>JANPYM010000013.1:1151048-1258778 GCA_025890175.1 Ciborinia camelliae
AAAAAAAAAAAAAAAAAAGAAAATAAAAAAAAAATAAAAAAAAGAATAAAAAAAAGAATAAAAAAAAAGATAAAGATAAAAAAGAAAAGAAAATAAAGAAAAAGAAAAAGGATAAGAATGATAATAAAAATAAAAAAAAAAAGAAAATGAAAAAAGAGAATAAAAAAAAGGGTAATAAAGGTGATAAAGATGATAAAAATGATAAAAATAGTAAAAATAATAAAAATAGTAAGGGTAAAGAAAAAAAAAAAAAAAGGAAAATAATTATATTATTAATTCTAAACTTATAACAAAAGATAATAATAAAAATGATAAAGATAAAAAAAAAAGAAAAATGGAGAATAATTATATTATTAATCCTGAATTTATAGCGAAAAATGATAGGTTTTCAAAAGATAATAGATCTTCGGATTATATTAAAATCGATAAATTTTTATTAAAAGAAATATTATAATATTTATAATTAGAAAAGATAAAAATTTATTAATATATTTTGAATATTAATATTTCAAAATATATTTAATAACAATTTCAATTAATATATTTCGAATTTAAAATTGTTAAAAATTGAAGAATTTTAAAATATTTATTAGTTTATATATTTTAAATAATCAAATCTAAAAATATTAAAAATTTAATTTAAAATAATTTAATATTTTTTAATATCTAAATATTTAGTTTTATAATATTATAATTATAATATATTAAATTTTGATTGTTTTTTTTTATCTAAAATATTTTTGAAAAATAATTTACAATGTAAATAATATCAAATATTAAATTTAAATTTTTATAATATAAACAATATTAAATATTAAATTTAAATTTTTATAATATAAATAACATTAAATATTAAATTTAAATTTTTATAATATAAATAATATCAAATATTAAGTTTAAATTTTTATAATATAAATAATGTTAAATATTAAATTTAAATTTTTATAATATAAATAATATTAAATATTAAAAAAAAAAAATTTTTAAAATAAATAATAATTAAATATAATAATTAATAATTAATTATTTTTATATTTTTTTTATATTATTTTTTAAATCTTTTATTTTTTTTAAAAATCTTTAAGAATTATTTCAAAATTATATTTAATTATAAAAGTTTTATTAAAAATTATATATTAATTTTTAATTTAAAAATAAAAAATAAATTTTAAATAAATAAAATTAAATTTAAATTGATTAGCCTTTTTAATTTATATTATTTAAAATTATTTTAAGATTAAAGAATATCAAATAAAAGTTAATTTAATATAAAAACGAAAAAGATAAAGAATATAAAATAAAAAAAATAAAAAATGTAAGGTAAAAAAAATATTAAAAAATAAAAATTGCAAAATAAAAAAGAAAAAGAATATAAAATAAAAAAAATAAAGAATATAAAATAAAAAAAATATTAAAAAATAAAAATTGCAAAATAAAAAAAATAAAGGATGCAAAATAAAAAGAATGTTGAAAAATAAAGGATACGAAATAAGAAAAATGAAAAATATAAAATAAAAAAAATAAAGAATATAAAATAAAAAAAATATTAAAGAATAAAGGTTATAAAATAAAAAAAATAAAAAATGTAAAATAAAAAAAATATTAAAAAATAAAGATTATAAAATAAAAAAAATAAAGAATATAAAATAAAAAAAATATTAAAAAATAAAAAATGCAAAATAAAAAAAATAAAGAATATTAAAAAATATTAAAGAATATTAAAAAATAAAATTATATCTTAAATAACAATTTTGTATTTCAAAGGATTTACTTTAATCACCTTAAATTCGATTTGTTTTATATTATCAAAAACAAAGAATATTAAAAAATATTAAAAAATAAAATTATATTTTAAATAATAATTTTGTATTTCGAAAAATCTATTTTAATTATTTTAAATTCAATTTATTTTATACCACCAAAAATTATAAAAAAATCTTTTTATTATATAAATCAATAAATTTTGTTTAATATTTTTTTATTATACTAATTAATAAATTTTATTTAATATTTTTTTATTATATTAATTAATAAATTTTATTTAATATTTTTTTATTATATAAATCAATAAATTTTATTTAATATTTTTTTATTATATAAATTAATAAACTTTATTCAATATCTTTTTATTATATTAATTAATAAATTTTATTTAATATCTTTTTATTATATAAATTAATAAACTTTATTTAATATCTTTTTATTATATTAATTAATAAATTTTATCTAATATCTCCTTATCATATAAATTAATAAATTTCGTTTAATATCTTCTTATTATACAAATTAATAAACTTTACCCAATATTTCTTTATTATATTAATTAATAAACTTTACAAAAATATAAAATTAATAATATATTAAAAAAAAAATCAATAAAACTTTAATTAATATTAATAAAATATAATAAAAAAAATAAAAATCGAATTAAAATTAAACAAAATAAATAAAAAAATATAAAATTTGGATAATAATACAAATCTTTTTTATTATTTTTTTTCTTTTTCCCTCTTCTTTTTTTTTGTTTGTTTATTCAAAATTAATATTTTATATTTAATTTTTTTAATTAAATTAATTCATTTTTTATACTTAATTTTTTCAATTAAATTTTAATAAATATAAAATTTAAATTATAATATATAATCTAAAAATTTTATTTTTTTTTTTTTATTATTTTTTTCTTTTTTGCTTTTTTTTATTTATTTACTTAAATTTTTTTTAATCGAATTTTAAAAACTATTAATAAAAATAATTTTCTTTATATTTTTATTTATTAATTTAAAAACTTTAAAATTTTTTATAACAAAATTTAAATAAAAAGTTTTTTTTTTATTATTACTTTATTTTATTATTATTATTTCCTAATTTCCAATTTTATTTAAATATTAAAATATTTAAATTATTTATAAATAATTTGGGAATTTATTAGCAATTTCTAAATATTATTAAATAATATTTTTATAATAATATTATAAAATTTGATAATATATAAAACAAAAATTTTCGGGATTGAAAATTAATAAATTAATATTAAAAATAATAAATAAATTAAAATCAAATTTAATTATAAAAAATAATAAAATAATTATATAATAAATATCAAAAAAAATATAATTTTGTTTATAAAATAAAAAGTTTAAATTTTTAAAATAATAATATATTTAATTAATATTAACAAATATTAAATATAAAGTTTTATTTATATATTAATTAAAACAATTTATTTATAAATATAGTTTATAAAAACTATTTATATATTTTAATTCAATTAAAAATAATATTTAATTTTAAAAAATTTTGTTATATATCTAAATTCATTTTCTAGATCTTATATAATACAAAAAATTATTATATTATAAATAATCTTTAATTATTAAAATATTATCTAATAAATAAATAATATTATTTTAATTATATATAATTAATTTTTTTTAACCATTAATATTATTTAAAACCTTTCTTTAAATATATTATATCTTTTTTTTTTTAAATCTAATTAAAATATTCAAATCAAATATTTTTTTATATACTAAATAATTATTATATTATATTTTTTTTAAAATATAATCCTAAAATCCTAAAATTATCCTTTTTATAAAAATATTTTAAAAAAAATTCTTTTTTTTATTAAAAATATTTATTATATATCTATATATCTATTTTATATATTTATATTATATATATATTTTTAAAATATTATTTATATTTTTATTTTCAAATAAAATCTATTATGTTAAATCTAATAGATATTATGTATATTATATGCTTTTCGAATAATTAAAGCTATATTTATTTTTTAAATATTGGGGAATTTTAATAAATAATTAATTAGTTTAAATATATTAAAAACAATTAAGATTTATTAAAATTTTATTTTAATTATTAATTAATATAAATTTTTATTAATAAAAATAAATATTATTTATATAATTAAAAAATTATTAATATTTTTAATTAATATAAAATAAAATATTATAAATTTATTAAAATAAATAAAAATATATAAAAAATTATTAATATTATAAAATTAAAATAATTTATTAATATAATTAAATTTCTAATCTTTATTAAGATATTATATATATTCATTATAATTTCTTAAATAAATAAATTTATATTATTATAAATAATTTTTGAAATTTTATTTAGTTTTATATTATTATATATTTTTATATTTTTCCTTATTTTCTTTATTTAAATATTTTATTATATTAAAGGTTTTTTAATATAAATAATTATAGTAAATAATAATTTGATTATTTATATTCTTAAATATTACAAATATATTATAATAATTAATTAAAATATATTTAAATATTTTTTTATATATTAAAATTATATTTAAAATTTTTAATAAAAAAAAATAATATATAATAATAAGCTTTATATTTAATTATAAAAAAAATTTTTATTTATTAATAAAATTTAAAATCAAAAAATTATATTTAATAAATTTTCCCTTAAATTTTTGTTATTATTATTAAAAAAACAATTTATTTTTTAATAAATTTTATATATAATTTTTTAAAAATATTAAAAAAAAGATTTATATTTTTATAAAATATTTTATAAATTTTATTTCTAAATATCATAATTATTTTTAAAACAATTTTATAAATAAAAATAAAAAATAAATTGATTTTTAAAAAACTAAAAAGAATTAAATGCAATTTTAATATTTTGAATATTTATTAAATATAATAAATTTAATAAAAAATATAATAAAGTTAAAAAATATTAATTATTAAAAAATAAATATAAAGTATATATTATATTATATATAATAAACAAATATAATATACTAAAAAATCCTAATATTATTAATATAATAATTATTAATATAATAATTTATTTTTTTAAATTTTAACACCATTAATAATGTAAATTTTTCAAAAATATCTTTTTTAAATTTTAATATAATTAATATTATAATTATTTCAAAAATATCTTTTTTAAATTTTAATATAATTAATATTATAATTATTTTAAAAATATTTTTTTTAAATCTTAATATAATTAATACCATAATTATTTCGAAAATATTTTTTTTAAATTTCAATATAATTAATATTATAAATTTTTTGAAAATATTTTTTTTAAATATTAATATAATTAATACCATAGATTTTTCAAAAATATCTTTTTTAAATATCAATGTAATTAGTGTCATAATTATTTCAAGGATATTTTTTTTAAATTTTAATATAATTAATATTATAATTATTTTGAAAATATTTTTTTTAAATCTTAATTTTAAATCTTAATATAATTAATATTATAATTATTTCAAAAATATTTTTTTTAAATTTTAATATAATTAATATTATAATTATTTTGAGAATATTTTTTTTAAATTTTAATTTTAAATTTTAATATAATTAGTACTATAATTATTTTAAGAATATTTTTTTTAAATCTTAATATAATTAATGGTATAAATTTTTTGAAAATATTTTTTTTAAATTTTAATATAATTAATATTATAATTATTTAATATAATTAAATTTTGATTATTTAAAATATATAAATATTTATATATAAAAAATAGCAATATTTAATTTAATATAGTTTAATAATTTATTTATTAATTTACATTTAAATTTAAATTTCAACTTTTATTAATATAAATTTTTTTTATTATTCATTTTTTTTTTTTTTTGGAATTAATACTTCCATTAATATTTTTATTAATGATTTCGTTAGTGGTATAAGCTGCTTTATTTATTAATATATTATACCCTATATCTATTTTATATAATTTTTAAAACTATCTAAATTAAATTAATATTTATTTTATATAATAAAGATATATTAAATAATAACCTTTTAATTTAATAATATATCAATAAATAATTTCGAGATTTTTTTAATTTAATTATAATATATTTGTTAATTGTTTTTATTTTTATTAAATAAAATATTTATTAATATATTAAAAAAATATGGTATACAATAAATAAGATTATATATAATATAATAGTTGAATTTTTTATAATTAGGCTTATAATTGATATTTATAATTATAAATTATTAGTTTTAATTTGAATTATAAATAATAATATTTATATATAATTTTGCAATATCCTTAAATTGCCATTTTATTCTTAATAAATATATAAATGTTAATAAGGATATTTTGAAAAAAATATATTTTTCAAAATATAAAATTGTATAGGTTAGGTAAAATGTTTTTAGGAATATTAGATTACCATAATTATTATTTTTTTTTTTTTAATGTAATAATATATTTATAATATTTTATAATAAATCAATTTATTATTTTTTAATATTTCAAAATAAATAAAATAAACAAATCTATATTCAAATCTTAATTTAACAAAAACAAAAATAATAATAAATATGATTTAAATAAAGTTATGTAAAATGTATACAAAAATATTATTAAAAATTTTTTCAAATTAATTAAACCTGTTTTTTGTTATTAATAATTTATCAATATAAAATTAAGATATTTGTAAATATAAAAAAAAATAAATTTATCTAGTCATAAAGTATTTTAAAATTTTAAAATAATATAATTAATATTTATAGGTTGGGCAAATATTTATACAAAATTTGAAATTTTTAAAGGTAATAAATTAAAACAAATAAATTTATTAAAACTCCTTTAATCGAAATATTCAAAAATAGAAATAAAATTGTTTAAAAAATTTAAAGTTGATTGTACTAAAGGGTGGTAGATTACTATATTATGGTTGTAAATTCAGGTATAAAGAATTTTTGTAGAGATTTATTTTAATAATATAGGAATTTATTTTATTAATAGTAAAACTGTTTATAATGTAAAGCAGATGGCAAAGGTTGTAAATATAAAAAAGATTAATTACGATACTAGATTTTAATTTTCTTTTGGTTGGATAATAAAATTTCGATATTAATATAATATTGTAAAATAAAAGATTATGTATATAACTTAATTATTATTAAAAAAAATGTAAAAGATTATTGATGGATGGATAAATTTTACCCGATGGATTTTAATTAATAAGTTGCTAGACCTTAAATTAAAATACTTTATTAATATAGATTAAATAAGAATAATTGTTTACCTTGCAAATCGAAACATTTTTAATATTAAGGGGTAAAGAATATAATTTTTTAAAAAAAATTTATTTATAAAAATTTATTATATTATTATATTATATATAATAGGTGATAAAACGAAATAATATAAATCGATTATAATTTTTTTATTCAAACATTTAACGAATTAATAATAAAAAAGAATTAAAAATTATATGTCCAATAAAATTGTTATTTTTTTTTAAAAAAATGATTATATAAATAAAGATATTTTGAAAAAATAAATTAAAAAGATTTTTATAAAAAAAATGAAATTTGATAATAAAAGTTATGGCTTAATTGTTATTGATTGTTTTAAAGTATATTTTAATAATAAGAAAGATTAGGGAAAATTTAGCAAAATATTTTATAAAATAAATTGATTATATATTTTAATTTTAATTGGATATATAAATGATATTTAACTATATAATATTAATTTAAATAAAAAATTAAAAAATTATATTAAGTAATTAAAATTAAAATAAATAATAAACCAAAAAAATCAAAACCTTTTATATATTGAAAAATATATAAAAAAAAATTAATTTATTTTGATTTTTAATTTTGTTAATTAAATATAAAAATAATTTAATAATATTTATTAAAATTTGATTATCAAAATTTTCAAATAAATTGATATTATAATTAATATTAATAAAAATAAAAATAATTAAATTAAAATTAAAAAGTTTCAAAATATTATATTTATATCTTTCAATTTTATTTAAATTATTATAATATATTAATAAATCTTTTTTTCTATTTATTTTTTTTTTTATATTAATAAAACAATTAACAAAATTATAAATTTAAATAATAATAATAATAATAAAGATATTATTTTTTACAATTTCAATTTTAATATTAATATTATATCTTTCAAATAAAAAACTATTTTTAAAATTTATTTATATAATAAAATTAAAAATAAAAAAATTTATTAAAATGATTTTGTTATTTTTAAGAATAATTTTGTTTTAATTAATTTTAATATAAAGATTTTTGATAATAAAAATAATAATAAAAATAAAAACCAAAATGCGAATAATAATTAAAATTAAAAATAAAAATAAAATTGGGGAAATAAAAATAAATATAAAAATACAATTAATATAAAATTGAAAAAAAAAAAAAAAAATAATAATTATTTGAATAAAATTTAAGAATTAAATATTTTTTCGGATATCTAAAATCTTAAAAACCAGCTTTTTAGTAAATTAAAATATATATTTATATATTTTTTATACTTTTCATACTCTATATCGTATCATACAATATTAAAACAAATATCTTATGTAATAATTACTTATTAGTTTCTCTATTATTATATTAAAATAATAAAAAAAAAAATAAATTCGAAATATTTATTTTTAGTTATATCTTATTAAGCGAATTTAAACTTAAAATCGAAATAAGGTTTTTAAAATTAAAATATATATAAAATTAAATTATAAAAATATAGAATATATAAAATAATATATAAATGTAAAGGGATATATAAGATTAATAATATATTATATTTTTAAATGAATATAATAAAAAGTAGGTAGATTAAAATCGAAAAAGAAATGAAAAATCGAATTTGAAAGTAAAATGAAAAATGCTGAATTTGAAAGTAATAATAAAAAATCAAATTTAAAGAAAAATATTTTAAAGCTGGTAAAGTAGTAAAAAGACTTAATTAAAAGATTTGTATAGGATTTGATTTTAAATTTAAAAAATTGGGAAGTAAATAATAAAATTTATAAATTAAAATGTTTAATTTAAATTATATATATATAATAAATATATAAAGAATGAATTAATTTTTAATTAATAAAATATTTAAATAAATTTTTAAATTTAAATTATTAAATAATTTTTTAATAATAATATTAAAAAAAACCTATTTTTTTTGATATTTAATCTAATTGCAAAAACAAAATACTAATAATATCCTATAATAATGAAATTAAATCTTTTTTAAGATAATCTTGTTAATTTGTAAATTTAAAATTTAGAATAAGTTTATATTTAAAAAATAAATATAATTAATTAATATTAATTTATATTAGGGGGTACAAACTGAATATATATATATAAAATAAAAATAATTAGTAATAATATAATATAAATTCTAATATTATATTGTTAACATTTTAACTAAAAAAATGTGGATAAGAATAAACTAATATAAATATTATAAATATTAATATCCTAGCGTTTATATTTATTTTTTAATAAATATAAAAAAGGCTAATTATATAATTTATCTACAAATTTTTACTTTTTTATAATACTAATACAATTTATAAAAATATAAACCCCTTACAACATTCAGTAAATATATTATTATTTATATTAATTATTATAATTATTTTATACTATTATACTAAATCTGGAAAAATGTTTGGGATATCAGGTATTTCTTTTTATTAAACTATATAACCGTATAACTATATTAGTTCACGTTTTTTATAGAAATAAAGCTTTTTAAACAATATATAATATATTACCCTTAATATTGATATTATAATTATATTTATTAAATTATAATCACAATTACGATTACGATCATAATCATAATTATGATTATAATTTTTTAAAAAGCTTTTTAAAGGATTTAAAATTTAAAATTTAATATTTTATATATTTATATTTATAATTAATAATTTTAACTTTATTAAAATAATAAAATATAAAAAATATAATTTCAAATAAATATATAATAATGGAATATAAAAATATAATTATTATAATTACTATTATATATATAAAACAAATGTTTTATTAAATTATTATATAAAATATTTATTTAAATAAAATAAAATTTTATAAATAATTTTATAATATAATTAATTTATTTTTAAGATTTTGCTTTAAATATATATTATAATTAAATTTTATTTTTAAAAAAAGTTTGATTTTAAGATAAAGATTAAATGAAAAAGTTAATTATTATTTATAAAATTTTATGGTTAAATTTAACCCTAATCTTAACCCCAAGCTAATTTTAGGCTAACCCTAACCCTAGGCTAACCCTAACCCTAATGAATTTAATATTTTAATAGTATATACTTAAGATTAAAACTAATTTAATTATTAAATAATTAATTTTATTAATTATTTATTATTTATTATTTATTATTTAGGGTTAGGGTTAATTATTAATTATTATTTAAAGTTAAGGTTAATTATTAATTATTAATTATTAATTATAAATTATAAATTATTATTTATTATTTATTATTTATTAATTATTATTTATTATTTATTATTTATTATTTATTATTTATTATTTATTATTTATTATTTATTATTTATTATTTATTATTTATTATTTATTATTTATTATTTATTATTTATTATTTATTATTTATTATTTATTATTTATTATTTATTATTTATTATTTATTATTTATTATTTATTATTTATTATTTATTATTTATTATTTATTATTTATTATTTATTATTTATTATTTATTATTTATTATTTATTATTTATTATTTATTATTTATTATTTATTATTTATTATTTATTATTTATTATTTATTATTTATTATTTATTATTTATTATTTATTATTTATTATTTATTATTTATTATTTATTATTTATTATTTATTATTTATTATTTATTATTTATTATTTATTATTTATTATTTATTATTTATTATTTATTATTTATTATTTATTATTTATTATTTATTATTTATTATTTATTATTTATTATTTATTATTTATTATTTATTATTTATTATTTATTATTTATTATTTATTATTTATTATTTATTATTTATTATTTATTATTTATTATTTATTATTTATTATTTATTATTTATTATTTATTATTTATTATTTATTATTTATTATTTATTATTTAATATAGCTAATAGTATAAATATTTTATTTAAATTTCAATGTAGTTGATAATATAATTATTTTATTCAAATTTCAATATAACTAACAATGTAATTATTTAGTTTAACGTAATTGATAATGTAATTATTTTATTTAAATTTTAATGTAATTGGTGGTGTAGTTATTTGATTCAAATTTCAATATAGTTGGTGATATAATTATTTGATTCAATATAATTAATAATATAATTATTTTATTTAAATTTTAATATAATTAACGATGTAATTATTTGATTCAAATTTTAATATAATTAATAATATAGTTATTTGGTTTAACGTAATTAACAATATAATTATTTTATTCAAATTTCAATGTAATTAGTAATATAATTATTTGATTCAAATTTTAATGTAATTAGCGGTGTAATTATTTGATTCAAATTTTAATATAACTAGCAGTATAATTATTTAATTTAATATAATTAATAATATAATTATTTTATTCAAATTTTAATATAGTTAATAATATAATTATTTGGTTTAATATAATTAATGATATAATTATTTTATTCAAATTTTAATATTATTAATAATATAATTATTTTGTTCAAATTTTAATATAATTAATAATATAATTATTTTGTTTAAATTTTAATATAATTAATAATATAATTATTTTAATATATAAATTATAACATAAATTATAATATAAACTATAACGTAAATATATATATTTAGATTTTTAAGTTTAAATTTTATATAATATTTTTATTTAATATAAAACTTAAATCAAAATTTCAATTATTATAAAAATTATATTAATCGATAAAGCTTTTCGAAAGTTTTCAATTGATATAAAATTTATAAATTAAATATATTTCGATATAGATTTATATTAATCTAAAAATACAGGGTAAAATAAGATATGATATAGGGGTATTTCTAATTTGTATTTCAATCCTAAAGAAAATGTTTCAAACGTAGTTCCAAAGACCCTAATTAGGATTGATTCGGGTGCGAGATGGATGCCAGGTTCCGTCAAGTTTCAACTCCTTCCGAGTTCAGTGTCCACCACCAATTTCCCTAGTCGGTTGCCCAGACCCAGACATTGATCACCTCCATCACCGCATTACCTCATAATCTAATCAGATCATCAGGTCCGCTCTGATCTCGGTCTATTACATACCTACTAGGTAGGTAGTAGATCAATATTAACAGCAATCAATGTTCGAACTTCGTTGAAATTGGTCCTGCTCTCACGCAACCATGTCGTATCCCATGTTCAAATATCCATTATTCCATAGGTATGGATATAATGATATATTCCATCCATATATTCCATATGATACCTACCTAGTCAGACCTTCCTTACAAGTTACCTGCAGCTACTGTGCATCACTGCATTCCCACGGGTCACATCATCCATCATTATGGATATCCGAGAAGTTGTTTCCACACCTGGCAATACTAATAATATACTGTACTCGAGATGCCAAAAGAACAACCTCCACACCTGAAAAGGTTATATATATACTGCTCGAACATATCTACCGGTATACTTGAGAGAAAGTATCAGTATCAGCACTCAGTATATATTGCAGTCCTGTCATCAAATCTCCAAGTTAACCTTATTGAAGAGTCGACTATTAAACCGCCTGGGCATATCACACTGATTCATACATCCTCTTCAGAATATAAGACGGACCATCTCCCACAATGGTGCCATATCGCATCTCACTTGCATTCAGACGAAATCCATATAAACGTTCATCATCTCCATTCAATTATCATTCAGCAAATACTACAACATACAAATTCCCATTCGAGCTGAATAACCACCCATCCCTTTTCGTAATATATTTAAAAATTGTTGACCGAAGAAAGTCAAGTAATATCATAAAAAAGAGGTTTGGAGGTTCATCAGGTCAAACGATATCAAAGTGACGCCGTCATAGAAAAAAGGAAGAACCGATCATGTAAAAAATCTCAAAAATGTCAACTCCTGAATCGCTAAAAACCCTTTCGTTGCCCTCCCAGCTTTGCGAGTTTCGTCATGCAAAAGCCCGAGAGGATTTGGTGTCCAGCGTTTCGTTCCATGAAATTCCGTACAAGCGTTCATGCGTTTTTTTCTCTCGTAATCTCTGTACCCAAGTATCCCATCATTCACGTTCCTTTTCACGTTCTAAGTTTGTATTTGGCTTAATGCTTTGTAGCAACAACTGGGATCACATTAGTTTTGCAACCAATAACTCAGTTGAAGAGACTTACCAGCAGGAACTACGATGATAACGATTAAAATGATGATTCCTACAACCAAGCACATCCTCATCTTCATATCCTATAGCCATATATTAGCACAACCCCTTATTTTTCACAACAGGTCACTATTTACCTTCCACCACATTTGTTTGCGGACTCTGTTGGCTCCACGGCGGAAACCTTGTGCTGAAACTGCGAGACTGTCGGTTTTATCTTGAAGGGAATCTAGATGGGCACCACGTTCGGAGACCTTGTTGATGTTCTCGCGCATTACACCAACGGTATCATCGATAGTCTAGAAAGAAAGAATGGTTAGTCGGGTCTGAAATATAAATCATATTGTCTGCGAGTTGTCGGTTGGGTCTGGAGCCGCTGGAGGATTGAGGACGTTTGGCCGTTTCAGTATCGTTCTCGAAGATTGCTGCATATATGTATAGCCGCAATCATCATGTCACCGTCTTTTTCGAAAGGATATCGGCAATATACGATTTATAGCGAAAGTCGTGTTGGCGGCGGCTGAAACACATGCGCTGCGAAACCCACACAATGTAATTCATCGATACCAACACAACCGGCAGCCTATTCTATCCCTTTCGCATGTTGAAAATATATATCGGAGTCGTGGATATTGTGCACAATATTTATTTCGATTGAATGTTGATCGCTATCGCATGGTCGGTCGCAAAGTCGTAATATGCATGATGATGACAGAATGATAAAACTCGCCATCAAGTCCCGAGACCCAACTCGATCGACAGACAACTTATCCACCCATCGGAAGATGATATATAACTTACAGCTTGTAACGCCGCCGTCCTCTGGTTACCTCCTGCTTGTTGGCTACCTGCACCAGCAGCTCCTCCGCTTGGGATATAAGGATCATATTGAGGTTCTCGGTGGTCAGCCATTATGTTATTGTTGGTATGAGTATTAATTTGATCGTGAGGATTCAGTCGTTATATTTGCCTTCGTTTTGAATGATAAATAGTTCAGTAAGAGTTTGTGTCGTGAAAATTTGTGGTGCGTAGGTATTTGTTGTTCTGGAGATGAGGAAAATGGGGTGTGATGGTATAGATTTGAATGGAGTTCTGGAGGCTGGAGGCTGGAGGCTGGAGCACGTTTGATGAGAACCAAGCGAAACACTAGAAGGTCCAAACGTGATTGGTATCTGACAAGGGAGGAGAGGGGGGTTTTCAACTTGATTGATTGATAGAGACTTTCTTTGAACAGCTGGAGTAACTTATAAATAGTAGTGAATCAAAAATCAATATTAATATTGGAACTCCAAAATTCAATTCAATTATAAGTATCAGCCCAAAGGTAAGAAGAGAAGATGGGATGAAGCACAGTGTCAGTCAGTAGTAGTACTACAGTATCATGTGTATAATTTATTTAAGTTCGAATTTTGGAAGAATAATACGAACGGCATCATCGGAATCCATTCTAAAATTCCAGTTGCCTGCCAACCTGCCAACTTGCCTACGCAATTCATGGACCACCCACGCCTGCGCCTGCTTATTTCCACGCGATATGCTGCAACCTTCCAACCTAGGTATCTAAAAAAAAACCCTGTCGTTATAATAAGTTCGAGTGACCACTCAAAGTAAAAAGTAAAATAAAAAGATGGATGGCTGTGTTATAGCAGTGGCGAAACATTAAAGATTTCATACATGCGTACACATACCTATGGATAGTATAAATTCATCAAAGAAATGAATGCGGAACGGATTTTGATTGGTAAATGCTAGCTACCTAGCCTGCTGGTCAATGGATGCTGTCAATCTTTGTCGATGCGAATGCGAAGGCGAAGGCGACTCATCTACATATTGTATGTACATTTTGAAGGTTGATCTTGAAGATATACCTACCTTGGCTACATCAAGGGACGTAATAGATACATAGATTGAATCGAAAAGCAAAGATCATAAGGAGACAAAGTTCTAGGAAACTGTTGGGAAAGAAATAAAATGAGTACCAATTCAATCAACTCCAGGTATTGTAGAGTCTAGACGTCTAAAACAAAGACATCTGCCCGTAAAAGGTATTGAGAAATGCAATCCCCCCCTCTCCAAAAAAAATGCAACTGCAACTGCTTACAAAAACCAAACCAAACCAAACCAAACCAACAAAACGCTTAATCCATAAATACCCCCTTTAACACCATTTCTTTATCATCATTCCCGTATCGTAAAATATAGAAAGATAACGCAATCCAAATGCTTTTATCATAAACTCCTTCCTCTGCCCGAAACCCCGTCAACACCACACCAACCCCAAGTCCTTGTTGCTCGGTTGTGAATGAAGCAGTAGGAAAAAATAGAGGAATACAAAGAAATATCGCCCAAAAATAAATGAGAATATAAACAGGAGAATTTAGGAACAAAGAGAAGAAATGTCATCGCTTACGGCAAGGAGTTGAGAAAATTGAAGGGAGGAAAGAAGTGGAAAGAATGTATAAATGAATTAGAAAATGGCGTACATAAAATCAAGGACTGAAGCAGTATTGCTAGGTTCATGAATCGTTCTGCTTATAAGCTTCTTGGGATGGCATCTTTGATATCGTGGGTTGTGAAAATGAAGTAGAGGATGGAACCTGTCGGTGGTTAGATGAAGACGGGTTGAGTGAATGATCAGAAAGTATGTGTGCTTTTGATATGTGCCATTTCTATCTGTTTCCGAGGAGATTCAATAGATGTATGATTTCAGACAAATCATGGAGGCGTTTAGAGAATATCTGATCATGTTTGAATCCAAAGTCTCTGTGGATGTTGTTGTTCGTAATTTGTGGTTTGAAGGGCTGAACAACATGATGAAATGAAAGGGGTGGGCTCAAAGTGAGCTTCTCATGAAATGCCGGCACCCAAACCTCGTTCTGTACCTCTCTCCCATAAAGGCGGCGAAACAAGAAGAGACCTTCGTCTTGGTCGTGGAAACTTTAGTATTGGTGTCTTGATTTCCTCATATGTTGTCGGCGACATCAAATTAATATCATCCAATGGCGAAAAGGCTGAATTCGTACAGATCGGACCCCGCTCTTCAGAGTCGAGTAACATTTGCCCAATACTAGCAATTTTTAGAGCATCCCAAGTACCTTCACGTCTAGGAGCTGCTTCCTTCAATATCATAACTGCATCCTTTCTTATACTTTGGTCAGGACACGCGTATATAACAACGAAAAGAGAAGGAATAATCCCTGCATCAAAGACAAATGTCTTCAAAAATCGGGGATCAGAAACAAGTTTTTGACTGAGAGAGATTATTTGACGGAAGATAGGAAGAAAGTGATCAGAGATCCGATAATCAAGGAAGACTCCTTGGCCCATGAGTCCTATCCCGAGAGCTTTGATCTGTAGAGTAGTTGCAGCGATATAATCTGCACTACCAAGGGGAGATTGTGCATAAGAAATGATTGGCTGAAATGCTCTTTGCCAATCCTGAAAACTCGAACTGAACATAGGAAATTCAAACCCCGTAAGAATAGGAGATGAAGCTTCAGGATGAAGCTTTTGAAGTCTTAAGAAGCTGGTTGCCAAACCTTGAGGTGAAAGTCCCGGTGATGCCAAGCGCTTTTCGAGGTCTGCTCTTGGTATGTTAGGGAGAGAATGGTATAGTACATGTTCCAGGTGAATTTCGGCTTCCTCAAGATTGCCAAGTTGTCGAGGAATGTCGGGTGGTAGTATATCGGCGGATATGAGATCAAGAACCTTGCCGCTCAATGAATCCGGATCATCTGGTCGTGTCACAATCGCTAGGGCAAGATGGAGATACGCGGCAACGATTTCATTTTCCACCAAGTCCGGTGCAGGTGAGCTCAGTAACAGGTTGTGACGAGGATAAATTGAAATTGCTTCATGATGGTGCATCATCTTGAGTGCACTGTAAATGTGTTTGTCGGCCAACATTGTGTTACCGTGGAAATTCTCAAAGCAGAAGATAATAAGAGACACAAGTAAAGGTATGCGAAGAGAATTTTGACTTGTTTGAACAAGATTGCGAAGGTACCGAAGGGATTTTCCATACTGCTTCAGGGCATATCGATGGTGTATCTCCACTTGATCGGCTATACCATGATGTGATTAGCACCGCATTATGATCAAGTAATATTTGTCACTTACAAATCCTTTGGAATCCAGCTTCGCCTTCTTTATGATCCATAAATTTCGAGGCTTTCATGGCTTTGCTCAAGGCAGCAATAGCGGTAGCAGCATGCCGGACAGAGGTATCAGTGTGACAAGACTGGAGAATGATGACATTGAATAATTTCTTTTCGGAACCTCCGGCGAGCTCAAATACGGTTTCTTTGCAGAAGAAATCAAAGTATTGTGCCTCTTGCTCACTACGGAAGTTCATCACAGAAATACTGGGTGGTATTGAGACCGGTGGAGGCTCTATAATCTCCTGAGATATTCCAGTAGATATAGTTGGGCCTAGTAGCCAAGCCGGCTTATCCTATGATCGATGTTAGTATAGCCAGGATTGGAATTGATTTCAAGGCATACCTTGGGGCTATACTCATAGCCATCACACTTCCTCCCAAAGTTTTTGCATCGCATACAGGATGGTTTGGTCTCATCACATTTGACCCGTCGTACTCTAAAAGACATGTTAGCAAGTTACTGGATGGTCACCTTTTAATATAAGAAGTATAGTATGATGAAAGAAACCACAAACTTCATACTATGAAACATAGCTGATCAAGTAGATCAATTGGATGTCTTATTCACCACTCTTACTCACTTGCAAGTGGTACAACCTGTCTTTGACTTCTGTCTACACGCACGCGTCTTCTTCAAAGACGTTGGCGGTGACCCTGCTAATGTAACCTCTGAAGAAAAAGTCATTGCCATCTTGAGAATATGGCAATGATGAAATATGAGATATGAGAATTTGAAATAGCCGCCAGTAAGATATGAAACCATGAAACTATGAAACGGTATTCTAGCCTGAGAAAAAGGGCTAGAAAAATAGGAGAAAGAGGGTACAGTGAGAGAGGAAGACTGGTGAGATCCAAGGCTTTTTAGACGCGCGCGAACTCCCAAGAAGGGTAAGAGGTTGAAGTCAGCGTCAGGAGATCCGGCTCCCTGGTGTGGAAATCAACTACATGTATAATAAGTTTGCGGCGGTAAAGGTAAGCGGATAAGCGGTAGAGAGAAAAGTGATCCATCTCTATATCTGGATGGCTGTTGATGGAGATATGTACTTTCGCTGATGCTACTAAAAGCGGTACCTGTAATCATGTTGACGATGCAAACGTTTGAACCAGGTGAATTATTAGTTGGAGTGTGGATCCCAAGATTTCTATATTTAAAAATAGAAGTGATAGAAATGGAAGACAAGGTTATTATTGGGTGAGTTAGTAATTTTCAATAATTAATGACCAATATATCCTCCAATTAGAATAAGTGAATCTATTTCTAACGTGTGTTCTTACCTCGTTCTTAGTCCACTTAACACACTTAACACCATTTACCCTTGACTTATCCTTAATTAATCCTTGCTTCGATCTCATCTTTTTCTTTTCCCCTACGCGCGACAGTGAGGATGAGGATGGATGAGGAATCGAGGATGGATGAGTATAGACAACTCCGTGTGCCTTGCATAAGATGGATATGTATTTGCAGAATCCTTTGACATTACCTGAAGTGAGGTAAGGCTATTATGTGATCAGTGCCATTGCTACACGATGAGATGGGGGGAAATTGTTTATTTCTATTTGAAGATATTCATACTTATGAGAGAAGAGGCTGGAGTTCCTATTTGGGATTTGGCGCCGAGCATTTGCAAAGTAGGTACTGTACCGGTAATTGTTTATGTATGGCAGCGGCGGCGATCAAGGGTCAAAAAGGTCATGAAGGATGAAGGACCCGGATGCACATGGGAAATGATGATGCATCATACTTTGACTGTACTGACTGTACCAGAAAACGGGAGATGGATGTGTCGTAGGATTTCTTCTTCACAAATTTACATCGTTCTTCATCTATTAAGAGTACTGGGTAGAGATTAATCATTAAATGAATATTATTATATCTCTGCATGTCCGGAATACCTATTCATAGCCAGAGGTCTTCGATCCTGTGCCATGATGAATACCTACCTAGGTAGCTATAGGTACCAGGTAGGTAAGGAAAGAATAAAGGTTTTATCTATCCTACCTACTTCCTGTCCCTCCACTGACAGCTACCGCTCATCAATACCTATGGTCAGTCTGCCCGACCTTCTCTAGTACCTACCCACCAACCCACC
Organism: Ciborinia camelliae; assembly: GCA_025890175.1. Classification (NCBI taxonomy): domain Eukaryota; kingdom Fungi; phylum Ascomycota; class Leotiomycetes; order Helotiales; family Sclerotiniaceae; genus Ciborinia; species Ciborinia camelliae. The sequence goes on from JANPYM010000013.1 coordinate 1,170,479, forward strand.
CACCTACTCTACCTTTTGATTACGATGAAGTCTCTCTCGTGCGAGAGATCAATTGTCAAATGGTTGTCAAATAACCAAATAATCTCAGGAAACTTCATATATCGTACCGATCACATGATTACAATATCAAACGAATCGACCAATGATATGATGGAGCAGCAAATTGAGCACTGAAAGTCGGCGGTTTCATTTTGTTCCGATTCCCCCAGAAAAAGAAAGCAAAAGCAAACAAACTTTATTTCGACCTTCTATAAATAATGTTCTAATGGTCAAAGTAGTCAAGATAAGATACAGACAGTATTACCGGTACAAGTCTACGAGGACCATATGATGAGAAACTCACGGAAACAACGGACACATATAAAAATGCCACCTGGGCATTGCCAAGTTAAACCATTATGCCACTATGCCATCATGCGAAGTTCTAGTTCACCAGTGCAGGTGGTCTGAGGTCTGAGGTCTGAGGTCTGACCAAGATTTGTTTTCCCGTGCCCAGGTGGTCATGGAAATGGGTGAATGCTAGGTGTACCGAGTGGTTCAAAATGTTGGAGTGACCGAATCACTGGGTAGGTAGGTAGTAGGTAGGTAGGTTAGGTAGGCTGAATTGATGAATTGGTACCTTACCTCGATCCCAATAATTCATTCATTCTCTGGGACACTTTGAGAGTGTGAGTGAAATATTACACTACCTACTCATCATTATCATCATCATCATCAGCAGCACACACTCCGATATGCATTCGTAAACGCCATTCCACCAAAGAAGCAAAGAAGCAAACAAACAAACAAACAAACAAACAAAAAAAATGAGGCTTGGATTTCAATTTCTTTCATCATCTAACCTACCTACCTACTTCCCTACTCCCTACTCCCTCCTGGGTAATACCTGGGTACTACTCAATCTCTCCAAATGATTTTGATTTTCTTTCACGGAACACGTGTAAAGTCTTACAACATACTTCCAAGTCCAGTAGATCAGTAGGTAGTTCTTTCAGCACATACATACCTACCTACCTCTCTCTTACCTATTTTTATATCCTGCTCAAGTGTACTCACTCCTGTACCGTACCGTACTGTACTCACCTACTCTACTTATTACTCGTATGATATAAATATATACTATATCCTGCTTAACTAAAAGCCGACGAAAGTTCGTTCGTTCCTCTTTAGCTCTTTTTGTTTTGGTTTAGTTTACATTCTTGGATTTGAGTTCCAGGACTTCCAATTCCCACTACCGTCCTCGGTTCTCTGCCTCGCCTCATCCAGATTCCATCCATACCTTACCTAAGGTAGCCCGGTACTTATATAGGTATACTTCATTCCCCGCGAGAGATCCATCATCTACCATTATTTTGACTCCACATCCTCCACATCCGCACCTTCCATCCATACGAGAGAATTCCAAGAGTCACTTACCTAATCCTGTACAACCCAACGCTTACTTTACACATCAATCGGACATTTCAATTACTTTCCCCATTCGTAAATTTCTTCCTCCCTCCCTTTCAACCTCTACAACTTCAACAACAAAGCATTTATTTCCTCCTACATCCCCATCTTAATATGTTGATGGTTGCTGCTTTGCTCCAATTCAATCGCTCACTGGCTCAATAAGTTTTTTTTGGACTTTCGCCTTCCTGAAAATCACTTCAGTCGTTCATTGTGGATCTTGATCTTGATCTTGATCTTGGTTCTTTGGAAATAGAGAAAGTGGAATAATTCACTCACTTCCCCTATCGCGCCTGGTCGATTATTAGGATATAATTTAATTGGAGGCTCCGGTTCATTGCTTTTCGTCTCTGTTTCTGAATATTCAGTCGAAATCACTTCTTGGTGTTTCGACGTCATTAACCTCGGCGCATTTTCAGCCCCATCACCTATTTATTAATATTATTACACCAAAATCCATCGCTGCAAATATCACATTTTAAATCATGAAGTTGTCGAGGTCAATACCGGTTTTGACTACGGCCATAATAGCTGGAAGTCATGTAGTTAATGCGATAGAAGTTGATCTGACTTCTCCCGGTATGTATTCTGCCACTTCACGGCGCCGTATCATCCGCTTTACTGACTGTAAATCCAGCCTCTATTAAATCCGCAGCGAGTACGATCGCGTACGACATGATGACCTATTACACAGGAAATCAGACGGGTGGCATACCCGGAAATTTACCTCAGCCCTATTATTGGTGGGAGGCTGGAGCAATGTTCGGCTCATTGATCGATTATTGGTATTATACGGGCGATTCGACATATAACGATGTTACCACTCAAGCCATGTTGTTCCAGACGGGACCGGATAATGATTATATGACGCCGAATCAAACAAAGACAGAGGGTAACGATGACCAAGGATTCTGGGGATTGGCGGCCATGTCTGCTGCCGAAGTGAATTTTCCAAACCCTCCTCCCAATAAACCTCAGTGGCTCGCTCTCGCACAGGCAGTATTCAATACTCAAGCCCCTCGATGGGATCTTAGTACTTGTGCTGGAGGTCTCCGATGGCAAATCTTTACCTTCAATAACGGCTATAATTACAAAAACTCGATCTCCAATGGCTGCTTTTTCAATCTAGGTGCACGATTGGCAAAATATACCGGAAACGATACCTATGCGCAGTGGGCAGAGAAAACCTGGGACTGGATGGAGCATGTGGGACTCTTGGATGAGAACTACTATGTCTACGACGGTTCTGATGACACGATCAACTGTACCAAGATCAATCATATACAGTGGACTTACAATGCCGGAGCTTTCCTTCTTGGTGCAGCAAATATGTATAACTACACCAACGGAAGCGATCTCTGGCGTGGGCGTGTTGAGGGCTTATTGAATGGTACTCATGTGTTCTTCCAGAATAATATCATGATGGAGGTAGCCTGCGAAAACAATGGAAAATGCAATGTCGATCAACAATCTTTTAAGGCTTATCTGGCTCGCTGGCTAGCTGCCACAACGAAAATGGCCCCTTTTACCTACGATGCCGTCATGGCCTACCTACGTCCTTCGGCTGCGGCGGCCGCCTCTTCATGCTCTGGAGGCGACAGCGGACGCACTTGCGGACTTAACTGGAGAACTGGAAAGTGGGATGGACTTTATGGTGTAGGAGAACAAATGGCAGCATTAGAAGTTATTCAAAGTAATCTCATTGCGCAGGTTGCAGGACCAGTCACTAATAATACGGGCGGAACGAGTAAAGGGGATTCTAGTGCTGGATCTGGGAAGAGCCCAAGCACTTATACGGGGAAGGAAACGGTTACTACGGCTGATAAGGTTGGGGCGGGATTCCTTACCACGGTGGTTTTGGTGGGCCTCATTGGTAGCATTTGGTGGATGATAGTTTAACCATTGTTGCTGGCCAGACTAATAGTTCACGGAAGGAGCGCATTTGATGGTGTATGAAGGTGTTCTTGTATATATATTGGTACTGGATCGATCGATCAATCGACAATAGCCTATATGTTTATGGTTGTTTGATGGGCTGGATTCGGGCATTCTATTTTTGGGCGGATAAGGTTATGGGGATTTGAAGGAAGCTTTTGGAGTTTTGGGCGTTGTTGAGCAGGGATTGGACCGAATCGGTTTTGGGAATCGATGGCAGCCAGCATGTTAAACGAATGGAATGGGGTATGCGGCCGCGCAGAACAAATACGTGCATGCAATCGGAATTATGGGTAGATGGAAAAACTACATGAGAACCACTTGGGAGGTATCAGGCTAAAATCTGGTTGGGCATATTTTGGGATGGAACGGCAGAGGAAAGAGTTTGTGCGATTTTTGTTCTTCTGAACAGAGAAATTGAATGGAAAATACAAAATGACAGTTTTACTTCCATCAGAAAAGCTTATTCTGGAATATCAAGACAAGAATGCTTGAGTGACTGGCAGGACGACTTCTCGAGTGAGTACAATCTTCAAGATATGCTAGCTGTCTGACAGGTCCATCCATACATGCAAAGCTAAATTCTACCATATCCTTATATTTCAATTCACCACCAGCCATACCGTGTAATCCACAGTCCAGGAAGTAAATTCGATCATTTAGAATATAAATATGTACACGCCTTATAGTATCATCTATAAAGTATAGTATACTATACAGCACGAAATATATCATGTCGTTTATTTGACATCCAATTTTTCTTGTGGGATGTGACTCGTGAGGTTCTAAATCGTGTGTCGTTTTGGGATTTTAATCTGGTACGGTGTAGAGCGGAGTACACTGGGGGAACGGGGATCCCGGATCTCCAGCTTGCGGTATCGCTAAGGTTATGGTAGGTAGGTAGGTAGGTGGTTGTCGGTAGGGATTGGGTAGGATTGGGTACCTAGTAAGTACCTAGTAACTGGTAGTAAGGTGACCATTGGTGTAACTTGGATTGCGGGGCAAGAGGAGGAGGAGGAGGAGGAGGAGAAGAAGAAGGAGATTGGGGGTTTCATTTTTGTTATGGTGTAATTTATGAGGGGTTTCTTTTCTTATGTTTTGTGTTGGTAGGTAAGGTGAACTAGGTAGGGCAAGGAAGGGAAAGGGGAGGAAGGGAGTGGAACAGGAAGAAGGGAAGAAGGGGGAATTCTCCGATTTTGGAGTACTCGGTATGTGCAGTGAGTATGAGGTAAGGTAAGGTTATTGTGGTGAAGACTCGGAGATGGAGAGGTGATAGGGGTGGCAGGTTTTAGTTTGTGAAGGGGGATGCTAGGGTTGAAGGATACTTCGTGTGGTATCTGTGGACAGGACTGATGAAGCGATGATGAAGGGGTGGCAGGCTGGCAGCACGGTTTGAATTGGATCCGTGGAATGCCAATAAACTCGAGTGGTTTCAAGGAGACTTGCTTGGTATATGCTTTTTTTCATCTAGAATATGGGATCATCTATTATAAAGCCTTGAGGTTTGAAGGAAGATGCAAGTATTGGAAATATGCCAGTGATGACGGAGACTTGGGTATCATCGTTATGCCGATTATTTGATGGGATACTTCACCATTACTCTGCTTCACCATTATGACCACGACATACTGCGAGTGCAGAAGTAGGTTGGGGCTATGGACTGTATTCTTCATTTAAGTTATATATGCATCGGATATTTAGAATTTGTGCGGTGTCGATTCATTTCCCCTGACACCCCCATTGGGTATGCAAAGAAAATCCCGAAGCTCAAGTAATACCTGCAGCCATTTCATGGCACAGTCCAGAGAAAAGGAATTTTTTCCTCTCTCATATCCTATACTGGAAACTGAACCATCTTAGATCCCGGATGGTTTGGTGTTGAAGCATGATATTTGGGGACTCTATGGATTGTTATATTAGCCAAATATTCATTGGGATGGGGGGTTAAGCAACATACAACTTTCCCTTCTTGCCGTATTTCAGGTTGTAAAGGCCAGCGAACCAGGATCTGCTGCGAAGCTCTTTCTCGGCTACAGATCTCATGGATGATTGTTTGGTGATCTTGTCAGTCTTGTTGGCTTTGTCTCTTTTCTTGGCTTTGATGAAGACTCCTGATGTGGTAGATGTGGTGTTGTCAGTAGAAGAAGGTTTGGCATCCCTGGTCGAAGAAGGGTGAGAGATCGATGAGGCTGAGGAGATAGATGAGAATTTGGAAGATGATGATGCTCTAGAGAACTCGATGGAGAAGGCTGGTGTTGTTGGTGAGATGCTGTCGGTGGAAGCTTTAGATCCACTGCGTAAGGGAGGGGAGGTGGTCGATGCAATTGGGACTATCATTGAAAGTTTAGAAGACAATGATGATCCAGAGAACTTGAGTGATGATGAGCCAAGCCTTTTGGCCTCGTAGTCTTTTTTGCCAGGCTCATTATGAGATTGGATTATTTGAGTGGCCTCGACCCCTTCACCAAGTTTGGTGAACTCGGGGGGCTTTTCTGGACGAGGCATATCTATTGTTCTGATGAAGGGCCAAAGTTAAAGATGTCTGATAATTTTATGAATATTTGAAGTTTAGTTGTGGTAGAGGAGCGAAGCTTTGATTCCCATTCTTGTCTTGAGCAGAGAAAAGACTAGCACCTTCTTTGCTTGTGAAATATACAGCCGTAGCGGAAGGACCGGCCAGTCTAAAAAGTCAAAATTTGACCAATACAATGATATATTTTTGTCCATGTCCCAAACCTATCAAATTTCCTCTTTAATGTGGAATTGGTGTTATTGGGCGAGATTTATAGTAGGTTTCGGAAGTCAGTAATGAACTCAGGACACTATTCACGCTCAGTTCGTTCTTATTGTTTCGATATCTGGCTTTGAGTATGGCTTTGTTGGTGTCAACCTGGTGTGTTCAAAGTGTAAGTACTTAATCCTGTATGTATGATAATGCTCAGTTCCTATAAAACTACAACGAGGTTCATATCTTATATAGAGCGCCGAGGCACTAGCGCGAGCGCTAATCAGTTCGTACCCCCTTATGTACGGCCACACGATTGTACCGACAAACTTATTTGTAGAAATCCCAATTGTATTCTGAACAGTTCCATAGTCCCCCAGAAAATGCTTGCGAGTCCGGTTAGACTTCACACTAATTTAAATTCAGGGGTTAACTAAGTCACATTGTGTAAAACTAAACCCTTTTTCACTCCGTAGGAATCTTCAAATTCCAACCTTCGACAGGCTTCGTCTTGTTTTACACAATATCAGAGAGGTTTTCCACTTGATCTGTTTGAAAATATTGAAATATCGGATTTCCCCACAAGGCCACAGCGGATATGGGCTTCTTCTCCGCTCCTGAAGTCTTCTCTCTCTTGTTCCCGGCAGCTGTCCTTCGATCTTCTGACGTAATCGCTCACTGTTTAATGTACAAAGTATAGGGTGCTAGTGATTTTATCATACTAGAACGCAATGGTTTTACATACAATGATGATTTAGTGAGTGTTTATAAACGATAGCACTCTGGTATCAATCCATTAAGTGGATTCACTGTCAACCATTGGCAATTCCTTGGATTGCAAAATGTTCAAGTAAAAATAACCATCTTTTGAAATTACAGTACTCACTAAGTTAGTCTTGGTAAAAGAAACCTGAGGTTTTATTCAGTGTTGGATTCTCGTGAAGTTCACCAACATGTCTAACCTCCACAATCGAGTCCAGAGAGATCAAACATTTCACTTGCAAAACCTTATCCCAAACTTAAAGTCCAGTATCAAAATTGTTCATAGCTTCGGTTTGAAGAAGCTTTTCATGTCCCGTACACGGCTGAAGGAATCAGCAGGTTTTACATTTCCAAGATTGAGAGACAGCAGGGGAGTGTAAGATTTTCGACCCGCTCCCAAGATCTAAGGTTGATATAAGATTTTACGACCGGGAATTCGGAAATGGCGTGATATATTATTATTGAAAGGTTGTAAGAATTGGAAAGGAACCGAAAATTCTAGGGCGAAGTACTTTATGCCGAGTATTGTATATTGAGGAATATTGGTCAGGAGGGAAGAAAGATTTGAAGTTGTGGATGAGAGAACACCTATTATTAGATTGGAGATCTGTAACCTGAATAACATTAACATAAAAAAAGTGAAACATAAAGCATTGGCTTGAACTAAAATCTCCTCCACCTTCCCGTTCCCCAGGTCGTGACTCCTTCATCAAGAGCCGATAAACGATCATGTGATGTGACTACTAGTGAGCGATGATAACTACCTAGTAGGTACCTACCTAACTACCTACCTAACTACCTACCTAACTACCTACCTAACTACCTACCTAACTACCTACCTAACTACCTACCTAACTACCTACCTAACTACCTACCTATCTACCTATTAATTAGTTAAGATATTAGTTAAGAAAGATAATCTGCGCAAGGATAACGAGCGGGTTTGGATCTGCAGCCGTCAAACGGTCGAACAGTCGAGCATAAATGGGGTGTCCGTATGTTTTCTGCTTACCCCCACACGATTAGAATACGAAGATTGTTGTCATTGAAATCAGCTGATGGCTTACAAGCCGTGTGCCGACAATCCGTATTGAGGTTGTATATTGAGGTTGTACACATATTACTAGGTAGGTACCTAGGTATGTACAGTCAGATCTTTACCCAGCGTGGGATAACAAAACTACCCAAGGTAGGGACTAGGTAGGTCCATAGTAAAGTAGGTAGTATATGTAAATCTGCACCCACTTCCCAAATGAATCTATAATATGTCAGAAGTTAAAAAGGTAAAAAAGGTAAAAAGGTAAGATCTCAATCTTTAAATTTGCAATATATACCTACCACGGTTAGATAGTTGCGATGGCAACAACCCGATGCCAAGAATTCCGGATGTAACGCCACTGCTGCACTGTATCCCGCCAACATACATACTCTCAATCATTCAGCTACGGAGTACAGACAAGACAGTAAAACAACAGACTAAACTAATAGGTTGGAACTTGGATCAAACGAAATCAATTTTGCTGCCACCATCTGAGAAGCCTATCCCCTAATAATTGCATTGCATCGCATTGCATTGCATTGCATGACAACACTCTCAATACTTTCAATACTCTCGTCATCGAGAATTTCATATTTCAATACAATTGGAAGTGTTCCGCGCAAGTGATGCAACACAAGGTAACAAGATATGCAAACGAAAAGCAGTAAGATCCATGGGTAAATAAATTACCGTGATTTTGTCAAGATCCGGTCTAGGCTAGGGTTTGTGAGTTGAATGAGATTCAATTCAAAGTTTGTCCTGTCAATTGAATGGAATTCATGTCCATGAATCCAAGATTTGAATATATCAATAGATACCTACTTGGTAGGTCAATTAAAGTTATACGTCCCTGGGTTTTGCTAATGAGTTAGATTTATCATTGAAAATATCCTTCTTTACAAATCATACCCCAAAAAATCTAACTTGAACCTATTCTCAATATTGTTACATTGGAAAACAAACGCCTTATCCCCAAACTCACCTTGCCACCCACGTCAATTATATTAACATGTACATAGATACATAGACGTTAGTTCAAGATTTACAGCCCTAACTAGGTCAACCTTGCATGGTATGCTACAGGGCATGCTACACGGCATCCCGCATGGCTTCAATGAATTGGCGGCTTTCCTTCACACGGTTTTCACCCAGGTTACAATGTCGTATCTGAGAATAGCAAATGTATTCAGAACGGTATTGGTTTGCTCGTGCAGCCTTATCTAGTTTTGTTTATCATTTGTTTGGGTGCAGGTTTGTGAGGCAAGATGCATATATCTACAGTATCTTGAACTCAGAACACGAAGCTAAAGCCAAGTTGGCCATTCTTAGCTTTATTTTATGAATTTTCTTTTTTGGAGGTCTATCCGAGTCAGACTAACGCCGAGCTGAATTTGCTCTTGTCAAGTTATATCATATTAACTAGTCTCTTACCAGACAGAAATTCTCTTATAATCCTTCTATTCCTTCCCCCCCTTCTTCCTTGAAAGCCACAGTCTAATCATTCCACAGCATTTCATATCGCGCCCGCTCAACCTCAAGATGGCATGGATGAAGGGACTGCTTACCAGAGCAGCTTCATTGCACGCTTCGCTATCTCAATATTCCACCAACGGTGAGTGATCTGTAGCTATAGGGATTGAACATACTGACTTTTCTTACAGGGTTATCTACATACGGATGTTTGAATGCCTCTACGCTCCCCCCATACTTGGCCGATAATGTAGGTTCACCTAACGTTAAGAACCAACTTCATTCATAGCTAACATCCGCTAAGAGCTCTATTGGATACCCTTGGGGAAATGCCACGCCAGGGTCATCCATCCCACCTAATACTGGAAAGACACGGTACTATGATCTTACAGTATCCAGGTCCATCAAGGCACCAGATGGATACCAGAAGAATGTGATCTTGATTAATGATCAGTTTCCCGGACCACTAATTGAGGCAAATTGGGGGGACGTAATTAGCGTTAAAGTCACAAACAATATTACTAACAATGGAAAGGAAGGATTGAGTCTTCATTGGCATGGCCAACCACAGAAATTGAGTCCTTGGGCGGATGGTGTACCTTCGATCAGCCAATGTCCCATTGCACCCGGCAGTAGTTTCACGTACGAATTTCGAGCGGAACTTTTCGGAACCAGCTGGTATCATTCTCATTTCAGCGCTCAGTATAGTGATGGTCTCTTTGGACCAATGATTATTTATGGGTAAGAGGGTTTGAGTCTCACGTTTAGGTGGCCTACTAACATTCTATAGTCCCAACCATGTGGATTACGATATCGACCTTGGTCCCATCATGCTGGTGAGCCATGTTGCCATTTACTATCGCCTTTGATACTGATGTTTGATAGACTGACTATATTCATCAATCCTATCGTGGTGTTATTGAAGGCATTGCGGAGAAAGTTCCGATTGGTCCAGTGTTTCCAAACGTTGACAACAATCTAATTAACGGAAAGGGATCCTTTAATTGTAATTCTACACTCGGCGGTATCTGTACCCCAGATGCTGGACTATCCAAATTTAAGTTCACTAAAGGCAAAACGCACCGTCTCCGACTCATCAACGCTGGTAGCGCAGGCACGCAGAAATTCTCAATTGATGGACACCAACTTCAAGTTACCGCTGTCGATTATGTTCCTATCATTCCCTATACGACTAACGTAGTGACCCTTGGAATTGGTCAAAGAGCGGATGTTATGGTAACAGCATCTGGGCAATCAACTGATGCTGTATGGATGCGATCTGATCTGGATGTTCCATGCATGCTTCTAACCTGTACGAACTCTCATGGTCTGGCAGCAATTTATTACGACAACGCAAATACAACAGTTGCACCAACAACGACAGGTACATTATGGGATAGTAATGACTGTGCCAATGTCAGATTTATCACACCACAAGTTGATGACAGGATTTGCTGACATGTATTCCAGGACCCATTGTATCTAACCACCCCTTACACCGCGATCAAACCACCCGATACTCCTGCCGTCACGCAGAATATGGAGATTAATGTTGGCGTAAACGGATCGGGCAGTGCACTCTTCATCGTGAACAATATGACCTTCCGAGCTGACTATAAGTAAGTCTTATTATGTTACACCGCGTCTTCGCACATGATGCACATGATGACTAATTCAAACCAGTTCACCTCTCCTCCTCCTTGCCAGCCAAGGAACTCCAGTCTCAACCCTCCCTCTCGATTGGAATATTTACAACTTTTCCACCAACCCCTCTATCCGCCTCTACCTCACAAACCTCTGGGAGACCCCCCATCCAATGCATCTCCACGGTCACGACTTCTTCGTCCTAGCTGAAGGAAAAGGGGTCTGGGATGGCACCATCACGAATCCCTCCAACCCTCTTCGTCGCGACACTCAATTAATGAGACCCGGCTCGGTATCTAATCCTAGTTATTTAGTAATAGAATTCGAAGCAGATAATCCTGGAGTTTGGCCATTGCATTGCCATACAAGTTCACATGTTAGTGCAGGGCTGTTGGTTAATATTTTCGAGCGACCAGATTTAGTGGCTGCGGGGTATGACCAGAGGGGTATGATTCCACAGGTAGTGCAGGAGACGTGCGGGCCTTGGAATGCGTACACTAGTGCTGGAGGGGAAGTTGATGAGATTGATTCAGGACTTCGTCGTCGAAGATATTGAGATGGGTGATGGAATGGTTGCATTTCTTTGATGAAGGTGCATTGCGATGCATGGTTTCTTTTGTGATTATTTTGAGCATTGAAAGAAGGCGATTCCATGAAAATAACGATCATCCATTTTTGGTGGGGGGTGTAATGGGTCATAGATTGGATGGTGGGGCAATTTATTAATTTCTGACATACTTAAGAATTGGGGAAGGGGGATCTACGACTGACTGTCATTAAAATGGATATAATATTAACTGAACAAAAACCTACGAGATTTTTGGGGCACTATGAATTACAGATCATATTTTCCCTTGAGCTCCGCGTCTTAATGAAGAGCACTCAAACGTGGAAAATCCATGGCCCAAAGTAATTTCAGCGAAAGTCTCAATGATTAGACATACATGTAAATGGTATTCGGAACTTGAACACCCTTGACCTATGCTGTGCAATCATTACAAAAATATCCCCATTGCCTCATCCAGTTGTCCATACACTCCCCATCGATCGCGTCCATATTTTTCAGAGTCGGGCTTCCCTCCACAGCTTTCTCCGTATCAAGCCAGACCTGTGCTCTACCTTCCTTACTCATACTGGCAAGCTCCTCATAAAATCCAAGTAGCTTCACTGCCGGATTGTTTTTTAATTCTACATCCTGGGTCTTCGCTACACTATCACGTAGACGGTATACCCAATCCTCGAAGGTCACAGTAGGAAGATTTAGAAGTGATTTTAGTCGAGGGAGAATAGTCTCGGAATATGTAGTGCGTTTAGGGTTGACGAGATGATAGACTGTAGGCGCTGGAGAGTAAGACGGTTGCGCATTGAAGTCCGGAATATTTTCCCTGCTAGTTATCACAAGTTCATTAATGGCTTTTCCAAGAATATCGACGGGGATCCAATCCACAGCTTCCAGTGGCCCCAGTGAAGAAGGTAGCACATTCATGTACATTGACGACCTTATAATTAAGGGAAACCATTCTTGTTCGTTCCAGCTCCCTTGGCTGCTTTTCGGACCGGCAATTTGCCCGACTCGATAGATCGATGCCGGAATACTGGCAACACTACAGGCAGTAACAAAAAGCCGCTCAGCAACGAACTTAGCTTGGCTATAGCCCGAGCTTTGTGGAAGTGACCAATCCTCAAATGAAATCTCAGGCACGCGGGGCTGCGGTGCTATTGACTTCATTTCCATTTGCGATTGTGTAGAACTGTCACAAGGTTTGGACACACACGATGCTATATCCCAATTCCCAACACTACCGATACTCGAAATGAAATGGATAGAACAACCATGCCTTGAGTGAGCAGAGAAGTCAATCAACTGACGAACGCGACGGATATGTGTTGCACCCAATTGACTAAGTGAGGCATTGAAGTCGACATTCCAGGCGTTGTGGATGATGTGCGTGACTTCATTGAGCAGTTTCTTGTATTGGTCAATTTTCATGCCTAGCCATGGCTCCGTGGCGCCAGTTGCCATTCTGAGAAATTCTACCCGTTTAAAATCTGTCGACAGACCCTTAGACGCGTTAGAGCTAAGCTGGCGCTCCTGAATGTTCTCGCCTCTATTCAGACAATAAACCTTGCACGACTCGTCTTCCTCGAGCAGGCTGCTCAGAATGTACGAGCCTAAAGAGCCCGTAGAGCCAGTTAGTAGAACTACTTTGGGCCCTGTCACTGGTGTCGATGGTCGAGCAACAATGGGAAGGTCGAAAACGAAACGTTCGTATTCTTCCTGCATTTCGTCCTGACTTGCGGGTTTGTCTTTACCAGAACCGGATAATGCACGTGCTAACTTTTCGGGGGTTGGATATGCATATATCATAGACTCGGGTATCGACTCCCGTGGAGAATTTTGGGATTTGAATGTGGAATTCAATGCTCTCGCTAAGGATATAACGCCTAACGAGTCCAAACCCATTTCAAAAAGATTTTGGGACGGCGAGAAACTCTCAAATCCTTGTAAACTTGAGATGGCTTCGATAATTGTCTTCTGTAGATCATCTATTTCCCCCTTGCCAGCGGAAATGCCCCCGTTTGTGTGGTCTCCGTTCGTGCTGTGCCCATTACTCCTCGTTTCATAAAGACTGTTGAGCTCTGCTTCGTATATCTTTACGGCCAGCTTTCGCTGTACTGTTCCTTTTCCAGCTCTAGGGAGGGGCTTGTCTTCTTTGACGAATGTCACAAATTCCTTGCCCATGATACGCGCATGTGTGGGACAATTCGAATTTGCAGATTTGATCGCCGGCCATACTTCATCTAGTAGCGCCTCCCTAGACCGTTCCGGATGAACGGGCTCAATCAACAAAGCCGACTGAAATTTCTCAGTGCCATAGACTATAGCAGCTTTAACCTCTGGATGAGAGCCTAAATCACTTTCCATGCTGATTGGATTGAATTTCTCCCCAGTAGAATAGACTATAATATCATCGGAGCGGCCTGCATGACGCCAGAGATTATCTTTTGTAGGGTGCTTGGAAAAGAGGTCATGCGTCTTGTATTCAGAAATATCCGGAAAGGTATAAAATATGCCCTGGTAGGTTTCTATGGATGAATCACGAACGATTACGAATTCATAGAGTTCATCTGAGTGATGGCGCATTTCCACACCAATTGCTGTAGAAAAATCGAAGTAATCCCACTAATTCACAAGAATGTTAGTAATTCCAGGTTATCTACGAAATTAAACGAAATTGTTCACTAGGGATCTGCGAGAGGGAAAATATGGGGGAATAATAATTGTGGAAGAGTATTTGAGGATAGGGAATCCTTACATCCTCTCTGGGTGGAAAAGCATTCTGGATATGCCCTGCCTCAGTCGACCCAAACCTGCAAGATTCAGAGTCAACAATTGCGAACCAAGGAATTTCTTGGCGGAAAATGAGGAAAATAGGGAAGAAAATGGCGTGTTAAGAAAGCATAAAATGAATAACATGAAGGTGGGGTTTGAGATCAGGGGACAGAATTGAGCATACGCAACAAATAATCGAGTTCGAGAAGCGATGATATCTCCAGGCCCACTGGACAATGGGCCGCCTCCAGTCATTATGTAAGTGAGACTACTAAGGTTGTCTAGATACTCGGGGACTTTGGAAATTTCCACTAAAACTGCAGGAGGAAGATCGGCGGCCTGTACTTTACCGTGTACATGAACTTGATCCACTATTTCCGCGGTCAATGGAACAGGTGGTGGGAGAACGGCTATTTGCTTGAAGTACAAAGCAGTCATAATCCTTGATACTCCTGCTGCATCTGGGAGCGGTAAAGTGTAAGTAGTTTTTCAATCAAAGCTCTTGAGACAAGAAAGGATGTTATAGCTGTAAAATAAAAATCTAGGCGTTAGGTAACACCCAAAAACAAATTAAGAGTGGACTACAGTCTGGAGTATTGAAAGCCGTGAAGGAGAACTTACGAAATAACGGAAATGTTAAAAAAGATCGTAAGCCTCGCCAATACTCAGAAGTGGTATGAGAACCATAAATCGAAGGAACTCTTTGAGACGCATCAAGACTTGTAATAACGCCTTGTGGAACAATGACCGGCTTGGGTATACCCGTAGTTCCAGATGTATGCATTGCAACGAACGGTTGAAACTTTGCTTCGTCAAAGGTTGCAGTATACTGATAATGAGGGATATCAAATGAAGGATGGAAAAAATAATCTAGAGTGGGGACAGCTAGTGTTTCAAGCTCAACCTCATTTTGAATCCCATTGAGAATTTTGCGAGAAGACGGCGAATCCTCTGCGAACAGGAAGCTTTCACATCGGTAGTCTTTTAGTAGTTTGACATGAGCCTCCAAGCTGTTACGAGGGGATGGTACAAAAAGCTGCCAAAAGTAAATCAAGATTGAACGTGGCATTGAAGGAGGTGGCAGACCTTGTGACCAGTTTTGATTGCGGCTATTATTAGTAGTATATATCGCAGATCATGTGGACCAATGTACGCGATACATTTAAAGTCTTTCCCAATGCCGAGTTGTTCTTCCACCCAAACTGAGGCAACATCTATGGCTTTGTCGAATTGACAGAACGTGATGTCCTCAAATCCATCACGTGGGTTGGAACTCATTGGTATGGATATGCATACTCGATGAGGCTCATCGATCGCAACTTGGTGTATGTAATGAGCAATCAATCGCTTCCCACAATCGGGAGGCACTTCTGAAGTTGCTATATCTATAGCCATGTCTATTTCAGGTGTTAGAAAATGGGCCAACGTTTACTTGGGTGAAATTTCACGTCCCGTATGGCAAGCAAGCTGGCTTTAGATTAACCTTACTGACAAATATAATATCCGAAAATGTCCCCAAAAGGTTGTTTGGTTGCTCTTACTATTGTGATCCGACACTCTTACTCTCAGTCGATGCTACTCTTTCCCTTAAGAAAAAAAACAAGATGGGGAGCAATGTACGAAGAAAATATTAAAATTGGGAAGTGAAACTATGAAGTGAGCTGTAGATTTCTTGATATACTCAAAGGGCTATGGACAAGTCATCTGATATCATCATACATTTCCAGGTTTGTCATCGATAAGTTGATGGGCGTGCCAGGTTGTATTGGCTTGCATGAACAATCACTAGTCGAAGCCATGCTAAATAATCCCAGTGGGGTGTTTCTGAATCAAAAATCAAGATGATACATAACATCAAAGATTGGCGGTACTCAAGCCGGAGGAAGTATCATCTACAGTCCGGAAAAAATGAATATATTAAAACAATCAAACTATTCTAGAAGATTCACAACTTTTCAAATTGAAAAATCCCAAATTGGATTGTAATCCACACCATTGGACAGTGACATGTAGAGTGATATGCAGTGATATCTCGATATCTCCATACCTCACTTCAAGGGAAAAAGGAGAAATCTTTTTAATAATAAGACATAGCTTTACTAAGCTAAGTTCGTCGATTAGAGAACGACGAGCTTTAAAGCCATTATCATGAAGCAATTAGCCGAGACAGATGAGGTACATCTTGTGGACCTCATTATCTCGAATTGACCACACCTCACATGATGTTGCTACCATCTGCGAATAGTATCGCCGACTCTCAGTCATGCCAAGAGCACCCACGGAACTCTACTAGGTATATACCCGAAGCACTCGCAAGGGCTTATCTTAGAAATAAAGTCACCGTCAAATAGCGAGGAAGCCTTCGTAAGCCCCCTTTCCCCCACTAATGAGACCTTCCGAATAAGAAAATCATTAAATATGAAGCAATAAGGGGAAGTTGCCGCAACGCGAATGATCTAATTGCGTGATTGGGGAACCGTAGGTTTTAAGAAAGCCATGTTAGAATTGGCGGTAAAAGTATTCATCAAGTTCAATTTACTGAGGTTGAAAAGATTTGAGGGAGAAGCTGCCCAGAAAAGAATAGCAAATGTAAATAGGTGCGGTGCTACTAGGCGCTAGGCGTAACAGCTCACCGCCTTCTGGCAGTAATGTTTCTAAAATAACCTGAAAGTAGTGTATATACTTTTAATATTCTGACTCGGTCTTACACAACAGCTTTCGTAGCACGACAAAATGTCCCTGCATTGAACCTCACCAAATAATCGCTGAAGCCTGCTCATAGCACATTTTAATTTGCGAATATACCGATGTGCTTAAGATGCTTGATTGTTCGATGCTGAGCTCTCATGGCTGCTCCTCGGAGGCAGCTACCGCGATCACATCATGTTTTGTCACCGCTTTGCCCGCCCATGGACCAATACATCTGGAAATTCGAAAGCAATAAAGCCACATCAAGTTGAGAATGCGTTTATCAGGCAGGTGGGGTAATAAGAAGGTTGTTTATATGCCAACACTTGGCGAGATAAAGTATATGCAAGATGGTGGGAGCGGAAACGTCAGCACTAAGCCCAATGGACATGTCCACCATCACATGCGTACCAGACGATCAATATCACGATCATCGGGTATGTCATTCAGGATAACAGGAGCGCTGGCGAGAAGGAAAAATGACACAGCTCTGATAATTGTGGCTGGCTCAAGCATGTGTCTGCAATGGATCCTGCAAAGAGTATTGGTAGGTAAGACGAAGCTAGATATCGCCTACTTTGAAAAATAAAGTTATCTCAAGGTATGGAATCCATAATGGAGGAAATATGCCATGGGAGGTTTCTGAAGGTTCTTCTGGCTTTATTTTGGAGATCTCGACAATCTTGTAATCTGCCATTGTATACGTAAGTCATCTTAATATGAGCGAGAATTTATATCCTTTCGTACCTAATTAATATACTATCAACCGAGAGACCAAGCAAGAGCCACATGTAGTACAAGAATTTTCTATCTAATTCCAGATTGTGTGGCCATTCTCCCTACATGTATTAGGTGTGAGTCTAGCTAACATTATATCCATTACCCTCTCTGATTCATGATGTTTTGGGGACAACCAGTTTCCAAGGGTTTTTAAGGCGAGTTGCAGTTGAGGTGCCACATTTAAGCGATTTAGAAGCGTCATAAAATGCAATGCAACCCTAGGCGGTGCTGAAGTACTAATTAAGCAGGTACCTGCGGGCAAGTCTTTCATTCTTCTCTATGGAATGTTCCTCACCTAATTTTAACAGAAATGTTAGCATATCATGCGGGCTATATGTCTCCTTGTAGTCGAGGAATAATATTCCAGTTCTTGTACTCATCACTCCAAGCATAACCCTCCGGATACTCGTACGAACAATACTCGTGCAATCCTTCACCTACTAGGTGAACCCTAAGGTCATCTAGGTAGATGACCTTTTCATTGGCATCTTTATGGTAAAAGCAACTTTCAGCGAAGAGCACTGCTTATGGACATCAATTATAGTTGAATGTTGATTGTCTCCCGTGCCCATCCCAAAAAGGGGCTGGAAGGCATACATAGTATCTTGCCGAAGACCAGAAACAAGCCTCTCCGGGCTCTCTTAAACAATACTGCGAGTTCTCGGCCCGTA
This sequence comes from Ciborinia camelliae, assembly GCA_025890175.1. Taxonomy (NCBI): domain Eukaryota; kingdom Fungi; phylum Ascomycota; class Leotiomycetes; order Helotiales; family Sclerotiniaceae; genus Ciborinia; species Ciborinia camelliae. The sequence continues at coordinate 1,188,976 of JANPYM010000013.1, forward strand.
AAATGCATATATTTGGCTCCCCTCTGCTTTGTTCATGGCACGTCGGAACCCAAATGACCCCGGGGGAAATATGGTCTACAGTGTCTCATCGGTATTATTGGTGCTCGATATTCTGCTTTCAATATACTGGCCAGGGTGAATATAGACCAATGAACTAATTCTGAAACTCGGCTTTCTTAGGGACATCTTTTAGGCGCCATGGGCGCAAGCAGCCAACACTCGCTTACATCTCTGCCGCTCGTCAAACATTTCTGGATACCTTAGCCACTATCCGTTTCGAACATACGTGAACTGAATAGCGGGGCAAGTGTAACATCTGTACTCTCATAGTTCTGGGTCTTGCGTCTGCAAGTCTCAGCCGCAGAACAGGAATCATAGCCGTCGCGCAAAAGATTAAAGCCAATAAAAGCTGATTCTTCTGGATTACTTATCCGGAGACTTCCTATCCATTTCCAGAAGGACTCCCTCTCATCGCCGCTATTTAAGAATAAAACACTGTATTCCAAAAAAGAGATATTTGTCTCAATGATCTACCATCCCCGGACTTGAAGGCAAATTAATTATGCGACTTACTCAGACACGTTAGCAGTCCCAGAAGATTTCATAACTACTTACCATTATCTATCTCCTTTCGTGTTTGGGTCTTGAAGACGTATAGTAATGGCTATCGAGTCATTGCGGAAGTTTCAAGATTTATTCCTGTATACAATCTCGCATTTAAATATACTTATTGTATGCATGTTTGGAGGTAAAATACATGTATGCTATCCTAGCTGGACATACCTCCGTGATTGATGATATGATTTTTTATTTTGTTCTGATCCCAACCAGCAAGTACCAACATTCGAATTTCGACGTAGTGGTGCGTGAGAACTGTTCATATGCATGTTCTGTTCAATATTCCTGACTGGTCCCTCCTAGGAAGTCGGGTTTCTTGCACCCTAGAGATATATCATATAGGGATCTATCTAGATTTTTATTATATAATGTACGGCAAATACCTGAAATAGCATGTTTTTAAACTTTGATACCCCAAATAGCATAATGTGCTATTCGAGGTTTAACATATGCTATTTGAGGTCGATTGAAAAAATAAAATCATACTATTCTAGTCCAAAAAAAAAAACGGCAAATACCTAAAATAGCATGTTTTTCAACTTTGATATCCCAACTAGCATAGAAACTTTCTATTTCGACCTCAAATAGCATATGTTGCTATTGGTTTATAAATTCGTAGATTCCGTGGGAGAAAGTAGGTTGGTAGGTTTGTAGGTTCGTAAGTTCGTAGGTTCGTAGGTTCGTAGGTTCGTAGGTTCGTAGGTTCGGTGGGAAGGGGTAGGTTCGGTGGAAGGGGGTAGGTTTGTAGGTTCATAAGTTCGTAGATTCGTAGATTCGATGGGAGAGAGTAGGTTCGATGGAAAAGGGTTTGAGACTAAATTAGTATCATTTATAATTTTTTTTAGAACTGAAATAGCAATATATGCTATTTGAGGTCGAAATGGAAAGTTTCTATGCTAGTTGGGGTATCAAATTTGAAAAACATGCTATTTCAGGTATTTGCCGTATAATGTATGTATATGGTAAAGAGTTGGAATTATTTGGAGTTATTTGGAATTTGTTTAGATGTATATTGAGATACTTGGAGTTGAATGGTGATGAATAAATGAATAGCCTTTTGAAGAGCCTGTTGTAAATTGGGTTAAGAACTTGGGGTTAGGTTTGAGTAGATATAGAGAAGGAAAAAAGGGTGAGAAGGTGAGAAGGAAGGAAGAGGGAAAGGGAAAGGGAAAGGGAAAGGGAAAGGGAAAGGGAAAGGGAAAGGGAAAGGGAAAGGGAAAGGGAAAGGGAAAGGGAAAGGGAAAGGGAAAGGGAAAGGGAAAGGGAAAGGGAAAGGGAAAGGGAAAGGGAAAGGGAAAGGGAAAGGGAAAGGGAAAGGGAAAGGGAAAGGGAAAGGGAAAGGGAAAGGGAAAGGGAAAGGGAAAGGGAAAGGGAAAGGGAAAGGGAAAGGGAAAGGGAAAGGGAAAGGGAAAGGGAAAGGGAAAGGGAAAGGGAAAGGGAAAGGGAAAGGGAAAGGGAAAGGGAGAGAGGGGAGAGAGGGGAGAGGGCTCAGAGGAGAGGAGAGGGAGAAAGATTAATAGAGAAAAGGTTGATGCTTAATACCTAGGTATTTAAGGTTCCCCCTATACTCGCTACGCTACTCGATACTTACTATACGTAATGAGTAGATAGAATAAATGCTGGTAGTTAGCCTTTAGTTGATGTATTTGCTTTCCGAGTTCGCTGGAGCAATTGACAGGTATTGGAAACTTAATCCAAATCCAAATCCAACGTTTGATCATTTGATAGATATACAAAGCACATATTTGATATTTTGCAATGCGTTAAAATCTGTATTCTGTATTATATTGGTAGGTAATATCAAAAAATGAATTTAGGTGGTATAGTAATCCAGGAATGGAATCTCAGGCTGAATATGGAGTAATTAATGGATAGATGTATCTAGAGGTTGCTAAGCGTGCTGGATGTTTAATATGTAGGGAGTTGGTAGATAGATGGAGAGATGAAGAGATGAAGTAGGTATGGATAGTAGAGTCACGGTAGTAGTACTTTTATTATATCAAGAAGGTGCAATTTTGTAATGTTCTGTTCAGTCGGTATATTAGAAAGATAAATACGCACTGCAGTAGGTAATGCGTAAATAATAATAAATCATGTAAACTTGTTTCTATCTACTTTATTCAATTTGAAAATGAGTTGGTCACTAGAAAGTGGTGTGATTGGTGGTCAGAATAGGTGATTAGGGAAATGTGATGGAGTTGACATCAATGCTGTTAATAGAATAGAAAGAAAAACAGTAAATAAGATATCTAGTATGTAGATTGAAAGAGATGATAGTTGACGTCAACGCCGTGAAAAGAATAGAAAGAAAAAGTAAATAAGATATCTAGTATGTAGACTGGAAAAGATGATAGTAGATGCCGCCAGCGATCCCTACTAATTAACCCAGTCTCTAATATACCCCATAACCAACCATATCGGAGTGAAACAAGAGGTTAGAAACACGTAAGTCTTCTCGCATAAACCCGACCTTCTGCTGTACGCCTCCCCATCCTTCGACCTTCAAGACAGATTTAAATGGCCCGGTTGTGGGATCAAAATCATTGAAGAAGTCTTTCTCTTCGTCGTCCGTGATGTCATGCTAGAAACCCGTAGTTCACAGTCCTAATCTCGCGCAGCTATTCACGGTAGAAATGGTAAGAGCTCTTCTTTTCAAGCTGTTTGCACTGGAATCCCTCAAAGCGGACGTTCGTTCCATTCAGCCGGTATAATATATTCTCGTGAAACCCAATTCCTTGCACGCCGAGTTTTTTCAATACTATTGATTGAAGGGAGTGACGATGGGATTCCACAAACGTGAACAGGTCATGCTTTTTACAATGCATGTTTTCCAAAGTTAACATTTCTAAATTTCCGAACTGAACCTTAGCCAGCATCATGTTGTGAAAGAGACTTTCTGTGTTAGATTTGCTGCAAAAGGATAAATTGAGGCAGCGAAGTTTGGGGCAGTGCCGAAGAAACGACGAGAGGTACGTTTGCGTTTCTGGTCCTTTACCGAAAAGTTAGCATAGCACTGGCAATTCTCCGCGTGGTTTGCTATTCTCCTTTCACTTACTCTTGTATATCTTTTCGTGAGGTTGGAGCCGCAGCTTCAAGATTTGCAATTCTGAGAGACATGCCGGCACGGGGTCTGGCAATGACAACGCCGGAGTTGACAGTCCTTCCTGATCATTGTAGCCGCCGATCCAGCACATGCTTATATTTTGTGGTCGCACATTGGCATGTGCCAAGCTCGATAGCATCATGGAGAAAATGTGATTTGTTGATGGTCCCTCGCGATATTGCTTGCGCCGTATGGAAATCAGGTTCTTTAAAAGATCCGCGCAAGGTAGAAAAATTGTATGTAGGTTTGGAAACCGCTGGAGGGCAGATACCATGACGATTCCATCTGTGGCAGAATGCTCAATGGAGGCTTTATCAACTTGCTCAAGCTCGGAACGGCGCCGATTTTCACTGGCTATCTCACGGAGGCTTTCAGATGGATTCCTAGTCATAGTGTCGAAAGCGTTGTCATAATCTTCGGCTGACAACTCCTTATCGTTGCTCAAGACTGATATCTCCTGGACTCTTGAGGCAAAGTGTGGATGATTGGAGATACTGGTAAGTCTGGACAGGTCCCTAGAATCAAGGTGCATAGAGACAGAGTGGAAAGCCATTCTCTCGAAGAAGTCCTGCGTTTTATATTGGATCACTCGAGATGTGAGGCGAAGAGCCATCATCAACGAGGGGGAACCACGGGGGAACGAAGGTCGAATATCGATTAGGTGGCCGCATATCAACATGAGAGTTTCCATGGGCAAGTCTGGAAGGTGAAGCCGCTGTCTGGAGAGTGAGGAGCCTGACGACATGGCTGACTCCTGATATTCATCAAACTCGTGATGTCGGTTTGACATATTCTGGGCAGTAGAATTTGGATGGTAGTTCTGCAGTGTCTTATGGACGATGCCAATAGTTGCAAGTGAAATATGGTAGTTGACGAAATTGTCTGTCGAAGAGGCCAATAGTTGCAAGTGTGGTTGTTGAAGAAATTATCTCGGTCGAAGAAGTGTAATAATCATTGGTAGTCTGACTATGACTGTTTTCGAGTCATGCCTAGGATACTGAACAGTCATGTCTAGGATCCTGAACAATCGACACATGGACCTCACCAAGAGTTACTGATCATGTTCAGAAAGTGAATAGGGTTCACCGGGGTCCAGAATTAAAACAGAACTGGGGGTCACCGGGAGCCCACTAGGATTACCATGACAGACGGTAGATTGACCTCACCAGGAGTTACAAAAAAAGAAGGGGCTCACCGGGTGACATTTACTAACATGCAAAATTTCGACCAGGAATTTAGCTAACCTCGGAACCATTTTTGAAAGTCGCATTCAAGCTCATCACTTTCGTATTATAATATTCTCAAATCCATTGCTCAAATACGATGATATATTTATCCGAAGCTTCCTCAAAGACATCACCCATAAACCAAACGCCAGACCAAAGATGATTCTACTCGACTAAAGATCTGATCATGAGAAATCATCACCTTTCTCCTCGATCGCATTCTTGATTTTCAACAAAATAGTCGTCTTCCACTTGTCCAACTTGCTCATTTGATCATATTGAAATAACTTGTCCGAAAATTGTTCCTGGTCACCTGCATCAACGGCCTCTGCGAGATCGACTAATAATTGATGCTCTCTTGTGCTGGGGAATGTTGGATCCATGTCTCTATACTTTTCGAAAGCTCGTCCGGTGGCCACTGTATCGCCAACAGCTAGATGACACAAACCGGCTTTGAGAAAATAATCCTTTACTGACCATTTCATGAGATTATTTGAGACAGAAGATGCGGCTACCTTTTCGAAATGTTCGATGGATTTGTAAAAATCGCCTTCGAGAGCGGCAATATCGGCGACCTTGAGGTAAAGCTTATTGGCCAGTCTGTAGATATATCAGTAAATGCTCGTAAATAACCAATACCCTCCATGCGAAGTATAGAGATAAACACTCACGCCTCAGCATTGTCGGCCTCAAACCAACTAGCAGCCAATTCATAACTCTCGATCGCTTTCTTCATATCTCCAATCTCCATTTCATATACCTCTGCCAAATTCTGTTTATGCGTGGCGGCTCTCCTGAAGTTTCCTTTCGAGGTATAATGGTTGATCGCAACGTCCAAGCATCTAACCGCATCCAGTGGATCTCCCTTCTTATATACTTTGAAGGCTTCGGTGAGTGTATTCGCAGCATCATCCGGCTCATTAAGTTTGTTCGTTTGGATATCGGCAGCGCGCTCAAATGCTTGCCCGGCTTCCTTGTCTGTGAGGAGAGATGGGTTAGTCTAGATGTAAAGGTACAAAGAAGAGTTGGGAAAGTCTTACTTTGCTTTTGCATGCGAAATGCATTCGCAGCTTGGTTGTATAGTTCCGCTGCATTTTCCCATTTCTCCTGTCGTCCACCAAAAAGACTGAATCCACCAGAAGCTCCTGCAGCTGCCTTCTCTGCCTGTTGGGAAACGGTCAATACGAAGATTATCAAGTAGTGGATGTTGGGGATTAGTTACCTTTTGCATAAGAGTGCGAGGATCTTGTGCCATGATTGCGATACGTTATGGGGTATTCGTTGAGGAAATATATGGAATGTGGCACAATGTATCAATTAATGAGTTTTATAGAGAGTTGTACGTCTTATATTATTGAGTTGTGAGAGTTGACATGTGTTCGTGGGTTGGTTTTGTTTCTGGTCCTTCCAGGTTGAGCTGAGCTCTGACATAACCTTACCGCCCCACCTGCGAATCACAACTAGCGTACAATACCTCGTGGGGAAGAGCATGTGAATTGAATTGGGTATGGAATATTTATTTTCTAACGTCCGATCACGACAATTGCAACATAAAGGAATCAACATTTCCCGAAAACCCTACCTATTATCAGCAAATTGATTAGAAAAAATGTCGAGATCGATATGTTTGCGCTGTCGCGCATCACTGCGGCATTCATTCTCCTTCAAAAAATCTACGGGTGCCCCAGTTTCTCTTTCTCGAACATACCGTACTTCAGAAACCCCTCAAGAGACGTCCGCAGGAGCTTCTGCAATAGATCCAATCTCATCATCACCAACAAAAGCTGGCACAGCGCGCTTTCTACCCCGGAGCGCAAAGCTTTATGGAACTAGAATAGCGACACCTTTGACTCCCAAACCGGAAGATCACAACCTACCGCTCCGCCGAGTATATGCTCGTAAGAACGTAGACTTGGTCCACCGAGAAACGGACATTGATGCTCTCCTCTCGAAGCCTACCTGGTCGGTTCGATCTCTCTTACCCTCTGCTAACGAGAAGCCCGCCGAAGAAATTACCGTTAAACAACTCCATCATTTATGTCGACTCTCCGCACTTCCCCTCCCTCAAACACCGGAAGAAGAGAAGAAGTTACTAGATACATTACATTTACAATTGCATTTTTTGAGGGATATTCAGAAGGTTGATACAGAGGGCATTGAACCACTGAGGAGTATTAGAGATGAGACGTTAGACGCAGAGGCGGATGAGTCGATTGGGTTAGAGACTGAAGAAATCGCCGCGGCGTTGAGAAAAGAGAAATATGAAGGGAGGAACAAGAGACCGAGGAGGCGGACGGATGGTTTGATTGACACAAATGGCGTGGAGGATTGGGATGTGACAGGGACTGCAGCTGAAAATGTTGAATTTGGAGGCGGAAAGTATTTCATCGTGAGAAGTGGGAAAGGGATAAATGAGAAAGTGGTTGAAGAGAAAGTGGTTGAAGAGAACCAAATGGGGGTGGAAGGAGAGGTTTTCTCAGATGTAGAAACGGAGAAACTAGAGGCGCAGGGTGAAAACTGATGGAAACATGGCATGATAAGTTTAGAATTGATACCCTCATTTGCAGCTTAGTGTGTCTAGAGCATCGCTTTAAAGCTTCCCATCACCCTACCTAGCTTCACCCAAATAGAATAATTAGTTTGTTCTCATCGAAGATATCTCATCTGAAGTTAGATGACTCTTCAACCAATTTTTGTACGATCCGATTTGAATAGTGTTGAAAATTCGGAGTCAAATAGAACGATTAGCTCTCTCTCAGCGAAATAGTTTTATCTGGAGTTAGATCATTGTTCAACTAATTCGTATACAATTAGAAATAATTATCTATACACTGAAAGGTTTGGTTCAAATAATACCATTAGCACTCCCATCCGCAATACTATCTATATCCAAAGTATCATATACCAAAGAAAGCACGTATTTGTCAAGTCCTTTTTATACTTACAATCAGAAATAATCACATTTTGAAAGTTCGGATACAAATATAACAATCAGTTAATCCCCGTTGACACCATATCTGTCACACGCGTCATGTTGGCATGTGGGAATAGCATCATGGATCGGCAATCAGAAAAAAGAACTCTGCTGAAGAGGAAAAGATCCTCCTCGAGAGATCACCACCTTATAGAAGAGATGATCACGTGACTAGCTACATAGCATTCATTATGCAGGGTTAGTCTTCGTTATGAGAATTTTTTGATGAGGTGTCTGTAGCTCGAAACGTGCAAAATATCTCTAATACATATATTATATGATTAGATAAAGCTAATGAGTTCTGGGAACAAGAGAGCGCGCGTCGGGTAGGTACCTACCTTAAAAGTCGCGGATATGGTGTTTATAAAATTATGATATGATGGTGATGGAGATGTTGATATGGGCTTGAGGAGTATGATATAGTATGCACAGAGGAGTGACGGGGGAGCTACTTATTTATTCTCCTATCCATCTAACGAGGTAGTATATATAAATTCTGTAAATTGATCAACACATGGCTGAAACTTATTCTTTCATCTTCTCATAGTATACGCCTTTTTAAATCAAACTTAGGAAACATACTTCATACTTAATTGATATGCAATTTCTCCGCCCCTTGTTGCATCATGGTCTCATCAGTCTTTTGCTGGACATCCCTTTCCATTTTCCTCGCCTCAACCTCTGGATCCACATCCTCCGAGTCCACGTTCTCCGTTTCCTTCTCCTGTTCCTCCAATAACTCTAGGGTCTCTTCCTCCTTCGCAACCTCTTCCACATCGATATCCTCAAATCCGATCTTCTCCAAAATGGCACCGACAAGATATTGATAGCGGAGGTGGCCGCTCACCATTTCGCTTACATTGACGTTCTCGATGCCCTTGACTTCTTGGGCTTCTTGGAGTCCAGCAACACCAAATTGTATGCTGCTGGTACGGTAGAGAAAGGCGAGAATGTAGTCGTTCTCGGAATATACGTTTACGAGACGGCCTGAAACCACACTGCGCATAGCTCGCCATGCAGCTGCGTCTGAGGGGGCTGGTGCTCCAATCAGTACTGCTGATCTGGAATTGGTATGTTAGCATTGTTTACAACCGTAAATGATTAAATTTTGCAAAGCCGCACAAAAATATAACCTGGTAAAGCCTTGGAATAGGAAAGCTTACTCGACCAAACCAAATGCTCGACGTTCTGCAAGACTCATCAAGCACGAATAGATGAGCCTAGCACCCAGACTGTATCCAATCAAAGTAACTGGTCTCTCTCCCTGAGCCTTATTGATGAGCGCATCTGCAAGTACTAAGCCTGCTTTATCCGCTCGATTCTTGGCCACTGAGAATGGATTGTCGACAACTTTTGAAATCTTTAATAGTCCAATTGGCCAGAGAGCAGTCATCAAGCTGGCGAATATCGTTCGAGCAATAATTTCTTTCTTAGCGATAGACCAAGCTGCACTTTTAACCACTGATTCTAACGATGACCCGAGTTTAGATAGTGCCTCAAGCTCATATCGCAAAGCGAAGACTTCGCTTTCATGTCCAAGAACTCGCCATGGTGTGATGACATCTTCTTTCTGAGTCAACCATCCGCTAATACCTATGGTGACCCTCAATCTTCGATCTTTTGCTGCTAATTCCTTGACGGACCTTTGATGTGGTGATCCCCTGAGAGGAAGAAATGCAAAGTCTGAAACCTCTTTTGCGTAAGAATCCATCATCTTGCCCGTCATGCTAGCACCGTAAGCGCCAAACAGACTTCCAACAATAACTCCACTCTCAGCCAGAGCTCCCAACAATCCAGCTGCTGTAGTGGCACCAAGCCCAAGTCCTCCCATTACTGTCCCAAGAGCCCCCGCGACTAGTGGAGCTGCAAGGCCACCCGTAATACCGACAATTGCAGCGCCAGCAACACCTGCGAGTCCTACCTTCCATCTTCGCGCCATTTTGTTCTCTTCGCTCCGTTTTTGAGTTTCTTCACTGCCAGACATTTTTTTGGCAGCCTCTAGGAGACCTTGTGCAACCTTCACTTCCGTTTCGGTGAGGACATGAAGAGGAAGGTGTAAAGATGATGCTATGTGGAGTAAAATTATGCGAGAATGCGCGGTGTAATGTTCCAGTGAAAGAAGTAGTAGTAGCATAGCGTGTAGAAGCATCACTCGTTTTTCTTCTGGTAAAGAGTAAAGAGATGTGGATGTTGGCGGGTAAAGCTCTACTAAAGCTGCATCTGCTTCTACCACATTTGTAGTTTGTCCTGTGAGCGTTAATTACTGAACCACCCAACGGAAGGTAGTAGCTTAGAACAAACAATGGTACTACATACTAACGACCTTGGTTTTTGGAGGGGCATCTGGGGTGGAATTGGCGCTGGCCTTTTTCTTCTGCTTTTCAGTAACTTCCTTTGGATTGTTGACAACCGACCCAATCCTCGATATCACTGTTTCTTGCCATTCCTGGAAGAATTTGAGAGCATCATGCTTTAATTCCAACATTTTGGGGGCCGACAACTCTTTTTCCCTCTTCTCCCGTTCTTTCCGAGCCTTCTCCTCTTCTTCCGACTCCTCATTTTGCCGACCATGATCAGTATTAGGATTCTTATTACCAACTTGTAACGATCTGTCTTGAGTCTTTCCATTGGCGATTGAGGGATCAAAATTGTCACTGATCTGCTTCTGCATGACCTCTGTAATGTCAGCAATGAGGAGCGTTAGATTAACACGTTCCTCGATCTCCAACATTGTACCAAGATCATGTTCATGGTCTTGAGACGAATTTGATTTTGATGACCAAGGAGTCATGTTGTTTTTGGAATTGATTTTTTGTATTTGAGGCAATGAGAGAAAACCTCCGGTATTGTTCACCGACGTAATGTAATGTAATATAATATAATATAATATAATCTCATATATGGTGGTCGTTGAGCAGTCGATTGAAGCCGATGACGACATGCTGGCATTTAACCTCAAGCTTATCTCTTATCAGTAGGTAAAACCAGCGCGCGTCGGAAAACTACTAGGTAGGTTACGGATTCACGTGTTATATGACGTAAGATTACCTACGCAGGTCCACGGTAGTTATGTTGTTGACCATAATGATATCCATGAATCCATGACATGATATATGTGAAATTGAAGGTTTCGATCTTATAGCAAGAATCTTATAGCTATAGCTACAGTTTCAGCTATAGCTTCAAATTGTCCTGGTCGTTTTACGAGTTACCGTTTCAACACTGTGGTCCAATGATTAGGTACCTATCAGTAAAGAATTCTCGCCTGATACATGGTACCTACTCTCAATGATGATTGTTTTAGACTCTCATCTGATATCCACCATACCAAAGCGATGGTACCTTCGATATAACTTTTATTCTGAACAAATATCATGGGCCAGTAATGCGTCCAATGATACCTACGTTTGTGAGAGCGAGGGCAGCTACATATAGTGATGTATGACCACGCAGCAAGCATTCTATATTACAGTGAGGACCAGCGACAATTCATTAGATGTTAAACCATAACAACACCCTGTCCTGCCATGCTTCGCTTCCCTGCCTTCTGGATATCGATAAAGCTACAATATGGCGCTTGCCCTGTCTTCTCCATGGATGACATGATATGCTACTGAAATCATGACCGCCTCATGATTTCTTTGCCTCGGTGGTCAATTCTTTTGTTTGAGGTTCTAATCTGCCATCGGATGCTGGCTGAGGATTTGACCAAAATTTGGCATACTGCCACCAAGAAGAATCTGAAGCCTTAGATGGTTTCAATAAAGCATCCGTGGTAGCAGCTCGACTTGCTTCTACTTCAGCTATCCTTGCTGCCTCGATTTCTTGTGTTTGAACTGGATTCTCAAAAGCCGCTCTATGTTGATTTAGTCAACTCCAACGCTAAAATAAAGCAAATCGGTTTCTTCGTCGTACTTACTTTGCCTGCATATTATTTTCTTGCTGCTCTTTTAAAGCTGGTGCGAACACCCAGATGCCTGAAGTTTTCTTAATAATTGAATGAATACGATCATTGTGATATAATCACATACCGTTACCTATGCCGAAGGCTGTGGCTAAGAACAGAGGGAAGATTCCTTTGGCTTTACTCATGATGATTCCTAGCAGCAGAAAGTCTGTACTGATGTGAAACTACTTCCTGTTCAGGGGTGAAGATCTTTCTATGAGGTGAAAGCTGACTAAGTAATGCACTAGTGAAGTTCTAGACTACCGTACACTCTTGGTCGCGTAAAGTGGTTCAGTCGCGTCAACCTCAAAAAAGAAATACTAGGTAACCATCCCTTCAAAACTCGCGCTCGCGCCGAGAAAAGGATCTCATACCTTTCGAGTATGTTACTTGACAAAAATGACAAATTGGAAGGAAAAAGGAGTGGTACCGGACTCGGAAGATGAGGAGGAATCTGATTCCCAAAGTATTACCGATTATGAGAAACGAGATGATGCCGAAGACGATGAATTTCACGATATCGATGATGTATTGATGGGATTTAATCATTTTGGAGATGGGGAAGAAAGGCTGTGCTCAAATACGAGGGACATGGCCGAGGAGATCAGGATGTCTCAGGCTTCATCCGTTGATATGATTCAGTCTTTCGGTATGGAGAATGGGGAACCGGTTTGCAGTCCACCAGAAGAAATCATGAGCGACTTTCCAGCCAGTGTAAAACGGGATCAAAAGCAAACTATTGAAGATTTAGTGATAGCATCCCCGGAGAAATCAGTCCCAGAGGCAGAAGTTGAGGAGATTTCCAGGAGCTGGGTCAGGGCTCTATCTTCAGCATCCAGTATCCTATCATCCCCTCCAACAACCCCAATTCGTTCGTCTCCATTGGTACAACCTCTCTCCTCTCCTGTGCATAGACCTATACTTTCGAACCATTCCGAGCGAATACGCGAAGATAGTCCGGAACAAACGCAACCAGGGATTGACCCTTCGGACTACCTGCCGAGAAGGCAACTCAGAGAAAGAAAGCCTGTGCAAATACACCCGTTTCTGCTAGAGCAACAGCGGTACGAGCGAAGGATGAAAGCTTCTCACATTCAACCTATTCGCATCGAACAAATTCATGATGGACACGATCGAAGGAAACGAGTTATACATGGTCAGGAATTGGAGGATTTGGATTTTCAAGATCCAGAAGAGGCAGAAATGGGTGCTACAGAAGAAAGCCAGCCAACTTTGGGTAGAAGTTCTCCACCACAGTCGACATTGGAGGATAGCGTACGCGAAACCATCAAAGAGCCAGAGACTTATACAATAAGGGGAGAGGAAGACGACAGTGACCAGGAATTCCCCGACCTCCCTGATCTGTTCAAACAGAAGTCGAATGCAGCAAAATCGAAGAACAAGCAGCCACCCAAGAAGTACTCGACCACAAATCGGCCACAACTACCATCTCCAACTCGAAATGTCAATAAAGAACCGACATTGGACGTATATGACTTTCCTGGCTCATCCACAACCAATTCTCCTCCCATTCGTTTAGGAAATACACGGAGGCCCATGTCTCGCGTTATCTCTCTTACTTCTTCGACAACCTCAACTCCTGTCTGGCTAGACCAGAGTTCCCCACAGTTTCGGCGAACAACTGAAGTGCATACGCCAATTACAAGTGCTATCAAGACAATTTCGCATACATCACCTATAAATATAATGTCTGATGCAGATGATCCGTTTGCCGACCCCATAGCTATTTCTTCTTCGTCATCTGATTCGTCATCATCATCGGAGGACGAATTGGTGTTCTTGAAGAGAAGTACGAAGCACGTACTACCAGCGTCTCATTTTAGGCTTGATCAAAAACGCAAGGAGTCACGAGAACAAAAAATTCAAGCGAGAAACAATCAAAAGTTGAACGAAAATCGTGCTGGCGTTGCTCTCCCTGTGGCACGAGGGTCCAACCACACTTCCTCCACACGGCCTGCGAGCCGAATTTCATTCTTAGAATCTGATGAAAGTGATGGGCCCGAGGAAAACGATCTTACTGGCTTTCTTATGGAAGATGATGAACGAACCGAAGCTCCTAGCCTATTTCAAGAATCAGATTTGGGGTTTGCTATCGAAGACGATCGTGTTAATGGTATGCTGCCAACTCCAAGTCGTAAACGTAGAGTCAAGAACCCATTGAACAAGCCCAATTCTAAGCGCTTAAAGACATCTTCATATTCGGGTGGGAGACAAAAGCCACATTCATACCAACCGAGGATAACTTCACACCTTACAACTACAGCTGCAACTGCCCGAAGAGTCGATAAACCAAAACGAAGACGGCAAAAGAAGATCCCACCAAAACTTAGCATAATAGACATTGCTGAAAATTACGGCCATTTTGAGCTAAATGCCCCTGCATTCCTCAAGGTTGCCGCTCGTAGCGCAAGATCGCGAAGGGATCTTGCACGTCAAAGTCCAGCACGGAAGTTCATCAGGCTTGCCACTCGCGAGGATACTGCTGATGCCCAATCAGTCCTGCAAGACTGGAGAAACCACAAAATCCAGCCCAAGAATGTTTTATATATACCCAGGTTTGAAAATATTAACAATGCATATCCACTCAGCCAAATCTCTGTCAATCAGCAAACGAAGCTTCCACCGCCAATAACGAAACCTAAGAAGAACATACGTGGTTCTCAATTTGGTACCGAGTACACTAATATAAGCAAGATTCGCGTCCCTAGAGTAAGGCAGCTTTCGATAGACAACTTTGTGGCGAATCGGGGCGTCGAGATAGAAGACCTGCATTCGAAGAATACAGCAAAAGTCAATATTAAAATAAAGCAAAGGCTACCGCCCAATCCTTACTATACAGCTCCATCTGCACGATCAGCACAGCTGGAAGCAAGTCAGTTCCCTATCAACACTTTAGAACCGAGAAAGAAAACTCTTGACGCCCATTTCCGCATGGGTCGCAAACAGCCCCTACAGCAGGGGAATTTTCAACTAAGCCGTTTCTTGGCCGATGGTGATACCATACATCCCTCAATTGAGACCAATATTTCCAACATGGACCAAGATATAATGCCGATGAGCCCTATGCCGGAAGTTTTTAAGCTGCCTCGACGCCGGAAGCGATTACCCAAGCGTGTAGACGCAGGCGCAGCTATCTACCGTCAGCCGAGTGAGCCACTTATCTCTGATATCTTCGTGCCTTCGCTGGGTGAAGGCGACACAGATCAAGGGAAACTTCTTGGCCTTGGAAAATTTGGCACCAGGTATCCTCATCACTTTGATATTTTCCCGCTACAGTCGGGGGTATATTTCCATAAGACTACTTTCCTTGGTAGTGGGCGCCTGGCAGATGCCTTGAATAATTCAGACCTCATAGTAATTGGTGATACCCGGCCTGCAACTTCAATAAGGCTAGGTGACAAATTGTTTGCGTGGGGAATATGGAATGAGATTGTTTCGGAGCAAATGGGTGTTTGCGTTGACTGGCTAACAGAACAATTGACTGATACATCTGAGGTACTGGATAAGCCTGATCTGACTGTGACGGCCACTCTCATCTTGGATTTTGTACAGAATAGCATAATTTTGCCAAGTTCCGAGTTGAAGACCGATTTCTTGCTCCGAATGTTAGAGATACTCGAAGATTTCTCATCTCGTCTCGATGTATGTAAAGCCTCTGCATCTAACGTGGACAATCGGCAAGCCATTGAAGTCACAACTAGGTTTTTGGTGCTCTCACTTCGATTACTTCGGATGTCTCGTCCTGGTGAAAATGTATTGGCTCTTCGTCTGGAAGAAGTACTGCAGAAATTAGCAAGCTTGTGCATCAGTCTCTTGATACCACAAGGCTTAGAGACCGTCAGGAAAATGTACGATGACTTACAATATCTGTCAGTACGAGAGAATGGCATAAGAAATGATCGTTATCTTGCCGAATCTTGGGTCATCATCTTTCATGTTGTAGAGGCCGCCAAAATTCCGCGAGGTTCGTTCTGGGATATCACAAACCTACAATTAGGCATCAAAAGCGTAAGCTCGATTCGGGATTCTAACACGATGGAAAAGCTCTGGCTCTTCACGTTCTCTCTTCTGCCTCTTTTGGGGTTTGATGGACATGGTTACATTTCATCTGGCTCACGGCAGGAACTTGCGGTCGATAATTGGTCACTTGCACAACAATTGATCAAAAGAGTGTTTGCACTCTATGCGACAAATTCTAGGCAATCGCCAAGCTTCAATGATTACTGTAGAGCAATTGTTAGCCGATGTCATCATCTAATATCAAGGTGGGGCTGGTGGAAGTGTAGCGGGATAGTCGGAGCTCTGTTTGACTTCTTTGCCTCGCAAGAGCTTGCAAATTTGCGAAATGAAGAGGTTTACAAGTCCCCTCAATTCCTGGAAGATTTAACCACAGAGACTCCTTTAGATGTTGACCCAGAGGATCGATGCTTTCATATTTTTCTAAAAATTGTCGCCATTACTATTAGACATCAACGTGCAACAGACGATAACAAAGGTATTCGGAATCTAGTTGCACGAATTTTGCCTAACCATGATCGACAATTTCCAAAGGAGGAGGCAATCTTTCATCGTGATCTTGCCTCCTTGCGCAACCATCATGACCTTCTATGCACAGTATACTGGGCTGCTCCGCCAGGCTATAGGCCCCCCATCACTTTACTACAGAATCTTGTTTTGGCCGCTCGCTCACACAACGAAGCGTTTTTGATCAATTTGAGGGCTTGGGAACGTCTTGCTCGGTTTACTCTGTCTGGCATTCCTTCCAGTTTTCCTGTTGATTCATATAAACCATTCATTACTTGGCAGAATGCGTTCTTCAATAGCCTGCTCGAAGAATATGTAGAACTGACCCTAGTACGGCGGGAACTACAAATTCAATCTGACGGAGCCTTCCAAACAGATGTTGATTGCAATCGAAAAAGCACCATGTCCTGTATCCTAGCTGTAGCGAGATCTACGATAGAAACATTAAAATATTCAAATCCAATAACTTTGAAGCAAGCCATAAACCTAGGTAAGTCTATTGAAGCACTAATAGGTTCATCAGCTAATTGATTTTCAGACATGCTTGTAAAAATGTTTTCTCCTGGGTCTTCGGAGGAGCTTGTAAAAAAGTTTTCTATTGGCTCTTCAGAGGAGCTTGTAAGAATGTTTTCTACTGGCTTTCCAAAGGACCGGATTGACCAAGAACTAACATCGTCTGCAATTGATATTCTCGCTTGCTATTTACATCAACTTTGTGACGCAGAGCCAGAGAGCAAATCCGAAGCAAGCCCAGATGAAGCAGAGGAATTTGACAGCCAGGAGTCGGAGCCCGATCCCGACTGGGCGAAACAAATTCAGTTTATCGACGATTATATAAACGTATGTTCTATACCCTTTTGATTCTAATGCTTCGCAAGGCTAACTTCCTCAGCCACTCAATCTTACAAATGCCTCGAAAAAACTTCTCAATCTTACAAAAACAAACCCCTCGAAAGATCCACTCAATATTTCAATTACGTCAATCTTTCGAGACTCAATTCGGAAAATATTACACGAGGGACCCTTTCCACTCGGAACAGCGTCAAATTACTTCTTTATAGAGCGGTTGACTAAGTGCTGGGCTCGTCTAGTTTCCATCTTTATAAGGTTCGACCTCTATGTAGGAACTCCCAAAGGTCACTTCCCATGCACTCTGCTAATGGCCATGTTAGTCTCCGAAAGTCTTCCTCACTACAGGCAACAATGCTGTTTTTGAGGGTCGTCAGCAATCACATTGTACACTCGTAGCTTGGCCATTGTTCCTCAGTGAACTGCTTGAGCATACAATATCAATTCATTCTGATGTAAGCACTCCCTACTGTCTTAATACTTTCAATTTGACTAACATTTGGTAGGTTCCTGGTTTTGATATCGGATTGGAATGGATGGTGGCCATTTCCAAGCCTCAGCATGAACTTCGTTGGGAAAATACCCTCACTTATCAATTATTCAAGCAAAGATATTTTCTCCTATCTGGTGGAATCATAGAAGATATAGGTCTAGAAGTGTTTCGGGAAACAACACCTTCGGCAGCTAACAATCGACTGCTCATCAAAAGTAAGCTCCCCGCATCTACGTTTTATGATTCGTGTTGACCCAGTTAGATGCCATCAGTAAAATGCAAAAGATCCTCTCTGACAAGGCACTACTAGCGTCCACATTTGGCAGTGCAACCAGAGAGTCGATCAAGACCAAATTCTCGCGCTTCCTGACTTCTACTATGCTTTCAATGCAAAAGCAGCTCCAAAACTTACAAAAGACCAACACTATTGCTCATAAAGCATATGTGAATTTTGTGCAAGAGATTATCTCGCAGATTCGCTCCCACTGTAGCGATATTTGTTCCCAGCCAAAGTTTTTTTTCGACAGTTCTGATGCATACTGGCCACCCGAGACGGATCCGACTCTTTATCTTGCAGGCTTAACATCATATACCATTCAACTCTCTTCAAAGCAGGGGAAAATACGCAATGAATTGATATATTATCTTTGGAGCGGTCTGACAAAATCTCTGTCGTCTACCGACGCTCTTTATAGTCACATCAAACGAATTTCGAAGGGTGCACAGCAAACTGATCTATTGGAATTTCTCTTGACTGATATAGTGCCTTCGGCACTGGAAGTCGCACTCCAATATGAAGCTGGCTGGCTCGCATGTGAAGTCTACCTCGTAGCAGTTTCTAAAGCCTTCGAAAGCCTCGTATTGAGTGGGCAGCCAGTCGGTCAAGTCGTGGGTCATATGAAAGTTCTGCTACAACAAATGTTCAACGGCATCTGCAGTCATTATGGCAGATTTGGCCATAGTGCCGAAGCTGTACATCCCAGTCACCAAGGCATCATTACAGTAATCTTTCGATTTTGGCGTGCTTGCAGGCCACACATGTATAATCTAAACACGGCCTCTGAAAGCGGCATGGATGAGATATTTGAAAGTCTTGATGGTTTTGTCGAAGCAGCAATATCATGTTTTAGAAGTGGCAAGGAGATCGACCTCCGATTCAAACACTTTGATACGGGAAAGGTTGGCAACGATGTTGCCATCGAAGAGATGGTCCCCGAAGTGCAGAATCACTGGATGATTAATGAGGTGGATGGAGGAGTGGATGTGCGAATGGATAATGGAAAGATCGTCAATCATTGCTTCAGCAACGGTCCTCGGGATCTCCGTGAAGTGCTTGAGGGTCTCCTTCCGGATCCTGATATCACAAAGGCTGGTGCCTCGTTGGATTGCTACTTTTGAATAGCTTTATCATCAATAGATAATTTAAATATCATTATTATAGATTGCGTACTTGGGATTTGCGTCAGATCATGTCTATATATGTGTTGGTGAACGAGTTTTCGTATAGACTAAATGAAACATGTAATCGTCGAGTAGTACACATAGCTCCCTTTACAACCCGTCTTATATATAGTTAATTTTTAATTATAGTAAATCATACTATCGATTGGGATCATAGATACAATTACAAGTGCCAATTAGATCTCAATACTATGCCTAGGTATAGATGCCTAAGGTAGGTATTACAGTAATTACCCGATCATCGGACCACAGTGAACATTTTGAAGACGGGTCAAAAATTCATATCGATACCTAGATACCTACCTACCTAGGTAGGTAATGAAACGTTCAGACAATAGCAACGAGGGAAGCATCGTTGATGAATATCTATTCTCTAATAGAAGATTGAAGATTAAACTTTAGTAGTCCGGAGTAATTTGTATGTATAGATTCAAGAGCCTAACTACCTTACCATTAACAATGTATCTAAAACGAAATTGGAATGGATATCCCCAGGTATCTGAAGCTACCGTAGGTAACCTCTACCTTAGGAATCACTGAAATACTTACTCTACGCCGAGCTATCTCGGAATTTTATTTTGTATATCTTGAGTGATTTGAATATTACCTACGTATGATACTTCAAGCCTTATAATTGATTGTAAGAGAAGAGAAGAGAAGAAAGGAGAAGAGAGTATTGTAAATATTTTATCGTAAAAATATCCCAGGATTCTGAACTGAAAACTCAAAAGGTCGAAAAGATTCTTATAAGCTTTGGGAATTCATTTAGATAGTAGAATAGGTACTTTAAGCTGAACGATCCCGATATCTTATTACCGCATAAATACCTATCTAGAGTTAATCTGGCCATTGAAAAAAAGAGAGAGAGAGAGAGAGAGAGAGAGATGCAAGCAGAATCTCGGTAACAGTTACAGGTAGCGGGCTGGGTGCCCAATACTGAGTTCGTAGATGGAGAAACATAGAACTGGGATTTCTTTTCGAATTCATGAGCCCACGACGTTGCAATCTTAGAATTTATTTTTATTGCTACAAGATTATATGTAACATGGCATCCACCGCTCCCAGGCGTATATTATACAATGACCGTGACGCCCTCTCATGCATTCGTGAACATAGCCGCAAATGCGAGCCATATATACCTACCTCTAATAGGCACTCGGGTATGTAACTTTTATCTATGCAGCCACTGGTGATTTCCTCACTCTTCCCGCATCACAATCCTTCTCAGGAACTGTCGTGCCCCCGAAGCCCAATCCCGCGCTCTTCTTTTTCCTTCCCTTTCTATCGCCATATTTTTCATCAAATTTACGGATTGCAGAGAGTGTGCTCATATTTTCGCTGATACTAGCACTGATTTCCTCCATTGCTCTGTCGAAATGCTTTTTGGTGAGGATACGTTTCTCGGGGAATGTGTAAGGTGTGTCGCCTTCGTGTTTGGTGGCAAGCTCATTCTCTTCACGGATGCATGCCAATGCAGCTGCTACTGAAAGGTTTTTCAGATCCGACCCGGAGTAATAGGGCGTGTTTTTGGCAAGTTCGGCAAGAGAGACTGACTGGTCGAGGATCTCATCTTTGAGGTGGATTTTGAGTATAGACTCGCGATCATTCTCAACAGGCAAGTCTACGAGGAGTCTTCGGGGGAGTCGGCGCAGTACAGCCTCGTCAAGATCAAACGGTCGATTGGTAGCAACCATGATGAAGGCAGATAGATCGTTCATGCCATCCCATTCTCGGAGAAATTGGTTGATCATCTCTCTATGGGCAGTCGAGCGTTTAGTATCACCACGAGCAGCGAATATAGCATCTGCTTCGTCGATGAATACCACACAAGGTGAAAGTTTCTTAGCTAGAGAGAAAATCGCTCGGACATTCTTCTCGCCTTCGCCAACGTACATATCGTTCACTTCAGCACCGCTGATCTCGAGAACGGTTGCGCCACTTTCTTTAGCCACTGCTTTGGCCAAAAGAGTCTTACCAGTTCCAGGAGGTCCATACAAGAGTAAACCAGGCATCTTATCAGTAGCAAGTACACCATAAGTAAAAGCCTCTGGCCGTATCAAAGACAGACTTGTCAGAGTCTTGAGTGCCTCCACGGTTTCCTTCGGCGCGTGGACATCTTCAAACTTGGTGTGAATATCCGAAGGTATGACCACACCTCCGAGCAGCTTTTTCTCATGGGGAGTGCACGTTTTTCGTATCTGCTTTAGTTTGTCCTTAATTGTAGTATTTGTCTTATTTGAGGAGTTGTTGATCTCATCAAGCATCTTGTTCACGTCGTTATCTTCCTCTTTCAACTCTGCTGCCCCCCAAGAAAATTTGGCACTATCGCTTTCGAAGAGCAGTTGTTGAGCTTTCCAAAATGTAGGTCCATCTATAACCTCCGGATTATTCTCCAGTCCTAAAATAGTCGTTGCAAGCCTTTGTACACGAGCATACTGCCAAACTGCATCATCTAATCCAGCGAGGTCCACCCAAGCACTGTCGAGATCTTTTCCTATATCTACAGTGATCGGTGCATCCCCCGCAAGTTTTGTGATCATATCCTCGATATGTCGTATGTTTAAGGTTTGGACGCGTAGCTTGTCATCGGATTCAAATACCGTATTTTGTTCTAGCCTTCGCTCCGGGGGTACAAATATTGTTCTTTTCTCGCCTTCGACTATATCAGATTGGAGATGCTGAATACCTGCTGATGAGAGCTCGGATTCTCCTTGCTCCAAAGAACTTGTTCCAATCATAATTATATTCCGTCCAGACTGCCAGCGTTTGGTGACCACCGTCCGCAGTTTATCAATGATATTATATCCATCGTATGTTCTAGTCAAATCCTTGTAATCACGAACTTGTATGATGAGGTCTCTTGTGTTGGCTGCATCAGTGCCCGAGGACTCCGATGAACGTTTCGAATCGGCACCAGCTACTAATGCCTCTAGTAAAGCCGCAGTCTTTAAATCGTTCCACTGTTCAGCACTGGATTTCACATTGCTAAAGGATGAGTTACCATTGCTAGAAGCCGAATAGTTCGGGTCGGCAAAAGTAGCAAATGGCATTACGACATCTGATGAACGCCTGCTATTATCAACCGCCGGCGTAAGTGCTCCCTTCAACCGGCTAAAAATCGCCGAGAACTTCTTCTGTGCATCAGAAGAATTTGTTGCTGTGAAGGCAATTGCGGGACCCGCTTTTCTTCCCATGCCCATAGCCGTCAGCTCTTCCTCTTCATTTCCTTCTATATCTTCAGGTGCCACACTCGATTCTTTTTCGTAGTCTTCTAGCCTACCCGCCATTCTCGAAGTTTCGTAGCCCAAAAGAGATGCTTTCGCTCCAGTCCAAGCTAAATTCTCATCGATATATGGCCCCAGAATCTGGGCGATGTCGACAGGGTCGAGCTGTATAAGATCAGCCCCTAGTTTGTTTGAAATTGTCTCCACGACAGAGTCTAGGTACAATATTCCTCCATCTTTAGGGCATTGTAGGTGGAGAATGGGTCTCATGACATTTTTACCATCTAAAACAGCTTGTGGAGGGCGCAATTTCAATCCTGCTCTGATCGATGCCAATATTTCCTTGTAAACATTAACGTGCATGCTATATTTTGCTTTTTCAGTAGAAGGCAGGTCGCATTCGAGGATGTATTTGATTGCATGGCTCATCTTCTCGGTCGCTTCGCCGGGCGCTCCGATGGCTGTCGGACTACTATTAGAATCTGTGACCTTGCTACCATAGTAAACACCAAGCGAGCCAGTTTTGGGTAGCTCTTCAACCAGTTTGACATTGTTCCAGAACCAATCCGGCAGTACTATCGGTGGCAGACCTCCCGCTTGTTTTTGTCGGTTTGCTCTCAACGTTCGCGCCGAAAGTCTCCCCCGAGACCTTTGCTCAGGGTCTATGCTCTCAACTGGCTGTATTGAATCTTCTGCTACTGGATTGTCCAACTCTGGTTCCGCAGGGATATCCACCGGGTTTCCCAACTCTGCATCTTCAGGTATCCGCGGAGTATCTTCTATGCCGGTTGTCTCTCCTTTTTCCTTATCTGGAATAGTTGGATCTTCGGACGTACTGTAGGAAATTGCTGAACGGTGAAAAGTGCGCCGCGAGGGGGGATATCGACAACCTGCAATAATCCGACATGCCTGCCTCGAGAGAGGATATCTGGTTGTGCGAAGAGCTCGCAATGCTACAGCATGCATCCGGTAGGCTTTCGCGCTCTCTATCGAGCGAATAATTCGTGGAGGAAAATTGGAACGTAGTCGTGGACGGGTTTGAAATGTTTTGAAGTTCTTCGATGTTACCTAGTAACCTTGAATACATCTTTCTCGTCAGGCATCATCAAAACAATTCAGGCATCAATATTTGCTTACTGCAGGGGTGAAGCCGGGGTGCGACAACAACATCCAACCAAAAAAAGTGTGCTACATACTACCTGGCTAGTAGATATGATATTTGCAATGAACCACAAATTCAAAATTGTCACAAAATAAGAGCACAAACTCTGAGACCAGTTCATCCTTATTGATATTAATCACTCAAAATGCAAGATATGCTTTTTGGGGGCACACAGTGACCTTATGTCCCTTTTTGTTCCTTCCGAACCACTTCGATATACAGTATATCAAGTCTATTTCCAAGAGCATCATAAAATCATTACAATAACACCGCTTCTCTTCGTGTTGCTTATCATCATTTTCTTTCTTCTTTATCGTTTTTGCTGCTATTTTCAATCGCTGCTGATGCTTTTGGAGTGTGCCCTTTCTTTGCAAATGAAATGAGAAGCCATCTCTGAGCTCCTCTGATCTGCTATAGCTTGAAACGCTACGGTGCACTTCCTCTTCAATTTCACAAAGCATCAGTGAGCTAAATATTTTCTCCCATTACTAGTAATGGTTATTATCTTCAGATGTTTAATCAATAAAAGTACTCTGTTAAGTGATGGGGGTTTGTAAAGAGACGGTTCACCTTCGTGGCCAACGAATTATTATGTTTATATTGAAATGTTTCATCAATAAAATTACTCGGACAAGTGTCGTTTCCAATGTTTTACTCAGAGGTAGTATCAATCGTGAACCTCCAAACTGAACGGGAATTTGAGGGTTATCAACCTAATATGCAAAGGGCCATGAAATGCTTGAATATTTATGTTGTTTAGATACGATATCTTAAGAGGCCAGGAATCTACAACATGGGATATCTCCCATTAAAATAGACACAAGAAATCTATCCTCGCATTGTTTCGATTCAAGAATCACTAATCATTGGATGTATGGCTGAATAGCCGCCGCGTTAGCTCTTGAATAGTATATCTTCAAAAATACCAGCACCGTATGATAATACATCACTTGCTGGTTTGGAGAACCACAAAGATATGATCAATCCAATATTAATAAAGTTACAATAGTAGATTCTCTACGATTGGAAACGATAATGAAGGATTTTACCGGATGTTAATTGCAATCATAGTCTGCAGGGTACTTAATGAATAGTGAAAGGGACAGTGATTTGCCGTGCTGAAATAGGAGAATTTCGTGGACTGAGGCTCTCTTGAGTTTCTCTCAATGTATTGTAGCAAGAAACGCTGCGGCACCAGCAGCAGTTACAAACAAAACTCACAATGTAAATGACATGTGAAATTCATTCTTTTAAAGAGTTACCTAGATGTCAGTATTAGTAAACAAAATGTTTTCCTATTTCCAGTGGTAGAAAGGCCTCCCTCCTGATTAGGTTGGATCGAGGACATCATATAAATATCCTAACCGATATCAAGCATCTCACTCATAAGTTAAGATCGCCATTGGATGAAGGACATGGGCAATCTACCATCTTAATCTGGAGATGCAAGGGCATTTCTCCCTTCGGCTGAAACCATATTCCTACAATGTCTCCCGTGGTATCGAGCATCTGCATTAACGGAGTTGGTTGTTTTTAGATGACCAGAAAAATACCTGGTTCACTTTTGTTCATTTGACTGGGACAAAAATTGGTTCAACTCTTTCCATACATATCACAGCCGTTCAATACCTCCAGGACCACTGAGAACCGATGTTGATGGGATGAGTGTCTTGATATTACATTAGGAAGACTTAAGTCAGTCTATCCGTTTCATTTAAACGAGCATCAATGCCCTCTTTCTACTGAGGAGAAAATACAATAGCTTCGAAATGTCTCCTTTATTGTGGAGAACCTGTATTGATAGACTGATGATCTTGAGACTGGTCAAGGAAGCCTTGAAGCAATCTCTCATCTACGTTCAGAGAACCGCCAGTAATTCCCCTTTTAGGAAAGCTTATAATCCATCAAAGTTGCAGCAATATCGAGCATTCTACTTGCCAGGAATCTTTTCATGAAGGCATAGCATAAAGCGTTGTCCCGTTTTTCAACTCTTGCTGTTACATTAACCACATTTATCTCTTCCTAACAGGGCGATAGTTTGTCGGCCCTTCAAATAAATTCGAATGTCTGATTCTATGAGACGTTTGTTCCTGAACAGGAGAATAAAGGTGGTTGAGTTCGTCACAGTAACCATTGTATTCTTCCCTTTCTAGAAGGCACCATGATATACCGATTTCTTTTGGTAAGATTGAGCATTTGGTCTGAGTAAATCACTGTTCTGGACTGGAGAGCAAGGAGCTGGTCCAACACTGAATTTATTCAGAACGATCAATCGTTATCTTCTCCACCTAGAAAGGGTGATAGCATGGCAATGTCCTATGTGATGCTAAAGATTGATGTCTGCACCATATGTATGCGCCAAGCCTCGTCGACTTCTTCCTGGGGTCACCAACCTAGTCTACTGCCGTATTTTTTACTGCGCTTCACCTCCTGGTCGAACTTTGAATGCTTATCAGTCTTTGTATCCTTATTTGAAAATCCTTGGTGGCTCGCATGTAGAAACTCCGATCTTTTCAGGTTATCTTGATCCTTCTTTCTATCTCAGTTGTGTTCTTTTAAATAATGTCGCAGACTTCGAGTGATTGAAAATTTGGAATTCGTGCAGTCGCAATCGCAAACATATATGGCGAGTAGTAACTAGCCCACTTAGTGAACAGGTTTCTAGAAACTTGCGCCTCTGTATTCTTAGCGTTTTGGAAGCGTGAGTTTATCGCTTACCCCGAAATAACAGCAGATGACATGTCACATACAAGTTTGTTTGTGATGCTACCTCGGTAGATATTATTCACTCTTCCACAAAAGGTCGTCTATTCGGGGAAAGTAAAGATCACGTCCACGCGGGAGATGGCGATTTTAACATGGGCTAGTTGTATATTTTTTTCCACGTAACCTGCCCCTGGTTACCAGCAAATAATCATATAAGGTTACACCATTAAGAGCGGACATCCTATCAACCAACCTCATTTTCTGCCGTTTGTTCTCTCTGCCATTTTTTCCCACTGGCCTTCTGACGCGCTTGCCCTCAATACCTCTCTTTATCTTTCCCGCAAAACCCTTTATCTTGAGTCCATCGCTGCACCCTTGATCCACACCGGCCCTTTCTTCCTTCGAATCTCCAGATGTGGTTCCATTTGAACAACTCCTCTATCCTCACCCTACCAAAGTCCCAGCTGTCTTCGCGGTCTTGATGTACGTCACATTCATCGTCGAGTCGAGGATTATGCGCTGTTGTTTTGAGGCAGAAGAACGAAAGCTCATAAGTTTCCATCGTCGGTAACTTCCGTGGTAATGGTTGATCTCGTCCGTTTCCGTAGACCTGTGACCCGTTACTGAGGAGTTGAAATCGTAGCGGAGGTTACCCTGGTCAGAAATTAGGATTGCTGGGGGCTTGAATAATACAAACAATCAGCGACTTGCGGCCTTTTTGTAGTTTGGGAAGTACTTACTCAGTGATTGTACTGGAGTTCCTCCGAAGGAATTCTCAAAACCTACAGCAAAGTCATCCTGAATGTGAGATGAGATAGTTGCCAATTTTGTTGTTAAACCTGAGACTTAAAACAGGAGAGAAAAAGTGTTTTGATATTTATAAGAGATAAATGTTGGGATGAAATTCGCTTGGTGATTATTAAAAATCGTATGTTGAACTATTACCTAGGTATAATATGAGAATTACACATTAGAGCCTCTTTATATTAGAGAGAGAGATATATGATTTAGTATTATGAAACTAAAGTTTAAGATGAGAACATATGCATTATCGAAAGAAGACAAGAATTTAATGATTCTGAGACTAAAATCTAATAAGCACATGTATTATCGAAAGGAGACGAGGGTTAATTATTATGAGATGATAATCTAAGAGACAAAGATACTTTGATATTCCCATATATGAAGTTTCTATGGTTGATTTGGATGTTACGGATCAAATGGTCTGGTTGAACTCTGCAAGTGCAAATGATGTGCAATTTGGGAAGGATCTAACAAATGATTATAGCGGAATTCTTGGAAGGACCCAGCAATGTCTCTATCAAATCGTGACTGCCATAAGTATTGTATTATCTCGCCGCTCCAAATCAACCCTGAGGATGATAATTTTGGTAACCAATCATCCCCGTGGCTTCTCGCATTCTAAGCAAAGAGCTTCAAACGGAGTACTAATACTAATTCTTCTACCCGAATATTGCCGAGTATGCTCCAGTAGGTATCTATACTTGACTTGGGGGATTCCAAATGTATGTATGATAATGAGGCTCAACAACCCACAATTACCATCTATTACAGATATTGCAGATATTGCCTGGGGATTGGAACTATTCTGCCTTGAAAGCGTATGAGGTAGAAGATTTGAGATAAAGAGTTTCCTGGCTAATACTGGATGATAGGCTATGCTGGTAGTTTTTTGGGGGGAATACTGGCTGGCTCCCCAAATGGCAAGTACGATGCCGTGAAAAACAAAAGTGGCGCTACGGTTCGAACCGTTGCAAGCTTATCGCGACCCAAACCTTCCTTCCTTCCTAGATATTGCACCATATATTTTCTTCAATCGACGGTAAATATAAGACAAGTTTTAGATCGAGATTGTATTTGAACTGCAACAACTAACATCTGTATCGAAAAAGTTTTTATCTTATCTATAATCACCACCAGAAAAACGATTATGTCGTACGATAAGAGGAATTCCGACATCGCGATTGATAATCTCGTTCTACAATTGATGTACGATGAGGGGAGGACACCTTTAGTGCATACCCTTGAATCTATTTATTCAAGAATGAAATTTGAAGGAGGCAAGGCAGCGAAAATATGTACATTTGGAGGTATGTGGAGCTGATTCCTTCTACAAATATGAACCAAAACTCATAATATCTTAGTCGGGCATTTCTACGGTCGGCACAGCGACGGTAGGGAGGTTTATATGGATAGTGAAGGATACGGTCTTTTTGTCTCTCCCGAAGGACGCAGGTGTCTAATTAGACGGTCCGCAGAGGACCAAGATATGCTGAGAAGAGAAAATAAAATGGCAAACGACTCGAAAATCGATCGGTTGAAGTACGCAATTCGATGGATGTTTGCTGAAATGACTAGAAGAAAGCTCTTCCTGCTTAAATCTGGCGAGGATCCCCCAAAGCGGCCAGATGAATTGAGACCCAAGAAAGAGGTCGAACAAAAGGAAATATGCAGGATTCAAACGGGGGACAAGGACAGGCAAACTTGTACAGCTGCCAAAGAATTTGATTTCTTTCTTCGGAATGTAAACTTTTAGGGAGATTTCTGCTGCAGGTTTCTCCACTAATACATCATCAAAATCCATACCAAGCTATAAGGATGGCGCTGGAACAGGAGACGAAAAGGGGAATTGAGGAATATCACTACTCATCTTCACGCGAAGGAAAATCAAACAGAATGCATCTTTAATTCGGAAGCTATTAGCTTGGACTTTTAGCACAGCCAATTCTTAGCGTACTATTCTTAATTACAAATATTTTGACCTCATTCGTGCACTATTGACAGCCTCACTTGCATGACGCCTACAATTATCTCTTCTGCTTGAATCAGCCCCCTCCTACCCCCTGAATCCCTCAGATTTTGTCACATTCAAACATCTAGACTAACCCACTTAATGCAGTCAGTAACAGACTCTACAATACACTTATCTTAATTAAATAAGACATACTCCTGTCTTTCCATGAAACTTACCTCCTTAAATGTCGCGTGCAACAAGCGAAATTCTAGGTGCCTCCTTTTTCTTTCATCGGTTAACACGCCGGCATCGGCATACAAAAAAAAGAAAAGTAAATGTTCTAACCGATATGATTCTAATTCTAATTGTCCCAAAGGTATAGCAATCGAAGGTTCTTGTCATATTTATTCAATCTGAACTACACCATCACAAGACTAATTCAAGTAAAATTGAAGCGTTAGGTGATATTTAACCTAATATCACCTTTCACAAGGAAATAGACACTCATATACTTTCTCTATGGACTCAGGTACCTAAAACAGGACCTTTTTCTTCCCATTTCCGAGATATTTGAGCATCCTCTAAGCATAATGTGTAAGTGTTCAATACTTTTGACTCCAAAACTTTACTCGGCAAAATGATTAAATTGCGCATATGCAAAATACATGAATAACACCAAAAAATAATGATTTTTTTTAAAAAACTCTATCACTTTAACAACCAATTAGCCTATTAATAATGATCGAAATTAAATGAAGCTAGAACCTATCGATTGGGAAGAAGTGAAAAATTAAGTATACTTATGTTTCAGATCTTTAAGCCCAAAATTGATATTTTTATGCTATTCACGTATTTTGCATATACGCAATTTAATCATCTTGCCGAGTAGTCCGAGCCAAATAGGTCATGCCACCACCCATTTACCTCATCTACTACATAATCCTCTGCCACCTCAAACCCTTCTTTCGAGATAAATTCCTTCATAATTCCCACAACAGACTCACCCGCCTGAAGCAAGTCAGCCCAATTTGGAGTAAAATAATTTACATCGGTGATAGAACATCCTGGTGGCGCACCCTTTCCATCCAATAGATTCCGCAGGAAAGTTAGCGCAGATGAACAGCCGAGAAATGACTCCGTTGGATGAGTTCCACGCAAGTTACGCTCATATTGCACCTGACCTCCATCCGCACAATATTGAGCTACCAGGGCATCATCATCAGCAATTGGTGCCATAGTGTCGCTCACACTTTTGTACATATGAATTGGCATCCTTGGTGTTCCCATCAACCCCATAATACCCGTTTTCATGAGGATTTCTCGTACAATGGGATGATCAAACCAATCGAAGCCATTTACGAAATATTTCGAGATATCTTTATTTTTGAAGACTTTGCCATTTTCCATTGCACACCTCGTCTTCGCCATCTCAAATTCTTCTCTAGTCTCCTGAATTAAATATTTCGTGAGGAGCTTGTCCAATTCTTCGTACTCTGCCATGAGACCCATGATACCAGCAGCTGCATATCCGGCACTTGGACCCTTGTTGATGGATCGAATTGTACTCTCAAGGTTTGGGATGTTGCCACCTATTGCAGCCCCAAGAATATTCAACTCAGGGGCATATGTAGCATGTAACTGTGCTGCCCAATGGGTAGGAATGGATCCACCTGAGTATCCCCACATCACTACGTCGGCATCCATTTTAACGCCCGTAAATCTCCCAGACCACGACACAGCACGGATAGAATCTAGTAGGGCATAACCGGAAGAGAGGCCACAGGAGAACGATGCTTTGGGTCCTTCATAATCGGGAATACTGACAATATATCCCTCGTTCAATAGACCAGCGATGTACAGAATGGTGGATTGAGACTGTAAAGTCTTACGAGATGCGCCCTGTTGAAGTGCGAACGAAGTAGAGCAGTCGAAACAAGCAGAATCCATGAAATCCTGCTGTGATACTAGACGAGAATAATTTGCGTTCATAGGGACTAGAACGGTTGTTACTGTGTGAGAAGGACTGCCGTCGGCAGATGTGGTTCGATAGAGGATTTGATAGGTCGCATGAAGCTCCATGGGAACTACTCCAAATGCAGCAAGACTATTTGGTGGATGGCGACATTTAAGGATGGTACCCGGTGGCTCATACTCAAAGTATTCTGGTGGATAGTAGAATTGATCTTCGCTTGGAAAAGGAATAGGGGTATCACGCTGAAAAATGGGGTTGGCGGAAACAAATGAAGCCAAGGATAGGATGGACGACAGGATATTGAGATTGATTAAATTGTTCATCATTGTGAGATTGCCAGACACAGTAAAGTCTTGTCAGGTAACAGGAGACTGTTAATAGCCTCCAATCAGAAGAATATTGTACTAATGTTGAGGAAAACAAAGAAGAGACACACTTCTGTCACAACTGTCGAGAACAGTTCAATGACCGATTTATGAATCTTTGAAAACTTTGACCGCTAAAGCTCCCATAAACTTGGCATTTCATGGATAAGAATACAACAATACCTTACATTGGAACTATAGCAAGATATTCATGTTCTCTTATCCTGTTCGGAGAACAGTACATCGATTGCAGAACAGTACATCGATCGCAGAACAGTACATCGATTGCAAAACAGCACATCGATCGGAGCACAGTACATCGATCACCGGTGACTAGGTTGCGTCAGGTACCCTTTAAGCTATATCTTGCATATCAATTCCCAGTTCTTACTAGTACGCTACCTATACACTAAACCCTCCGAGTCCTTCTATTCCCTCCCGCATCCCTCCCCGATTGACCCTGAAACCGACGTTATTGCGATTCTTTGAGCCCTTACTCTATAGAATAAAAGTAAGCAAGATAGAGAGAAACACGAATTGGGGGTTGGGGGGACAGCGCTTACTTTGATAAATTTGAAGAAATATTAATTTAAAAATAAGCTTAGAATTTGAAGTTGAAGTTGGGGAAAAGCAAGTTAAAAAATCTTTGAAAAGGAGCTAATAAACCTCTGGCTATTGGCTAAATATAGATCTGATGCCGATTAGAGCTATTATGCGAGGTTAAATATCTATTTCGATTTAAAATACGTCATTTTAGTAGGGTAGAGCAGGAAAGACCTCTTCTGATGCTCCCTATGGTAGAGAATAGGTTTCAAAGAGACGAAACAAATCCAATCAATTCAATCTTCATCACCATCATCATCTGATCTTCATGCTAGCCCCTCGTTCCTTGCACTTTGCACTGTCAACACTTTGGCAAGAAAGCGCCATGGGCCGTTGAGATATAGTTTGCACTAGTATGCCAAGCCATGAAACTCAATTCAATGTGATGATCATTGACAAGGCCTTGTGCGATATCCGCTCAATGACGCTGACTGTTAGTGATTACTATAGTAGGCACAACCATGGTGCAATATACCTAACCTAGGGACGATACACTTGGCATAATCAAAACTCTCTAACATTTACAATAAAAACCCTTTTAACGCGCTTTCCATTATCCGTGATCATCTGAAAATGAACTTTTACGTGAATACTTGTGACCCTCGCAGGTGGACCGTGGAAGGTAATTGGAAGTGCGCTCTTTTGTATCAACCATGGAAGCTTCGTGATTGGATGAGGTTTTCATTCAAATGGCGCCTTCTGGGGGTGAATGTGGGGTAGGTGAAAGTAGGGTGGAGCGGGACGCTTAGCGGGGACGCTTAGCGGGAAACTAAAAGGGGGGGTTAAAAAGACTAATTCTAACGACCAACGGATTCCTGATTTTGGTAAATAAAAGTCTTAAAGGAAGGTTGAGTATTTAGAATAAGATGTAAGATCAAAGAGTATGTTATAAGAGATTTTAAGAATGATGGAAGAGTAGAAGATATTGACTTCGAGTTCATAGGTCAGTAAGAGTTGAGATTGTACAGTTTGAAAAGGGGGCATAGAGGGAAAGTATAATAAATACTTAAATTTCAGGATGTGATTTGAGCACTAAATATAATTTTCCTTTTCATTACTTACTACACAAAGTGCGGATATAAATCTCCCATCTTAATACTTTAAACCTGTTCCCATCTGATATCTTAAGTTCTTGACTAGTCAGTTAAGGTTAATAGGCGATTTTGGATATTAATCATACTCATCCGATGATCAACTCTTTCATTTCATATCTTGAGCTTCCAATGGTTCAATTATTGGAGAGCCGTGAGCTTCATCTATATCTCGTCCAATGTTATAAATAATCCATTAATTATGCCTCAGCCATTCCAATTAGTTGAGACTGAGCTGCTCCTCTCAAAATCCTCGAGTGTGATATTTCAAAGCCCTCCAGACTGCTTGGACACACCCAACATCACATATAAATTCAAGTCAATACATCAACTTATTGTGCTAATCAGTTAATCAGTGGGATAAGAGCATATGAATCAACGGTGAGTATTTGAATATAGGGGATGCTCAATTGATAACCCAAGATGCTCTGCATTTGACCTTGTGGCATCTTCAAAAATAACTAATCACAGGCGCGTAATAATCCATCCCCTAACCTCCGCTTCTGTGCAGAACCAAGGTGACACGAGTCATAATCACGTGATACATAGTTGCATGGAATCATGTGATGTTATTTGTGGCAAATGATAATTGGTGGGAATTTATGAAAAGAGACGAAGAGACAATCAAGGGCCTGGGCACGACCACGTCTGAGATACGTGTGGGTATATGATCTACACGTACACAATTTGCAAATTCTCGCGTTTACTTCCGTCAAACCTTTTCACAGCAATTCATTTATAGCCAGCCCTTGCACATTTCGACTGCCTTGGACCATCGTGAAAACTTCTCCTTGCTCTCCTCTAGCGTGATCTTGGGATGGAATTCTATTTTACCTGCCGTATTGATGTTTTTCAATTCGTCGAAAGTTTGCCAGATTCCGACAGCAAATCCTGCAGCAATAGCGGCACCCAATGCTGTCGTCTCCAACATTCTTGGACGTTCAACCGGGATCGAAATAAGATCGGCTTGGGTCTGAAACAATCTTAGACATTGTCCAAAATAAAAGGGGCATGGTAATGGAACTTACTTGCATACATAGATCAGAATTGCTCATACCGCCGTCGACAGCTAGCTCAGCAAGTTTCTTTCCACTATCCTTTTCCATCGCGTCCAAGATGGCTTTCGTTTGGAAACACGTCGCCTCCAAGGTAGCGCGAGCGATATGACCTTTTTGCGTATATGCTGTAATTCCAACTAACAATTGGTCAGTATTGTGGTTAGAAGATGGTGGAATTGATCTTACAAAGAGTACCGCGAGCGTCGTCGTACCAGTATGGAGCGAATAATCCACTGAATGCTGTCACAAAAGTGACACCACCGTTATCTTCTACAGTCTCGGCAAGCTGACTGACTTTGGTTGAAGAGTCGATGAAGCCAAGATTGTTCTGAAGGAATTTGATACTGGAGCCTGCGACTGCGATACTTCCTTCCAAAGCATATTGTGGTTTACCGTCAAAATCGTACGCGACTGTACTCAAAAGCCCATGTGTAGAGATGACCGGTTTTTCGCCAACATGGTATAGGAGGAAGCAGCCTGTTCCGTAGGTGTTCTTCGCTCTGCCTGGAGTGAACCCCTTTTGTCCCACGAGCGCTGCACTTTGATCGCCTAATACACCTGTGATAGGAACTCCCTGCAAAATTCCCGTTGTAAGAGTGCCGAAAGATTCGCGATCCGATGAGCGGACAATCTTAGGAAGACTACTACGTTAGTGCGTATTTTGAATTGCAAAAAGTAAGGAACATACTGAAGCTTATCCATATCAAATCTGAAGAAATCCAGTAGCTGCTCATCATACTTGAGAGTATGCAAGTTCATGAACATCGAACGTGATGCATTCGTGGGATCCGTGACGAATACATTCTTCTTTGGTCCGCCATTGAGCTTATAAATAACCCAGGAATCGACAGTTCCGAACGACAAATGACCTCGCGCATACGCGTCTGCGACTTGATGATTATTTTCAATCAACCACAGAAGCTTGCCCACGGAAGGATACGTTGACAAGGGAAGACCACAAAGACCTTGCAGCTTATCAGATCCAAGTCGAGCTTTCAATTTCCTGACCAAAGCTTGGTTTCTGGTATCTGTCCAAACGATGGCATTTGCTAGGGGTTCTCCTGTTTCATGGTCCCAGACAACCGTTGTTTCTCGTTGATTCGTGAGTCCTACGGCTTTGATCTGTCTCGCTGAGTGACCTTGTTCTTCGAACTGTTTGACAGCACCTTCAATGCAAGCCTCTATTGAGTCGATAATTTCAAGAGGATTATGCTCGTGCCACCTTTTCCCGGTCAGCATTCATCATTAGTATCGGGAGGAGTACGAACCCCGATTGTGGATATATCTGAGAGAACTCAACTTGATGTGACGCAACTGGCTCGCCGTCTCTGTTGAAGATTAAGAATCTTGTGCTAGTGGTGCCTTGGTCGATAGAGCCTATAAAAGATTCATGCCTAGACACTGATAAGAAGGGCTCATGGCTGGATACTGCATTGTGGTCACCCATTTTTATTGTTTGGCTGTTTGCAGAGAGACTTGCCAAAGCCTCTGAGTTTTGTAGCCATGAGGAAAGAGGTGGATATGGGGAAGAGGTCTGGAAACCCGCCTCGTCCGGACAAAGTTTCTCCGTAATTGAAGCATGTGATACTTCAACGGACGCTCAGCCGGATGAGTTAGCCTGGTCAATATGAATGGCTTGCATCGAAAGAGCGGGGCCAATTCCGCCAACAGAATGTGCGAGAAAACAAAGCCTCCATGTTGTTCTTGGTATTGGCCATAGAGTGGCTGGTGAGCGTAACGTTACGGTATCACAGTTATCAGAAGATGTATGTTGAGTGTTGATTCAATCTCGGATCACAATATCTAATGATGTCGTATCATTCGATTTCTGCTGTCAAATTATACAGGGGCCAGAAATGAACCGACCTAACTTCATAACTACCAGGACATCTAGCCTGGAAGTTAGAAGGCAGATTCGATAGCTGGGAGAGGGCAGAACCCTGGTCATAATACTCAAAGACATAATATGTGAATCAGAAATGGAAAGTCGTGCTTATAAAGCACAGCAGATGCAGGTCAATGTATTGATGGCAAGCACTCGGAGAATTATCCTTATTGAGATTTCTGATCAAACAAGTTTCTAGCACCATGCACATTTTTGGTCATACCTCGGCTGGTATTGGTCCATTACATTTGGGGGCACCATCAGGATGATGCTGATCACATCTTCATCGCGCCAAATTTGAACTTGTAAGATTTGGATTCGGCTTATGACTTGGGATTATTTACGATCGTTGCGTTCATATGAGTCACATCGCCAAAGGCAAAGGTCGGATACTAGAGAAGATGGAGAGAGAGGTACTGCGTTTCCGGAAGGCTTCTAGAACCAAGAGAACGAACGAAATTCTCGGCTCATAAGACGGGTGCTTGCGCCGCCCTTCCCTACCCCGCAATCTTGTTACATGCCAGAGCATCTACACCAACTTCGGTGCCAACTAACCACGATTGGAACCCACAAATGATTACCAACGCCACCAAAACAAACGAACAGCTCCTCCACTCGAATTGGATCTGCATTGGGGATATCCTAAGTTTTTCGGTCTTCAGATCTATTATGCAAATGATTCCCCACCAAAAGATTCCAGCGACGAAGTAATCGAATGCTTGGGACAATCCAAATGTCCGGATCTTTAATAATGCTGGTCCTAGCTCTTTATCCGCCAGGGGGGAGGTCATATGATGATTCGAAATCGACCCAGAATAACAATTTGCTTGGAAAATGTGTTATCAACATACATGGGAAAGCAATCGACGTATCATATCCTGGAAACTAGTTGCTGCCGATGAATTTCATGGTAGATAATCTCTCAAGCCTTCCCCAATAAGCTCGGATATTCATCAGCCATCGGCTTGAAACCACCTAGAATGGAGCGCCATGCATTCGAACACTTATTTAATGTGCGACGTTCACTCCATTCTAAAGACGAGGAATTACCTTCATATAACAGTCATCCATGCAGTTAGCCACCCAGCATAAATATGGACAAGACCGTCTCACCTACTATTTCTGGTAATAATTCCATGCATTGTACCATAAAGTTAGATCCCTACGATGCGGGGAAAGATATCGATGTGATGGGGAGTATTATAACGTTATACAGTGGAGACTGGGGTAAGTGGATATTTATCTGCAGGGCTGTAAATTAACTGCATTAACCCTCAAGGTAAGTGTTTATTGGTAGCATCGTCTTAGCAATTGTTTGAT
Organism: Ciborinia camelliae; assembly: GCA_025890175.1. Classification (NCBI taxonomy): domain Eukaryota; kingdom Fungi; phylum Ascomycota; class Leotiomycetes; order Helotiales; family Sclerotiniaceae; genus Ciborinia; species Ciborinia camelliae. Next base: position 1,226,332 of record JANPYM010000013.1, read on the forward strand.
GCCCACGACCCTCATGCTGCTACGCCATTGATCGCATTGAGAGGCAATCAATGTAAAAAATGAGTTCATCCGCAATCATGCACTTCAATCCTCGTACGAGTGCAGTATTCAATAGAAGATTAACCGAGTTGATGGTGTGATGTGCGAGATTACGAGAACTTGCTCCCAACTATCCCATTATTCTCAAGAATACCATTATGGCTCCCCCATTTTTTGTCAAGTGACCAAGTTGAATTCAGTTTTGCCAGAAGAGGATTTTTCAACACTGTCAAACTTTCACTGGACTTGTTGTACATTGGAGAGATCGAGTTTCTTTCACCATGTAAAGTCTCTAGGGTTCTGTTAATATCATTGATGCGGAGTTAATCAACCAAGACTGCGGCGTCAACCGCCGTCTAGCTGCAGTAAGGGTAGACTGAAGTTATTGGTGAAAACCGCCCCCGTGTATTCTTGAAGGTCGCCCAAAGCTCATCACCGCATACTGTGGTGTTGCCACTCGCTGTGAGCAGTCACAAAGGTGTTGGTATACATGGTGCTGTTATTATTGCTTGATCCTTCCTATATTGGGATTTCCCCGACAGCTTTCGACAGTTTCTGGGCTTACTCAATCAAAATAATATCATCATTTTTTCTTCCATCGTTTCCGCACTTACAAGGAAGAAGCCTCTCACATCCGTACCAATACTTTTGTCTTTTCTCATCACGCCGGCAATCATGACAGCCGAGGCCAACTTTGGTTTGCCTGTGAGAAACGGCAGTCTAACCACTCAAGGTATTTGGAAGCGCCAGCCTAAGTTGTTCTCAAGACCAATATTTCATGCATAGGTGTGCTACCTCGTTTTCGACATAGAAGTGATAATTCCAATACCCTGGCCTTGATTTTCATGTTCATTCTATCAAGTATCCAGATTTGGGTACAGCGCGGTCTGCTCCGCGGCCTCAAAATCGTATATAACGGTATTGATCAGAATCTCAAGTTACATTTTGATAAATTGCCATCTCGTACAAGTTTTTAATCTTCTCATATATTCAAGATCATATATCATCTTGCCACCGTTGCACACACTCCTTTGATTTGTCAAAATGAATCTAGAAATTCAAGAGTCCCCCAGGCCTACCGTCAGTCATGACGAGCATGTTGAGTTATTGGACTCCAAACACTCTTCGCCAAATCTCTCTTTGCAGGCGTCCACGCTGGGTGGGCACAATATGCAAACAATTCCCGGCGTAGGTAGCAATGCCTATGCAGAACATGGACCTGGGATCGACCATAAGATCCCCCAATCGCTCGAGAAACAATCTAAGCCGGATCTGTGGTGGAGCAGGATTCGACATACCATGCGAGAACCGTTCTCGGAATTCTTCGGTGTCTTCATTCTGTATGTATTGACTCTGACACCAACCTCTACAAAATGGGCACCCCCTTTCTTGCGCATGCATAGTCTCTGACCTTGGAGCAGGATCTTGTTTGGAGATGGCGTTGTTGCGCAAGTAGTCCTTAGCTCGGGCGAGAAGGGATCATATCAATCAATATCTTGGGGCTGGGGGTACGTGCTGATCCGAATCTCACCCACATATCGGATAATAACCTTGATAGCCTTGGAGTCATGCTTGGGGTCTACGCTTCAGGTATCAGTGGTGCACACATCAACCCCGCCGTGACATTCGCAAACTGCGTCTATCGGCGATTCCCCTGGCGCAAATTTCCCATCTACATGTTGGCGCAAGTATTAGGCGCCATGTGTGCCGCCGGTGTCGTCTACGGTATGTCTTTGCCCCATTCAGATGGCAACCGCGATCTAACGTTTCACTCCCGACAGCCAACTATAAATCCGCCATCGATGTCTATGAAGGTGGACACAACGTTCGAACGGTGGGCCGAAACACATCGTCCGCGGGCATATTCTGTACCTACCCCGCGCCATTCATGACCACGACGGGACAATTCTTCTCGGAATTCATCGCCAGCACCATTCTCATGTTTTGCATCTATGCCCTGCAAGATGATGGGAACCTGGGCGCCGGAACCCTTACTCCCCTGGGTCTTTTCTTCGTCATCTTTGGGATCGGGGCGTGCTTCGGATGTACGTGGAAATATCCCCCCTACCCTACCCTACCCCCCCGCACTCCACCCGCAATTAACGCGAGCTTTCCACAGGGGAAACCGGGTATGCCATTAACCTGGCCCGAGATTTCGGCCCCCGATTAATGAGTTATTTTCTGGGCTACGGGCACGAGGTTTGGAGCGCGGGAAACTATTATTTTTGGGTCCCTATGGTGGCGCCGTTTTGGGGATGCTTGTTTGGAGGTTGGTTGTATGGTATGTATTCATTTTCTCCCCATGTTGATGGATTCGAGATATCACGTCTGATGAACCGATAGATGTCTTTATCTTTACTGGTGAGAGCCCTATCAATACCCCTTGGATGGGACTCAAGCGTCTTATGCCTGGAGGTCTTACGAGTGGGAAAATCGAGTCGCCGGTGTAGAACGATGTGAGCGAAGACTAGTCTGGTAGAATATCTTATGTGCAGTGGGAGAAGGATAGATGGTCTTCCTTCGCGGGGTCGACTTACATCTTTGGTCATGGCCTCGTGTATCAAATCGTAGCGCCGGGTTACGGTTTTAGTGCTGAAGACTCTATCATCCGGTATCAAAAGGATTGTATATGTAGAGGTTAAAGCTTAATTTCGTTATTCTAGATCTTTTTTTTCATATATACTCCGATAGTAGTCTGAAAATCGAGAGAAACACGATGAGACTTTGTGCTATATCATCTGGATGCAAAAGATGAATAAATAAAGTGAGAGTATAAGGATATTGAGGATCAACGGAATATGGTCTGACATTTTGCGGGGGGAATGGAGGATATAGCATTTGAAGATAACGATAAGATTTTGAGGATATCCAATGTGTAGATAAGAGGTGGAATGTGTGAATGTAACTGCTGAGGTTAGAATTGGAGAATCTAGATTTTTGAACTTTGTATGCTCGCTCGTATGGATAGGTATGAAAGGACATTTAGGTGCTGTTGCGATTATCCAACACAAATATAATAGACATAGAAAAAAAGTACTTCCAAGTTACAGACCAACGATGTCAAAACGCCATCCATCTGTATTCTATTATACATATACAATTATGAGAACGATGAAAGAACTCTCTATTGAACTCCATCCCAAAATCTTCCTCCCATCACCCATCTAGACAAGCATTCTCCTGCGTCTGACAATCACTGAGATCAAAACCATCGGCGGTTCCACCGTTAAATGCATTCGCGCATGCATTGAATTGGATGTCGCAACTTCTCTGTAAGGCAGCGGCTTCGTTTACAAATGTGTTGCCATTGACCAAGAAAGGACGGCTGGAATCTCCGCTGTTCGTAACGGGTGGTGCGGTTATACCACCTAGTGCTGAAGAGGAAGAGGCCGTGGCTGATTTTGCTGTGCTGTTTGAGAAAGGTGCCGATGATGATGCGAGAGTTGGTATACTTGAGGCGACGCTAGAGCTGGTGGTACTCGTTACAACGACCGCATCGGCAAAAACGGTCATGAATTGTGTTACTTGTGGGGCGCACTCAGAAGCTGGTGAGGTATCACTTGTAATTGCCGAGCTTTTAGCCGAGGAATGCTTAGTGCTCTTAGTCTTACCCGCAGAGGAAGAAGATGAGACCGATGTTACAATAGCAGCAACCGCAGACGAGGTACGGCTAACGGGAGGAACAGTTTGTGTGGCGGTGAGAGTACTGGGAGAAGCCGGTGTGCTCGTAGCAGTATTTGCCGCGCTCGCACAACTGACACTTTGGACCGAACATTCCGTTTCGCTAAAGCTTGCATCCTCAAAACTAACACATGCTTCGAATTGATGACCACAGGCTGCTTTAGCGGCATCAGCCAGTTCTTCAAAAAGTTCCTCGAGAACGACGAAACTATCTCCTTTTGCGGCGACCGGGGGCGGGAGACCTCCAAGCCCGGATTTGAAATCAAAGAAGGTGACGATTTCGATTACGGAGACTGTTCCTCCTTGGTTATTTTTGGAGGAAGATTTAGTTTGCACGGCGGATGAGGTATCTACTGAGGCGCTGGTGAATTTAGCCGAGGTTTTTGATGCAGATGTGGTGGTTGCTAAATCGATGACTGAGCTCTTAGCGGACGATAAACTCGAGGCGTCACTCAAAGAAGAGCTAACGACTGGGTTTTTGTTGTCCGGACCGGCTGCAACTGCGCTGGCCGCCAAAGCAGCTGCTGCTTGTCCACCCGAGCCTGAGTTTTGTTAGTCTAGCCTCTTATTTTTTCCGTGTAACAAATTGAAGATTGAAATTACCGTTATTAGATGCAGCATTTGCTGTGGTGCCAGTTCCGACGACGGTAAATTTGGTACAATCATCGGCAGTTCCTCGCTGGGCAACAGGCATGATCACAGGTTGATGATTAGTTGACGATGCCAAAGTGCATACACGATAGTTACCAGCGGGTAGGCCCCCACTAACTGTAGCGGATAGAAGTCCCTGTCCATTTCCAGCATCGTTAATACCCTTGAAGAAGGCGAATTGGGTCGGATCCAAAGCTCCGGTCGGATTAAGACTAGAACCCATATCCTGAACGGTCACGTGTGTGTGCCCAATTACTACCTACAAAACACGAGAGAGTCAGCAATTGCGTAGCAGGGAAATTTCTTGGAGTAAAGATGAGAAATATTATCCATCAAAGTGATGATTGCGTGCTTATCATTTGGCGCTGCCAGCTTTCACTCTTGTGAACAAGGAGGACATATCCCCCGGGGTGAACATTACCTATCTCCACCTCATACCATTGCTCTCAACAGGATAAGGCAGTTAAAGGGATGCACAAAATGAGACATTCGTATAGACTTGGAAATTGGGAGATGCTAAATGAGAGAACTTACTCCGGATGCGTCAAGCTGCTGTGGAGCCGAGAAGTAGGTAGAGTCGGCATTAGAGAAGGAACCGGGAGTAATGTTGGACATTTGGACAGTGATATTGAATGTTGTATCGGATTCAATCGTCGCGCTACCTGCCAAAGGGAATGTGATTATTGAAGACATCATTTTTGTTTTGGCGGGGATTTGACCCATTGCTAATTTCATGAGAAGACATTTCATTACAGGGAGAGAAGAACTCACGAATCCCATTGCATGACCCTGTCACAATCTGAAGACCATTGGTAAGGGTTTCTCCTTCACAAAAGTTGATGAAGTTGTTTTGCGAAGTGGCCGAGGCAGCTTCGAATGCTTCATTACCGCCAATTTCCGTGAGGCCATCACTGAATGATCCACTTGCAATAGCGTCTTGTGCCAGGGTGAGACTGGTATCATCCCCAGTCGTTGCTGTGGCACGCTCGTGGATATTCATGCGTCTTCCTGCACTGCGGGCCTCAATCATGCCAGCTGAAGCAAGCACGGCGAGGGTGATGGATTGAAACAACATTGTGATTGTTGGTTGATGGTTTTTATGGTTCTTGGTATATTCCGTAAGATAATGTTATAAAGTATAAATAAAGTATATAGTATGTATGTAAAAGCGACACAGTCGTGTAAGTTCAGATGGAAAGAATGGATAAAGTGCTATCAAAGCGTTAAAAAGAATGTAAAAATAGAAAATAATGAAGTCACACAAAAGGAATGTCGCCTGAACAAATCACGATTGAAATCGATGAGTTAAAAAGAGGTTATACTTGGGCAGCAGCACCATCCTTCATATATATTTTCCCTCTGTACTACATCTTTCATTCTTGTGCCGTGAACCGACGATGGATGGTAAGCCCACTTGGACTTAACCTGATTCGATGACCTGATTCACGAGCAACAGTTGTAGCCCCTCGATTGAATTCGTCTCAGCTTTTTTGATTTGCCCATCTCAATTGATGGTTTCGGTTTCCAGAAGAGATGAACAGCCTGAAGCGCAGTTTCGTCCCAAGAAGGCACGGAATGGAACAAGCACTGCAAGGCAAGGCAAGGCCATTGTAACCAAGCCTTGCGATTCCACAACATGAAAGTAAATTGCAAGGAGGACAATGTTCACCAGGCGGTTGGGGTAGTTGCAAGAGGTAATGCGAGAATTACCTTGGAAAAGCTTAATAATGAGGATCATTTCAATATTTTCATAGGTAGGTAGGTTGGGATGAAGGTGTCTCAAGTACTCAGATATGATACACTTGTTGCTGGAGATGAAAACCTCGCTTCTTCAATGGTAGGTGTGCAGATGTGCAGACAATGGGTGAGCTCCCCTGTCCCCCAATCATTTAGAGAAAGATGAGTTCATCAATTTATCCCACGAAGATTAATATTGAACTTTTGTGTTTTTGACGTTATTGACATTATTGACATTGTTGATATCGACGTTGTCCAGAAATTATTGGTATATCCACAATTCATTTATAAATTTAAGGTTAATATCTTTACACTGTACCGGTCCAGTATTGGTGGTGGAGCATTTGCGTCAAAGATATTCGAAGATATTCGACCATCTTATCTTATCGCCCATTATCCATCCCTGTTGTCGTCTCAGACCAGCGGGTAATATGAGACGAAGAGTTTCTACCATATCCTGCTTCACAGACAACCATTAGATGAAAGGGCTGCATCGGACAACGAATGAACATTGTCTTTCCGTCACACCTTCTTCCCGGGCCAACCTTTCTCGTTTCGAGTGGCCATTCTTTTCTCATCTAATCTGTCCTGCATGTGTCGTCATCCTTGTGCGTTTATGATCTTCGTCTCGTCATTCCCGGCGGATACTGCCCCTGATTGTATGAACAAGGCTCACGGATTATTGTCTAAACTCGCATCAAACAGTCATGACTTTCCGTTATCTTCTTGGTCGTCACCTTTATCATTTCCCTGCATGTCATTCTGGCGTGCGAGTGGCTGAAAACACATTCTATGTCGGGTTCCGTTCACTGGAAAGGTGGCACTGATATTAGAGTGGAATGGCGTAAAGCCTTAAAGCTGCTGATCACTAGGCCCTTGAATACGATATTCCGGCAACATTTAGACGGTAGGTAGAATTAGAGTTGAGCTACCAGATAGATATCAAGGTAATATAATGCAAGTACTTTTTAGACGGTAGAGAGAACTTTAGCTAGAGCTAGATAGCAGATTATTGAATATTACAAAGTAAGAGCTATTATGAGTTACAAGCTAGTAGGCTATAGATACCTATCGTAACTAACCATTCATTAACTAAGGTTCTACAATAATTTATATACTGCCAGTGCAAGCGATCTGATTAGTGAATTCTATATATAGTAAAAAGAAACCCCCGCGGTAAAAGAATCATGAATAAATAAGCAAAAGTATGAAATGATCGTACTAGTAGTATGAAATATCATGCATGATAAATTCATTATCGTTCATTAGATCAGTTATAAAATTATCTTTTGAGATGAAATCGAGTGAAGTTAAACGCAGTCGACGCTACTCTTAATAAAAATGAGTTTCTAGGGATGGGATAACAAACAGAAAGAAGAAAGAAGCGCATTCACACTCCCCCCACATACCGTGGGGTGGGGATAAATGTCACCCCACCCACCTTTTTTACAAGGCGAAAAGAATTTTCAAAAATAAACGCAGGACCATCAAAAGAAGAGCGTGTATAAAAAGCGTAAAAAGAAAAAAAAAGAAAAAAAACCCAAAAAAGAAAGTTACATGAACTCAGATCTCTCTGACGGGGAGTCGAACCCCGGTCTCCCGCGCATTGCCAGATGATGACAAGCGGAAATCATGACCGTTAGACCATCAAAGAAGCTTGAATGTTTGATTGACAGCGATGCATTTTTCAAAACTATATACCAAAATTTCGGAAGGTGGGGTTCACAACACGTGTCAGTGGATGATTAGTCATTCTCAAGATATCCATTCCTTACTGGTTCTCCCACGCAACAAGAGGTTTTCCATTCGAGATTCTTATACATCACCTTAGCTTGCACGTAAGGGCAAATCACGAACCTCGGAATGCTTTGGAGGATTTCGTTTACATCATGGTACCTACATATCTACGGAAGTGTCTGAAGATGTGTGTTGATTGTTAATGTATTTCTTATAGTTTTGTTATTCAAGTGCCTGCTTGTCAATTGGGTATCTTCCGAGCAATCCACTGGATATACCGTATATATATCCATATAAAAAATTCCATGTCCAGATGTATGTATAGGTGCCAGTGGTAACAAACATAAGGTACATCACTTAAGGGACTTGGGAATCGTCTAGGAGGGGCATGAAGACAGAGGAGAACCTGGAGTCACATTGAAAGAACATAGAGAAAATGCACCAAAGTAGCTCAAGAGCATACCTAGTAGTAAAAGCCAATACCGGTATGTAGTTATTAAGCTTAACTAATTCCCCGTCGACGACAGGGAAGAACCTTTGTCCCATGCGGGATATTTAACATGCGGGGTACTGTAATATCTATACTCGAGGGTAATATGCCAGATGCTCTGTCTACTCCACTCCCTTCCATACTTACCGTCTTCGTTTTCTTCGTTATTCATACGGAAGCTTTGAATGCTGGCAAAGGCATCAATTAGGATGTGCCGGTGAAGGTTTCCGGATCCGCCTCTGCAAGCTCCTATTGGTGCCGACAATGTTTCATATAGAGGCGAGCGGAATCGCTGAGAATCACCACCCCTAACAATCATTTAAAAAGAAAATGATTTCCAAGTTTCCTTGAGATTGAAGGATGTTTGAAGAAGTCGGAATCAGCTATGTATTTTTACTTTCCGAGGTCGAGGTCGAGGTCGAGGTACTTAAATATTTCCAAATCTCTTTTTTCTCATACGTAAATTTTCCTTATTTCTAGTCACTCTTTTACCAGTCGGTTGATACGGTCATCACAAAATGGCTCTGACGCCCCTTTTCCAACTTTTCCTTTTTGTAAATTTTACATTCGCTTTTGTCCATCCCGGTCTCCTCGTTTCTAATACCGACATAAGTCGAATCAAATCAAAGCTAGCCCTGAAGCTCGATCCATGGCAGAGCTCATGGGATAAACTCACCAGCATTCCCTACGGACAATCAAATTATACAAACAATGCCGTCTCCGGTGTCTATCGTGATTCCGCTACGGGAATAACAGCAAATGCAGAACTGCTTTGGCACGATGCCGCCGCCGCTTTCAATCTTGCGTTGCGGTGGAAAGTAGAAGGTGATGCTCAGTATGCTGACTGCTTGGGGAGAAAATCTGGAGAATTTTGATGAGGTTGATGATCAGTATCTCACAACTGGTCTACAAGGTCATCAATTAGTTAATGCTGCCGAGCTTCTTCGAGATTATGCTCCGTTTGCGGCGAGTGGGTTGACAACATTCAATGCTATGTTCGAGAGACTCATCCTAGCCAAAAACCTATACTTTCTGAATCACAAGGCAGGCTCGGAGCACAATGTCAAGCATTTCTTTGCCAATTGGGAACTTTGCAACATGGCGTCCGTCATGGCATTTGGTGTCTTGACCGACAATTCCACGCTCTTTGACTTTGCCGTCGATTACTTCAAGACTGGATCTGGCAATGGGGGCATCAACAATTGCATATCGAATCTTGTGACCGAACCGGGGACCGGGAAGATGATGGGACAGCCGCAAGAAGCCGGGCGTGATCAAGGCCATACGGGGCTGGATTTGCAAATGCTTGGGGTTATTGCCCAGCAGGCCTGGAACCAAGGCGAGGATCTGTACGGCTTCAATAATAGCAGGATTCTACAAGGGTATATTACCTCCTCATCCGAGTATCAAATCTTGTATCCAAATAACATACACTTAGCGCGGAGTACTATGCACGTTACAACCTAAACAACGATGTTCCGTTCGAAGCCTACACCAACGGAATCGTCTCATACGACGTTATCAGTAACATCTCTCGCGGGGCCTATCGACCAACGTGGGAGTTACTCTACGCGCATTATGCTCAGATCAAGGGACTCGCTGCTCCCTGGACCGAAAAATATATGAATTACACCGCCCATGCCATGGGGGGATTTGAGGGCGGTGCTGGCTCCTGGGGTGAGGGATCGGGTCATTATGATGGCGTTGGTTGGGGTTCTTTGCTTTACCATCTGCATGGAGATGATATCGTTGCGGTGGCCAATGCTTCGACTTCGAATTCTACGGGCGTGTCTGCAAATTCGACGATTACTGTGTTCGTTTAAAAGCAAAAGCATAAAAATTTACTCACAAAAGTCTGTCTACCTAGGTACCTATCCATATCTATCCATACATACCATAAAACAAGAATAAAAAACTCTTAACTTGATATAGAATTGTGAATTGAATTGAGTTCCCTAGATATATAAGAGTTAAACGAAAAAAGACTTTAATCTAAATTATCTAATAGGAGCCAATCCTATAGGAATGCTAATTCCTTCATTCCCTATTTACGCCCAGAGAAGCCCGAGTAGTTAAAAGGCGGTTCAGAGATCAATTAACCAATTAACCAATTCGGCAACACTGCTGCTACATTTCAAGAATATGTAGTTTTATTGAGTGTATATGTATCTTGGAGATGTTTGCTAGATAGATAGGTACCTAGATAAGCAGGTAGGTAGGTGTATACTAAGTACAATATTATCTCGCTTAGCTAAATTAGCGGGAGTTTTAAAGATATAGGTTTCTATCTACCTAGGTATCTAAATACCTATTTGTTCGATAGATTTTCTTCTAATTTGGATTTAATACCTATATAATAGACAGTTAAAGCCTGAGAATACTAGTAGCTAGCCATCTAAGAAATTCCCAATATGAAGTCAACACACTCTTCACTCCGATGCATTTCCTAGCTTGTGTGAATGAAGATATCCTCCCAACTTTTTAGAATCTTTTAATACTATCTATATATACCTATATATAATATAATATATCAAAATATATTCGCGTTTAGATCCAAGCTATTAACGGAATCAGTTCACGGTGCTTTTGAAATTTCCTTGACGGTATTCCAGGCCCCGTGATGAAATAGAAACTTGTGATGATAGTGGAGGTTTGTTTTGGAGCAGAGGTTGAGTTTTGAAATTTTGTATTTTGAAATTTTTATATGATGTTGTGGTTTTTATATAGGTTAAGTACCTACGTAGGTTTAAGTTGGCAACACTGGCACTGCTACACAGCGAGCAAGCTGTCAACCTTATATAAAAGCGAGAAACATGGCCATGATACGATGAATGAAGTACATGACGGCTTTACACTGACCTGGAAAATGTACATATGATTATGGGAGATCTATATCTATCTCCTATACGCCCCCCCTCTTCCCTTCTCCACTCAATCATCCATATGCTGTCTGGCAAACGAACTTCTAGCCCTAAGTCTCGGACCATATCTCTCCAAGATAAAAGGAATCGGAAGCAAGAAAACCGCCAAACAAGCCAAGATTGATCCGGCCCAATTATATCCCAGCTTCACAAACATCTGTTTTCCAAACAGGGGGAATCCCGCGCCCGCCAAATTTCGCACCAATCCCACGCCAGCCAATGCGCTCGCCGAGAAGACCATGTAGCTATCCTCAACATAAAGGTACGTCATCAGAATAAGCGCGTAGAAAGAATATCCAAAGAGCGTCGTGGCGAGGATCGGGACCATCCAATGGATGTGATATTGGGGCGGGGAAGTCCATGCAAACCAGAAGAGACTGATGGGTAAGAGAACGGCCGCGAGTTTGCTGAGTTGTACTCGTGCTTCGGGTATGTTTTTGAATCTTTCATCTTTGGCAGGGTCGAGCGCCTCTTCGGATTGCGATTCCCTCATTCCGGCTGCGCGGATTCGCGTTTGATAGTAGTGTTCCTGCCATGTGTTGATCATGGGGCCCAAGCTGATGCCGATGATGAGGCCAAGAAAACAAAGGCCCACGCCCATTGTATTGAACCCATATCCCATTTTGCCAAAGACGAGATTGAATGCGCTGTTGAAGAGAAAGGAAAGACCGTAGAGGAAGCCATTGTAAAGCGCTGCAAAAATGATCACGGGCTCGGTTCCGAGAAAGCGGAAGGGTCGGGAGAGCGTGTCTTTGAACAATTGTCCCAGCGATTTGCTCTGCATTTCCGTGGGTACCGTGGCAACTATCCTACCCGCAGACTTATTTGCCCGGTTTGCACGTCTCCGCAGTATCACCGAACGTCTTGTCTCGTTCTGGAAGATCAAAAGTACCACGACGAGGATTGACCAGAATCCACCACAGATTCCTAGTAAAGCCCAGAAGACTTCCCGCCACCCACGTGTTTGTGCAACAAAGGACATCAAGAAATACCCAGAAGGACTCCCACAAACACCAGCCCAGAGGAATATGCTCATTGCTGGGCCTATTTGATCTCGAGGCCAGAGATCCGCTATCGTTCCACCAAAATTGGCAATCGTTACACTGGCGAAGAGACCCGAAAAGAATCTCAAGACGAGAAATCCTTCAATGCTCTGCACGAGTGCGGTTCCAAGGAGGAATAGAAGGAATGTCCCATATGGAATAATGTACAGGTAAGTCCTCCCATAATACTCAGAGAGCGGCGCTAATGTCATCGGGCCCAATGCCAGTCCCAGAATGTAGAGTGAGAGACCCAACACTCCAATTTCAGGACCGACATTAAATGACTCGATCAATTTTTCCTCGGCCGGTGAATATCCAGATGCTCCCCATGATACCGATAAGTCGATGAGTGTAATACTAGCCACAATCGTCCATTTTCTCCAGAAAGGAAAGTTTCGAGGATCAGATGGATCACCGGATCGGAATGTCAAGATTTCCAATTCGGTGCCGGTTGTTCTCGTCGATTGCTCGGGCTGGGATGACCATAGTCCTTCCTCTTGGTCCATGATTGCGCTGATGATATATATGTACTGGAGAGTAAGTTCGTGGCCGTTAAGTCACAAAGGTAAGGGACGGAAGGTCTTGGAGGGATTGGGTGCAGTTGGATCCCACTCAAGATTTAAACATGCAACTAGAATGAACTTCCATCTCCTTTTATATTAAGTTGGCGTTGCGCCGTGATATTGTAGCATTACATGCGAAAATGGAGGCTTATCGCTACACATGCAGTGATGACCAAAACCATAAGATCTTGCATCGAATGAGGGGTAGATGCCATCTGTTGGATAATTATTGTATATATGGGGAAAGCATCAATTAATTAATCTTTATCTTTATCTTTATCTTTGTCGTTCATTATTATCCCATGACTTGTACCTCAAATAATATCGTGATTTAAATTGGTAAAATGGGTTATACTGCGGGTACCTAATAATTATACCTATTGCAGGTGATGATTGATGATTGATGATTTGATTTTTGAAACTAGATGACATTATGGCCTAAGGAGTACTATACAACTACTAGGTACCTAGTAGGTAGGTAGATAGGTAGGTAGGTAGCATTGACTAGCATTATGGGGAAGGAGTACCGGTACAGTATTAGTAGGTACCAAGGATTAGGAGCACCCGAAAGCACCGCGCTGATTCTATCTAGATGGAATGAATTCTCAATACATAATAATATCCATCTACTTGTTTTCCCCTCAAAATATGAAGGTAGTCCTTTGTGAACATTTCCTTTTCTTTCCTTCTCCCTACTTAGATATCTTGTAAGATACATACCTAGGTACATATACATCTGCTAAAACCAATAAAAAGATATTGGGTAGAATGAAAGCCACTGTTGACGAGTCCCTGGCCGGAGGGATGGATGTTCCCATGCAAGCTCCGGGTGTTGTTATTAGCTACGTCCTAGGTAGTGTGACATTCCATAAGGGCCGGGTATGATTGATATCTCAAATAGCCAAGTGCAAATGGCAATGGAGAAAGACTCCAATATGCATCTACCTCCGTACGCATACTGGTATCACGAAGGCTCCTTCTACCGGATTAGAGAGTTACATTCGGTACTTATCGGTTATCATATAGGTATCAGTACCTACCTTAGGTACCTAATTACCTAGGTAGGTCCTATCATTTGAACCCTTGAAGCGATATCCATCGTGCAACTACAGTCTGTACGGAGTAAGACCTGCGACTACCTACCTAGGTAAGACAGACTCCGAGCTGTGGAGTTCCGTTTATATTTTTGGTGTAATCCATGTCAATGGAAACTTGGATCGGACTTGATGATTCTCCGCCTGCTCGCCACAAGGACCTCACTTCACAAAGTAACCTTGGTTTAAAACAAGGCATGAGCCTGTTCTCTGGTGGCATTTTTAACTTTCATTGATCAGATCAATTCCATACCAAGATCGGGTTCAAAGTATGAGTAAAAGAAGCCGACCACCACCAGGCCAGCCCGAGACTTACGGATATTCTTCCGTACCCGCCCCCGCTTCTGCCACCGCCTCAGAATTTCAAGGTCCAGTCCAACAAAATATCATTAACACGACTGAACAATGGACCTTTGATAATGGCTACAACGATCCTAACTTTGGTTACATGATTCCATTGCCAGTGGGAAATAATCTGGGAAGTCAGTACGGTCCCGATACATCGAGAGCATCTCGTGATCCTAATAGCTTAGAACGATCTTCCGTGACAGAAGAATCTCTACTTGATCTACTGGATGGTTCACATACTCCTGACAAACCTGCACGCATAATTCCCAAAGCGAACCCCAAGCAGTTACCAGAAGCTCTCAAATATTTGGCCCCCATACCTACGCAAAGAAATGTTTCTCATCAATCTGAGAATCCGCAATCGAGGCTGGTTCAGCAACCCTCACCTCATGACATATTACGTCTTCGACAAAGTCCCCAAAATCCCCACCATCCCCACCAACAAGTTCCAAATGCACAGTCAGTATCGTGTCTTCCAAGCAGATAGAAGCTGGCTAATATTCTTCGTTGAGACCAATTCCTTATCAGCCTTCCGCGATATATCCGACTACTCTCGCAGAAGTAAATAACCCATTTCTGTATGGCAATGTCGACGTGTTATCGCAGCCATTGGAAATAGAAATAGGTCCTGTGCTACCGGCCTCGTTTTCTAAAGGAAAGCGGAAACAGTCTTTAAGTCCTTCTCCATCGCCGGAGCCTCACTTATCTCGCCCAAGAAGGACCGCAAAAGCCAAACGTCGCCGCGAACACAGCCCTTCTCCTTCCTCGTACTCTCCATTTGGCTCCGAATGGTGGGAAAGTGACGCTTCACTTTGTTGGAGATGTCGAAAACACAATGCCAATGTAAATTGATTTTTCTTTACCGAATCAACTTATAGGGAGGAAATTTCCCATTATGACCTCAAGAACATTAACTGACGTGACTACACTACAGCACTTGATATCAGGATTTTGTGATTCTTGCATCCGAGTATCAAACTTCAATGTCGCTCCAAGTAGTCAAGGAACGAGGACCGAAAATCTAGAAAGCTTGGTCTTATATCTTCTACCATGTTCGTCTTCCTCTCTACCCATTTTTAATTTATGCATCTAATCAAGATTTAGCACACATGGAAGAAAACCTCCGCGCGATTCCACGGACTGCACTCAAGACCAAAACCTGGCGAATGTTTTCGGCCGAAAGGGCTGAAAAGGCCTTCGACCATGACTTTGACAATGTCGTCTTTAGAGATCATTTCGTATTAGCACAGGAGCAAGCTCGTTCAACCGGTGTTTTCGACGAAAAATACTCGGATTTGATGGCAATAGCTCAAACATACCAAGAATCCATTCTTCAACCCGTGCGTACATACTTTTGTTCACCGTCCCGAATTCCATCCAGGGACATCTCGTCTAACATTAAACGTATGCAGAACAAATCCCTCGAAGCCTCTTGCAGAATCCTGATCGAGTGCTGCGAGTTGTATAAATGCTTCATCACAACCACCATGCCAGCACCCCCCATCCCGGTGCTCAACCTTCTCGAAAAGATTCGCACCACGCGCAGCACGATGCGTCGAGCCTTCAAGGAATACCAAGCCCTCGCACTCGCCCCGTCGGACTTTCGCTCTCGCCGTGATTGGCTCCCTTCATTCCTCTCCGCATGTTCCCTGGCAATCTCGGCCGTCGTGTTTATCGATATGATGATCGCGATGCCATCACCCTATAAAGAGAGGATATGGGGCGTGAAATGGCACGAGAGGATCACGGATATCAGACATGGGGGTTACGGAATGATGTTAGAGGTTCTTCGAGCGAATACAAAGAATGTCAATCCACTAGAATTAAGTTGTTGGAACCAGGATTTTGGCATCGATACCAATTTCCAGATATCGAACAACGATCCCCATGACGCTTTTGCTGGGGATCAATTCATAAACACGCCATACAGCAGCGGATACGTCGATCTTTCCTCTCAGCCCCAGCAGTTCCCCTATGGACTCGCAACCGCAACCGCAACCGCAACCGCCACCCAACCAGACTTTACCCCCGACATGTTATACGCGAACGCGCATTACGACGCCCCAACATATTACGCCGACTGGCAACAAACACAAACACAAATACAAATGCAAATGCAACAACAAGCCCAAGCCGCGGCCGCTGAAGAACGAAGAATCCTCCTCGGCGAGAATTCGCCCGAAGCGCTGCACGGCATGCTGGCGGTCAAATCGTGGCAGCTGCGCAATTACGAACATTTGAAGCTGGGCGAGGATATTTTTAAAAAGGATTTGTATCGGCAGGCGACGATTAATCCGATTGCGGGGCTGTGGAGGATCTTTGATATGAAGTGATGTGAGGAATGGGGGGTGCAGGGGAGGGAATGGGGGGTGGTGTTGTGTTGTGTTTTTTGAGGGGAGGGGAGGGGAGGGGATGTGAGGGAATGTGATGGGGGGGAGAGGGACAGGGCTAAGACTAAAAATACCTACCTATTTATATAGAAAAGAGGAAAGAAAAAGCAAAAGAAATATCCATTACAAATAATGAATGAACCTCCCGATTCTTATAAATATAAATATAAATCAGCACTTGACACTTGACACTTGATACTTGATACTTGATACATGAATAAATCACCGTTCGTTCGGAAGAGAAATTGAGAAATTGAGAAATCCAAAAATTCAACAATCTATATTAATCGAGGGGATAGATAATTATCTATGTTGGATGTCTGCACCTCTGGGGCTACCTCTGGGGCTACCTATCTAGAATCTAGATACCTAGATACGTTCTCGGTTCTTTCTCTCTGCTAAAGTTCCAAGGTTGGTTATGGGATATCTAGGTTGGTAGGTTGGTAGATAGGTGGGCGGGTATTCGATATTTATGATTCATTGTTGTTTTATACCTACCTACCTACCTACCTACCTACCTACCTACCTACCCAGCTAGCCAAATAGGGTAGGGTAGAGTGAGCAATAAGATATCCCATCCCATCCCATCCCATCCCATTCGCAATTAAATATACAGAAAATTAGAAAATTAGACGATTAATCAATTAGACAACCAAAGACAGTAAGACAATGAGACAATGAGCCCATTAATCAATAACCAATTAAACAACCAATACCTACCCCTCTCTCTCTCTCTCTCTCTCTACCCTCTACCATTACCTCCCTACCTCCCCCCATCTCTCCTTCCCTCCCTCCCTACCAACCAACCAACCTAGATAGATCACTTAGCCACTTAGTCACTTAACCATAAAAAAAAAAGAAGAAAAAAAAAAGAAGAAAAGCAATACGATAAAAATTGATATTTGTATATTCCCATTTACTCCCAAGTTTCTACTCTGAAAACAAAGTACTAAAACGAGTAGCCATCCAGCGACCCCAAAATATGTATGTATGTATGTTATGCAACCAAAACTACCCCCCGACACCGTCTACCCGTCCCATTTCACCTTTCTTTCCACTACATCTCGTCTCGTCTCCCCCCACCATGCTTAGTCAATAACAGACCATTCATTCATCAATCATTTCGTATCAATTCATACATCCATCCATTACTCTCCAACGGCAACTTCCTCCCCGACAACATTTAGCTTCTTTCTCCAATTTCCAATATAATCTTGTTGTTTCTCCATCTTTGCTGCGACAAGCGCAATCAATGCGGCTCCAACTCCAGATCCATCCTTGGCAATACCAATTCTAATTCTTCTCTCCCCAACAGCTCCGATACCATCCATAGCTCTCAAAGCTTCTCTCATATAATCCTCAAATCCTGGGTAGAATTCCACAAGAGAACCATCTACACCAATATCGATAACATCTTCCTCATTGACTGCCAAACCTGCTGCATCTGCTAGCTTATTAGCAGTAGCTGATGCAGCATCGGCAATCTTCAAATTCTTAATATCTTGAACGATAGAGGCAGTTGATTTTGGTCCAGGAGCAGCAGATTTAATATCGAGACGGCCAGTTTGGAGAACAATGGCTCCAATGGCTACAGCTGCCAAACGAGCTGCGCGTTTACCGATAGCGTGAGAGATTTCCTTGACAGTTTGAGCGTCTTCTAACGAAGCAGCTGAGACACCAAGTGACTTCTCAAGTTCTTGACGAAGGGCACGAAGACCAACGCTGTTATCAGCTTCGGCAATTGAGAGAATGGAGCTATCAACTGCCCACTGCTTGTAGAGAGGACCGGCTTCATCGATCGAAGTTGTTGAGTGGTAATCGTTATCTGCGGAAGAGCCGTCTTGGAAAAGAGGGATGGTAGGGCTCTTGATCATTTGGACGAGAACGGTTCTAAGAATTTCGCCCAAGAACATACCTGAAACTCTCTTTTCGAACATTTGAATTCCAGGGTTGACACTGTCCTTGTCAAGGATTTGGTCATAAATGGTGTTTGGCAAAACTTTGAGACCATTATCAAATGAACCCCATTCGGTGTTGACAACCATTTCACCAGTTGTCTTGTCGAAATCTCCTTCCATGGGCTTGGTCAACTTCTCGAGCTTTTCGACATAAGCACCATTGGTGCCAGTACCGAAAATAGCTCCAAGTAGCGTCTGAGTCTTGCCAGGAGAAGTATATGCTCTTGCCATCAGTGTTCCAACTGTATCATTTACAAGAGCAGCCACCTTCACTGGCAGATGTAGTTTATCAATCTCCTTTTGTAGCAGTTCACAAACATCTTGTCCTACCGCATCCGCAATATCGAATCCTTTTGTCCATCTGATCAAAGTTCCTCTATTGATACCAATTTGGTGGACTGGGAAACTGAATGTGAACCCGAGTCTGAAGATATGTTCATCCCTGAATCCATCTGGAGAACTGACGGTGTTGCGACGTCTGATATGAGCCTCAAAATGGTCTTCGTGATGGGTTTTGAGGAAAATTTCGATTTGTTTCGCCAAAAATGAAAATAGATCCGATGCGGTCTTAGCCACCATCAACTCTCGGGGTATCGCAACTTTCGATTGTGTGAGACTGAATGTGGTATCTCCGTGCAACTGAATTGAGCAAACTCGGAAATTTGTTCCTCCAAGATCAACCGCCAAGTATAGTCCCTATGATTCATCAGTTTTATGCATAAAAATGGGGCTTTTCTTTTCCGACCTTTTCCGTGCCGTTAGGAACTCCAGTGACATATGTAGGAATTTGGCTCATGGTGGTTGCGTTCTTTCCCAATCCCTCATCTACGCAGACATCAGTTCTATGCTATAGGTTTGTTGGCAGACAAACATACTCATCTCCGCGATGAATTCGGCAACACCTCTTTGCACATCCTCATCTGTGTATTCAAACTCGGCGGCAACGCGCTTTGTTTCTGCCAATAAAGACATTTTGTATGGTCTTGATATTGGTACTTCTGTAGGAAATGGATGTGGCGATTCGCAGGTGCCTTGATCTAAGACGTTGGCTCGAGGAGAATACGATGTTGGTGAATACGGCTGGGGTGATCTCGAATAGAGAGGGGGGGTATCAGTGAATAAGAATTGAACAATCTATGATGGAAAGAATTAGTAAGATCCCACATAATACAATCATAGCTCGTGACCAATTTACCAAGACAACAACCAAGAAGGTAAAAGAGGCTAAATGTACGAGGCTGATAGGATTCGGTCTCGATACCTTGTGAGATTTGAATAGGTTGGATTCGGTAAAATGTGGTATTGGTGGTTGTGTCTGGATATATATAGGTATTGGTGAAGGAGGGTTTGAAGGAGAAGGAGAAGCAGAAGCAGAGGTAGATGTTGATGTTGATGTAGAAGAATGAGGATATAATTCGGAAGATGTAGGAATCTTCTTCTTTTTATTAGAATTGGAGTTAACGGGCGGGTCGCCCTTTCCAATTGAGGACGTAATTTTGGTTAGGATGGGGGAGTTTATGGCCAACTTGGCGGGAGGGCGGGGCAAGCCAATGTTAATCCTCCCTTTTCCCTCGAGAAACACCTCGTGAACTCAAACACGAGGGCAAATGAGCGGGAAAGTTGGAGGGGTAGAGTTTGGTGGAGGAGTATCGGGGGTCGGAACTTAAATGATGCTCCACTTATTCTCCACGTCTCTCGGTTGTGATTGGTTGATTGAAGTCCTCAATGTAAGGTTCTCTTCCAAAAAGAAGGGCCGTCTAAGGTATGATGCGGTGATACTTTGAACCTCCCCTCCCCTCAACTCTCTTCCCTGTCCTTCAAGGAACAAAGGAAGAAAGGAAGAAAGAAAGGAAAAATAGACTTCGAGCGATGATTGATGACGACGATGATGATGATGATGATGATGACGATGCGGTTGTTGTTTGTACAAGATAATATATATTATATATATATATTATATAGTATATATATGCCTCAAATGATTAGTCCAGAATCCAGGGGAGGGGGGGATGAATGGATAATCAGAGTCTCAGAGTTCATGAATGGTCAAATAAGGTAAATTCGTATAATATCGAGTATAATCGGGAGAAGGAGAAACCATTCGATGCATCAAGAGTCGAACAACTGATTTTGGTATAGGTAAGGTAGGGTAGGGTAGGGTAGGATTTGATATATATGTAGGTAGTATTGGTATAGGAAGTAGTATTTGGTAACGGTATTGGTAGGTCTGTATTGATTGATATATTGTAGTCTTGTAGTCTTGTAGGTAGTAAATAGTTGGTATTATTGAGATATTAATTGGATCGTATGTATACTCGTATCGTAGGGAAAATAAGGTATCGATAGGTAGGTACTACCGATATATCTGTGCAGATATCTGTCAAACTGGAAGAAGATACAATAATAACCTGGCGAAAAAGAGGACAATTCTCAGTACCTATGTATAATAAGTATTCCGTAATAAAAGACTGGTGGTGGTTCTCTTATTCCTCTCGTCTAGAATTGAGAAATGATCACTGGTGGAGGTGGTGGATGCGATACATTGATAGGATCCCATGGGTGACGGACGGGTCATGGATCTTTCCTTTGAGTTAAGACTCCGAGGAGAGATGATTGATGATTGATGGAGTCTCCGAGATTTCACTTTGCTCTGCTTTGGATTACTCAAAGATCCATCCCGTCGTTATCCCGTTCGTGGAGAAGGCAGATATTGAAATTTCGTTGAATCGTTTTCGAGGTATCGTGACGTCGTAATATTAATATGCAGTCGGTACTTTTAGAAGTGTGGAGAGATAAAAGCTGAGCATCGAATGGGAAAGCTTGATTGTCGCAAGGGCGATGTACCTAATAGAAATCTTCTCGGTCGAATACTAGGTAGGAGATATATATAACAACTGTTAAATTGATATTATTAGAGAAGTTCCGAGACCGTTGTCTGTCATCGACCCCTTCATTATCATCGTTAAAGATGTATACACATATATATATATTATTAGGAATTTAGAACGTTGTCTTCAAAGTATAACGGTCCACAGTGTATGAACTTTGGTTTTCGTTTTCGTTTCCCTTCAAATCATCAGGGTTACTCGTAGATCTTCATTCCCGTTTGTTCAATTTAATACAAGTGGCGGGTACGCCGTCTGATGGTAATTTCTCAAGTTTCGGTTGTTGCTGTAATAAAATGAAAGGTAGATACAGTACTAGACCACTTCTATTTGTTCGACAGGGGTTTTGCACCAAAAGTCAACCACTTTAATAATTCATATAATTTCTAATATCAATAAAATTATTTTTATTATTTATAATATAGATTATTTCGAAAGGAAATATGATTAAAAAATATATAATTTATTTTTAGAAATTTTTTAGTTTATATAATTAAAATACAAAGTTACTTAATAGTTTTTGAATCAATTTTTGCGGCGAAAATCAATAAAAAATTTAATTTCAACTTTAAAGATTAAATATTTTACGAATATAATTTTTTAGCTTTTCAAAATTTAATTATATAATCTTTTTATAAAAATCTTTAATATATTAATAGGAATTAATGATTAAACTTTTAATTGTATTAAAATATTAAAGTGAAATGTATGTATTTTGATTGATTTGGGTGTAAATTTAAGCATCAACTAATATAAGTGGAGGGGTACTGTAGATACCTACAGATGAACATGAACATTATTAACAATCACGTTGGGGATGAAATGAGAGTTCATGTACAGAACACATATATAGTTTAAGATGATTTCTGTATACACCTTGAGATTAGTAGCATGATAATGGGAATAAGAATGATCGATCATGAAGAGATTATTATACAGATATCCATTTTTGCTGGTGATGCACAGGGTAATTAACCAGTACTGTATCAAAGATGGGGAAGTGTGTTAGGGAAGTGTGTTAGGGACGTGCCTCCCTCCATTTACAGAACATCAGAGCTCAAGAACTAGACGTGTATGAACTTCGTCATAAGCTGTCAAGTTTCAACTCGTTCATTTTGTTTTGATAGATCTCCCCGCTATTGACCATGAAACACGCTTTTGGGTGGTTTCATCAATGGACAACACAGTAATTATTTCTCATGAAAATATTGACCATGAAAGATATTAAAAGCTTGGATGATCTGGTTAGAACTTGCAATATATGGACCGTTACCCCTCCAAGTAACGTTTCTTGTACTCCGTACAGTGCATCAATCTCGCCGGCAAGAATCTCAAGCATCGTTGGAATCAGATTCTTGAGAAGAATTGGAAAACCCCGCTTCGATGCCTTGCTTACCGTTTCAGACGCGCAACTTATATTGATCATCCCGCAGTTCGTGTTACATCGCCATTTACGCTGATCATGGCTTCTGGAATCATCAATGAAAAGAGCCATGTCAGGGGTAAGATGCAATCGTCGGTAAGGATCAAGACGTTCGTGAAGTTAGTAGTTACAGTTTATGGGGGTTGTTGTGATGTCTAGGCTAGGTATCGATCTTGCCTCGTAAACTTTACAATCCCATATCGTATTTCTGCCTTTCCGTTCCGTGTCTGAGATGACTTTGTCCTACGTTCTCATAATCTTTGAATGTGTGTACTGATGGTTTGCCGAATATCTGTTAATCTTTCCATTGCGTCAAACTGCTGTGAATAGACTTTCTTTGTTGCAGAGGTGATTCAGATGAGTATACTTCGATTTTTGTATGGAAACGGTTTGCCGAAAATCCTCCTCTTCAAACCCCCACGCGTTAGGAAATGATTGCGCCGCTCCCGTTGCCGATTCCGAGGGCCGGTCCAAAAGGACATTTCAGATGATCCCATCCCATATGATACCGATAATGAGGGAAGTCTTGCATGATTACAGTACCGGTAATCCCCATGCAGCAGACTCGGTATTCTTGATAGGCAGTCAAAAATTCAAAAATTGCCATTCGTTGTGAAAGGTTAGATGAACTTCATCTGACATTATCCTTTGCCAACTAGCACAGTCGTACATTTGTGCTTAGTGCTTATCTAACGTGTTAATGATTCCACTTCTTATGCTCGCTGTTGATTGATTGCTGTTCTCGTATCATTGCCCATAGTAGACATGTAAGATATGGAACGCATGAGAATGATTCCATACCGAGGGTTTGACCTGGTGAATACAAGCAATTTTTGAAAATGTCCCTTGATGCTTTACAAACTTTCTTGACGTGTGTAATCATCTCAGGGTTTGATATCTCCTGGTACACCAATCATGTTGAATGATCGAAAAAAAAAAGTACATGAAATTGAGGGCGGAAACCCAGCACTTTGGTTCAGATGGTCTCGTAAACTGGCCACAATGTATCAAATCAAAACTTGCAAGGTCAAGATGAGAATTTGAAAATCACGAGAAATTGGAAGGTTTGAAAAGTCCTACGTACTTGTACTTACAAGGAATTCCAAAATGGGGGCCCTTCTCTTACATTTGACAGTTGATGATGAGAAGGGAATGGAATAAAGTCGGGTTGGAATCAATCTTCCCAGGGCACCTGGATCGACAGACTCAGGAGACACGATGATTGAGGGGGGGAAGCCCAACTTGCTTTGCCCAACACAATAAGTATGAACCTTTGTTTTGATTTTTAGAGGCAGGACTTGTAAGGCTGTGCCTCTTAATAAGTGCGTTAGCCACCCGGGGGATCTTTTCTTTGATGTTGCTGAGGCTGAGGGCTGAGGCTGAGGCTGAGTACAAGTAACACCGGTGTAGATTTGTATTTGGCGCCATACTGTATGACAAAAAAAAAGAGACCCCTCGTTTGTTACAAATTTCCAATTCTTCCTGCTCCCCGGCCTGCTTGCTTCGGAGAAAGGCAACTTGAATGAGTTAATGCCTTCCATTTGCACCCGTAATATAAAACTCAACCAATTCTTTTGCATCAGATTGAATTGGACTGGACTGGAATTGAATTGATCCTTCGGTTTTGAAAAGGAAGATATGGTTTTGGACTAACCAAATATTTTAATTGTTTTATGTGGCTCCCCCTTTTCTTTATTCTTGCTTTTATCTCGCAACTGTGTAGGTAGAGAAAGAGACACAATTTCGAGACAAGGCAATGCAATAATAATAAATAAATCTTTTTCATTTATTTCTACAATTAGCCCAACAACCCATCTAGGTACAGTACCACTCAAAGAACAAAGCGAGCCTGAACCCCCCCCCATAAAAGTTATCACTACCTAGGTAATTATTATCAACTGCATTTATTGCTGCTGTCAGCATACCATTCAGCGGGGACATTCAACATTCACTATCTATCTATCCATCACCCATCCACCCATCCATCCATTCATCCATCACATTTCACCCATCACATTTCACCCATCAACCAACGTTCCATTCCACCAATTCTATAATTCGATCTACTATCGATATACTACTTCCCTAGTACATTTTACCTTACAGAGGACTCTCCTCTACTCTAATCAGCCAACTCAAACGGGGGTCCAACCTTTGCCTTTGCCTCTCTACAATCAACATCAACATACGGTACCTACTGAATACCGAGTACCTAACACCCTTCTTTTCCGAGTGGCATCTTTGCATCTTTGTCTGCAAAAAAATCTCCCATCTTATATTATCACGTACACACAAACTCACACAACTCACCCAACTCCACTCGCTCACCATCTCGTCCTCAATATTCACATTTCAATTTTGCTAAATAGGACTATTTCTTTTATATCCTGTTCCTGCAGATTTCATGTCATCTGTACACCTTGGACAAGAAATCCTTCCGACCAGGTCAAAGAACCTCCATCTACTCAGCCCCAGGTCGCTAGGAAACTAGCGACAAGGTAATAGGTTGGCTGACACCGGCAACTGGATCTCATCAATACGATCATTCCTCTGTCCTTCGCTTTTTGTTCTCTTTTTACTTCTTTGAGAAGGTTTAAAATACCACCCTTCGTAGACCTTATGAGTTCTATGAACACCCGCTGGAAAAAAAGCCTTGGGATCGGTTCCAAACGTAAATCAAGTGCAAACAATATCTCAACAGCCATCCCGCAAAACCCCACTTCTACTTCCTCGTCACCACAACTTGCGCAATTACCCGGTCAGCCTACTCTTCCAGCACAAACAGCTTCTTCCTCGACAGCAAGTTTACCTATGAACCATCCTGGAGGTACTGGCGTAAGACCGCCTAGTTATTCTAATCAATATACGCCTGTTAGACGTACAACGTCTCCCATGGCGCAAGGCACTCCGCGTACCCCTCCAACACAAATGATGGGCGGTCCACCTCCTATCAACACAGCTGCTACCGGCGGCTACCCTCCTCAACAAGGAGGGATGGGGGGACCTCCTCCTCCAGCTGGACCACCTCAGTATAACCATCCTCCGCAATATGGTGCTGGAGGGGCACCAATGCAAGGTGGTGTGGGTGGTCAATATGGATCGCGAAACAATGCTGTAGAGGTGGAAGGTGCTGGGAAGAGCAAGGCTCAACTCATCGTCGGTATAGATTTTGTAAGTATATCAATGATCTTTTCGGGTTCGCGGAGCTAATTCACCAACTTTCAGGGTACAACTTTCTCAGGTGTAGCCTTTGCTTTTGCGACCAACACCGAGGCAAAAGAAGACATTATCACCGAATGGCCTGGAGCAGGATCATACACGAAACAAAAGGTAGGATTTGGAAATCGGCTGTCGCAACAACATATGCTAACAACTTTAGATTCCCACTGTCCTTTATTACGATCAATACCAGAAAGTTGTTGGATGGGGTCCTGATATTGCAGATGCTTTAGCACCAACGGGATATCCAAAGCCAGGTGTGCAAAAGGTAGAATGGTTCAAGCTTCAGTTGATGCTTTCCGGAAACACATATATCGATCCTATCAACCTCCCTCCCCTTCCACCAGGAAAGTCGGAAATCGACGTCGCAGCAGATTACCTGTTCAAGCTTAGACAGGCGATGAGAAACCAATTACAAAAGACATTGGGAGAGGTGTTCAATCGAGAAGAACGAAATATTCGATACTATCTGACAGTCCCTGCTATTTGGAATGATGCAGGAAAGGCTGCAACCAGAGCTGCCGCCATCCAAGCTGGATTCTTGAGGGATGAGAATGACAATCGATTGACTCTGATTACCGAACCAGAAGCTGCTGCACTGTTCTGCTCAAAGGCCGGGTTATTGAACCTTAAGATTCATGATGCTGTACTCATTGTTGATTGTGGTGGTGGAACTGTTGATTTGATTGCATATGAGGTTGAGGAAGAGTCCCCATTCACAGTTTCCGAGTGTACAGCAGGTTCTGGAGACTCTTGTGGTTCCACTGCACTGAACCGAAACTTTAGCAATATCCTACGAACCAAGATCCGGAAGATGAAGCTACCAGAGGGTTCAAAGACAGCCGGGAGAGTATATGCGAAATGCATTATGGACTTTGAGAACAGAATCAAGGCGGATTTCAGAAATAACAACCAGAAATGGGCAGTCGATGTTGGTATTGAAGCGGAGTTCCCTGAAGCAGGGATTGAAGAAGGATATATGACTTTCACCAACGAAGAAATTTTACAATGTTTCGAGCCAGTTGTCAACCGAATTTTGGAATTGGTGAGGAACCAAATCATCGCCATTCAAGCACAAAATCGAACGCTACAAAATGTCTTGGTTGTTGGTGGTTTTGGTGCATCTGAATACCTCTTCCAACAGATCAAACTTCACGTTCCACCTCAATTCCAGGCTAAAGTTGTCCGTCCTATGGACTCTGTGGCTGCTATTGTTAAGGGTGCTGTTACAGCTGGTATCACTGAGCGAGTCATCACATCCCGTGTTGCTCGTCGTCATTACCTCATGGCAACTCTTCAACCTTTCAAGGAGGGACACCATCCAGAAGCTTACCGTGTTCCATCCTTGGATGGTAAGGATCGATGCAAGTTCACTCGTCAAATATTTGTCCAGAAGGGGCAAAGAGTCAAGATTGGTGAGCCTGTCAAGGTATCATTCTTCAGACAAGTTGCACCGGGGGCAACTTTGATGTATGAGGATATTTTGTATGCTTGTGATGATGATGTTTGTCCCGAATATACCAAGGATCCACGTAAGTTGATTCCCACCAAGCATATCTTCCCATTTGCTAATATTTCAATAGGTGTCAAGGAAGTTGTTACTCTCACATCTGATCTTTCTCGCAAGAATCTTGAAAAGGATTTCGAAAGAATGGATACCCCTCAAGGCACATTCTACAGAGTGTACTTTGATATCTACCTCACACTCGATGGATCAGAATTCAACGCCGAACTCGTCTGCCAAGGAGAAGTCATGGGTCGTTGCACATCTAGATTCAGATAATGTTTCTTCTGATCAACTATAAAAAATAATATGGACCGGGTTTGACAAATTTTTTTCTTTTTTTTATTACTTAGCGATCTTCAGATATCAGGTTACTTACAGTGGCATCACATTTTGAGATGCATGGCGCTGGAGTGAAAGGAAGCTATTTAAATTTTTACCCGCAGAAAGCGTCTTCTGCAATGATTTCATGACGAATGGGGGAATGATGGAGGTTCGGAGGAAAGGAAGCTTGGATGGATGGATGGATGATGGGATGATGGGATGTGATTACATAGATCGGAAGCTGATGATGTGATGTAATGCGATGTGATTGGCATGATGAATGGATTGGATGAAAAATTACTCGCTTGGATTTGGATTTGGATTTGGATTTGGATCAAATCAAAACTTCTGTTCCTTTTTTTTTTCTTCTTCTTTTTTTCGTCTTCTTCTTCTCGTAGTATATTAATAATGATTTGATATGATATGATAAGATAGGATAGGATGGAGAGGGGGGGTGGAGAGGGGGGATGGAGAGGGAGTGGGTTTAGGGGGGGGGTTAGGGGGAGGAGGGTTTCTTTTAAATATCAATATCAATAATACCTACCTACCTATATATCTTTATGATTGGAATGCATCGAGTGGTTTGTAGTGAGTGGTTTGTAGTGAGTGAGTGGTTTGTAGTGAGTGGGTGGTTTGTAGTGAGTGGTTTGTAGTGAGTGGGTGGTTTGTAGTGAGTGGTTTGTAGTGAGTGGTTTGTAGTGAGTGGGTGGTTTGTAGTGAGTGGTTTGTAGTGAGTGGTTTGTAGTGAGTGGTTTGTAGTGAGTAATGAAGAAATGATATGATACATATTGGATGACTTTTTGGGATATCTATCTTGGTAGGTATCTAGGTACCTGCTAGGTAGGTAGGTAGGTAGGGATTGTGTTTTATATAGGTAGGTACCTATTAATTATGTTTTATGGTGGATTTGAGGATTTGAGGATTTGGGAATTTGTGGATTTGGATGGATTGCTGTGTGTGTGTGATGGTGAATATTGAAATTTTATATATATGTGTATATAGGTAGGTATATATATATGGATAGGCAGGTTGGATAGGTAGGTACCTAGGTAGGTAGCACCCGTAGCCCTCGATGCTTTCTTTCTTTCTTTCTTTCTTTCTTTCCCTAGGTACCCAGTCAGTGCCTTCCCTCTCATAATAAATTCTAGATCTAAATGGGTAGGTGGGTAGGTAGGTAGGTAGGTAGGTAGGTAGGTAGGTAGGTAGGTACTTGACTCAACTTAACTCTGGATTTCTTATTTCTTCTTTTCTTTTTTTTCTTGCGTTGTGTTGTGTTGTGTCATATGTGTTGTGTGATGGGATGTGTTGTGACTCGACATTCATAGTACAGATATTCATTCATTCATTCTTCACATTCTTTACATTTTGATATCTTGGGTACTCGGGACTCATTCACTCACTCACTCACGGGAGCGAAAAGAACGAGCCACTCGTTTTATTGCTTACCTTACCTTACCTTACCTTACTATACCTATCATACCTCACTACCTATATACATACATACCTAGTTACCATCACATCACACCTCTGGTCCGTTGCTCGTTGCTCATTGGGTCCGGCGCGGAGCTTAATCCAATCTTGAAGGTTCCTTTCCCTCACTTTTACCCCCTCTTTACCCTTCTCTACCTTCTCTACCTTTTACTTTTACTTCCACTTTTACTTCTACCTTTACCATTATTATTCTTATAATCACCTCTTCTCACCACATTCTCCCCGGGGATTTGGAGCGCGCGGCTAGGTTCGGTTGTTGGTATTGGTATTGGTTGTTGCGTATTGGTTGGCTCATAAACCAACTCCTGCACGGCACGCACGGTACCGCGGGAATTCATTCGCTTGCTTGCTTGCTTGCTTGCTGACTTGTTTATAAACTGAGTTGGTGGGTTGGTTGGTTGGGACCCTGCGGGTGGACTGGAAGGCTGCTGGGTGGGTTTATTGGTTGGTGGGTTTATAGGTTTATGGGCTTATAGGTTCGCGGGTTTACAGGTTCACAAGCTCCCGCTGTCAAAACTGCATGGTCGTAAGGCAGAAGGTAAAGGCAAAGGCAAAGACAGAGAAGAGAGAAGAGAGGGCGTTGATATTGATGCAATTGAGTTGAATTGAAGAGGATAGGATAGGTTTACGGACAGGTTCATAGTTCACGGGTTCACAGGCCTGGGAATTTCTTACCTTACTTGAGGGGTATTTTTATTTTTTATTCTTTTATTGTATCTTTCTTTTTGAGACAGATTTGAGTGTGCGTCTGGTTGTGGGGATACTTGGGATACCTACCTACTGATAGCTACGGAGGGGTAGCGTTTAGAGGATTGAAGAGATTGGAAGGGTGGGAGAAAATCAAGTTTCCGGTTAGGTTGTTATCCTTGTCGCCCGCCTCAGACCTCGATACGCCTAAAGGAATTTACCTATTCATCCCAATTTTTACGGTAGACGATTATCCGGAGAGGTTCCCTGAGGTTCATACGCATACGTCATTTTTTGGTGAGGATACGATACGATATTTACTGTACCTATACTTGGTGGAGGGGAAAGGTTTTCTGAATAACGTCCCGAGATTCTCAAGGTTCGCTGTTTGTTGTCCTGGAGATAGAAATAAGGATATTGTACAAGGGTTATTCACTTGACTGGTCATCAACTTTACTTTATTATTGGGACTTGAACTTGGGAGGTTTGATCTTGGTTTGGAGGGGATTGAGTGATTGGTATTGAGGAGATTTGTTTGGGAGACCCACCAACCATAGGAGACCATATCAGATCGGAGAACCACCACCAATCCAGACCATCCAATCCAACCAAGTCGACGAAATCTTGGTTCATTTTATCCACGATATCAAGGAATATAACGTGACGATCCGAGATCCTTGATTCTGTTCTACCTTTACCTCTCTTTGGCTTATTTCTGTTTCGTTATTTACTTCCTTTTCTCTTCACGAACTTGTGTTGGAACTCTACTTTACGAACGTGAACGCGAATTACGAATTTACGAATTAATATCATACCCTGAGCAAAAGTTCGAGATGATGAATGAGAGAGCGCAGCCCAAAATGAGTTCTACGAAGTCGCATCGTTCACAAAACTCTCCCTCACTATCACGAAAACTTCTAGCTGCTAGTCTTTGTCTTTTCGTACTTCCCATTGCAGATGCTCATGTATATCATCGAAACAGAGCTGCCTGGAAGCCAAATTGGGACCCTAATCGACCTGTCCGAAAAGGACCTCCGACGAAGAGAGATGGGGGAATACCGTTGGTGGTTAGCAATATGTGCCCTGACACAATATGGCCTGGAATTGGTACTCAAGCGGGAACTGGTACTGGGGTAGGAGGCTTTGCTCTTCAAACGGGAGAGAGTAAGGCTATGACAGTTAGTGCCGATTGGCAAGGAAGAGTTTGGGGACGTACCAATTGTAGTTTTGCGGTTGGAGGAGATGGAGCTAGTAATGCTAATGGAAACGATGGTTCTGGCGCTGCTTGTGTTACTGGTGATTGTGGGGGTCTCTTGGATTGTGCTATTACTGTGAGTTTTTTACCATTTCATATTTGGATATTTACTGATCGATACAGGGAGAAACGCCTGTTACTCTAGCAGAGTTTGATCTGGCAGGAAATGGAGGTTCTCAAACTTTCTACGATATTTCTCTAGTGGATGGCTACAATATTCCCATGGGAATTGTCTACATTCCTGGTGACAACCCCGCACTCCAGGCCATTCCACCAAATCTTGTAAATGCTGCCTGTATAGCATCAGCCGGTTATCTTGCCGACATAGCAAGCACAGGTACAAACGGCAATTCCTCAAATTCCACTTACCCTATTCCTCTTGAAGATACCGTGGATAACGCCGGAGCCATGAGTTGGTGTCCATGGGATCTTCAAAAGAATCCACCCGACAAGCCAGGTGATGGCGTCTACCCTTATCCAGACGATACCATCCAACGTCCAACATTCGATCCCTGTCTTTCCGCCTGCTCCAAAACCAACTCTCCCTCAGATTGCTGCACGGGTTCCTATGACGCGCCTACCAAATGCCCTCGCAACGATTTCGCCAACGGAGCCAATAAAATCTGTCCAGATGCATATGGCTACGCATTTGATGATCAGACATCGACATTCATCATCCCCACGGGAGGTGGATGGGAAATTGTCTTTTGTCCGGTGGGGAGGAGTACGAATATTCTCAAGGTGCTGGGGGATCAGATGAGAACCCTGGCGAGCGCGGGAAAGGTCACCAAGGATATTGCGGAGTTGGCGATGAATGAGACGTATATTAATGAGATGGCGATTAAGAATACGGGGGGGAGAGGGGTTGAGCGAGAAGGCTAGGTTGGGGAGTTGGGGGGCGTTGGTGGCGGTTTTGGCGGGGGGGATTTGGTTGTATTGATAGTGGTGGGGGAAAGGGGGTATATATTGGATTGTATTGTATTGCATTGAGGTGTACATGAGAGAGA
>JANPYM010000013.1:1258788-1404743 GCA_025890175.1 Ciborinia camelliae
GGTAACAATTAGAAGTTGGGAGATGGAAGATGGGAGATGGATAGAGAGATGGTTATGATTCATTCATACAGAGTGGTTCGGTTCGGTTCGGCGTTGAGATAGATACCCTTATTTTGTACCGGCTTTTCTTTTCATTGTTTTTGGGGGAGGGGGGATGGATGGATGGATGAGTGGGTGGGTGGATGGGTAACCTGATTATTCTTTTGATACCCTGCCTACCTACTTAGATACCTACTTAGATACCTAGACCCTATCCTACTTATTAGATACCGACCCTACTTAGATACCTATCCTATTATATCCTATTATCTTTACAATGAATGAATGAATTCATCACCTTTAAAATACCCCAAGATTGAAATTAAACTTGAAAAGCAGTTTTACTTTCATCGCCCATGAGTCAATGAGTCAACGGCCTTGATCTTGATCTTGATCTTGATCTCGATCTTGATCTCGATTTGCTAGACCCGGGCATTGGATGCTATAGTGGGGATTTTTGTTGGGATCGATGAGGACGTGGTATGTTGTGGTATGTTGTGTGTGGTATGTATATAGGTTGTTTTGAAGAGAGGTGGGAAAGAGTGTTGAAAGGTGGGATTTAAATGGGGAGAGGGAATGGGAGGGAAGGGAGGGGAAGGGAGAATAATATTGGAATTTGGATGATATTGGAATTTGGATGGTTTGATAATGGGATGATGGGATAAGAAGCGGTTATTGGTAAGGGGCGTTGCGGGCGTTGCAGGCGTTGCCGCGCGTAGTGGAGAATTCGGTTGGTCTTCAGGGCCCGTCTTATTAATTTGAGAAACTGCATCGCTGCAGTGCTGTGCAGTTGCGTGTGGGTTGCATTCTAAATAAGAACGAATTAGGCGTGAGGGTATTTGGGATACTACTAAAAGAGGGATAGTTTCCACCACGATATTTCTTAAAGGGGAAACTTTACCCCGCTTAAATGTTGGAAACAAAGATTGTTATTTATCGGTTTATTTTTCGTCGGTTCATTCATGGTGTTTATTCATGGTGTTTCACGTTCATATCCGCGGTTGGATGATACGATACGATATAATGTGATATGATATGCTATGAGGAGTGCCATGTGAAACTACAATCCTAGTGTGGCCAGCCGCCAGAAACCTAGGCTTTCGTAGGATTCGCTTCCTGCCCATGCTTCTTATAATGCGCCAGGGCAGACTTTTTCGACATGGTTTACTGCAGGATGGCACAACAGAGAGGCCCATGGTCGGCCACCAGTGTGGTTACATTGGGGCTTCAAACGATTTGGTTCATGGTGTATATCATGGAGTGCGAGAATTCGATGCTCATGGCTGAAGTTTCTGACATTCATCGGATTTTTGTTCATCAGCGCAAATGCTTTGCAAATTATGCGCAAGGATTAATGTCACCGATTTGGTGCATCTAGCGAAGATCAATTATAAGAATTTGCAGAGGGAGCATCATGATCGCGCACCGGAGGCGCCATTTCTATCGTGGAGACATTATGCTCAATATGAGGACCTGGTAGTGGCGGCCCAAGTGGGCTGCGAGCTCTGCCAACTTCTCCTGGGAGCACTCAATGAGAAGATTCGGAGTCCCGAAGGAGGAGGATTGAGCTACAGAGATGCATTGCTGGAGATGGAGAAGGCGGGGACGTCGATGGGTTTCAATATCACAATCGATTCAAAGGATGAAGAGTTTCGTGGTTCCATGGGCCCGGGCATGATCCCCCGTGATAGAGCGGGCTATTTAAAGGGGAGGTTTGCTGGGGTTGGACCTTCAAAATACTCGAATGCTTTGGGAAACTCGTCTGCATCGGCTACCCTTAATGCAATAGCACCAGCACCGAGCATGGAGATTGACAACCCAAAATCCAAACCGAGGGAGATAAAATCTTCGCCCCAGTACATAACATCGTACAAAGACATCATACTTGATCGCCTAAGCTTTCATGTTGGGATTAAGGGTCCTGGTCAGAAAAAGCAGAGTCTTAATCCTCTGATCTTTTCGCTGCAAGTACCTCGAGGTATTATTTTTTCTCTTTACTGTTATCACTTAAGATTCACATGAGGTCATTTACTCACGGATTTCATAGGGCAAGCTAAATTCGTTGGCCCCCTTCACATCGGCCATTTTGCCCTTGATCCTGATCTTGGATCCGAAACCAATTTCGGTATCGCTCGGGATTGGATTAAAACGTGCGTCGAGGAACACGATGAATGTCCTTCAATGGAGGATAAGCCACTCCCTTCAAGGGTGATCAATGTTGGCTCGGATGACAGGAAGCCATTTCTAGTTTTGACAAATCGTGGAAACGGCAAATTCATAGCACTCAGTCATTGCTGGGGCGGCTCAGTAGCAGAAAAGGCCAAACTGACCACGAAATCAGCGGAGTCATTCAAGGACGAAATCCCAATGGCAAACTTACCCGCAAATTTTGTGGATGCAGTCTTAATTACTCGAAGCCTTGGGTTTGAATACCTGTGGATTGACTGTTTATGTATCATGCAAGACTCACGCGAAGACTGGGACGTTGAATCCAAACACATGGGCAATATCTACCGCGATGCCATAATAACCATTGCAGCAGCCGCGGCACCCAAAGCCACCGATGGAATGCTACACACCTTTTCATCCTATGATCTCAGCGGTGGCCCCCCTGTCAAGCTCAAACTATCCAGCGACAGCAGCCCGGAAGATGATGTCGACATCGTCCAACGGGATTCCACACGAGAAGATCTCGGGCACCTTCTACGCCACGGACCGCTTGCCAACCGCGGCTGGACCCTCCAAGAAGAAGTCCTCTCGCCCCGTACCCTCTACTACGGGCTCCAACAAATCCACTGGCAATGCCTGCGCCAATATTCCTCCGCCGACGGCATCCACGACTACGATGTGCACTGGAAACGCGCGTTTCGATATGAGCGGATCAAAGATCGCATCTTCAAGCAAACGCACAGTCCGGACCACGACCCCCACGATCCCAAAAATATCAACCAGTTGCTCATCGAATACCATGATGAAATGGTGGTCGATTATTGCTCTCGCAGTCTTACGTTTCCGTCGGATAAATTCCCGGCCTTTTCCGGCATTGCCACGTTGGTGCATAATGAGCTGCGACATGGGGGGTATTTGAATTCGGTCTATTTGGCGGGGATTTGGAGTAGTCATTTGCGGGAAGGGTTGATTTGGTATTTTGGAGAGGATGCCACGTCCTTCATGTCCCATTCCCATTCCCATTCCCATTCCCATTCGATAATCCCCTCCTGGTCCTGGGCCACGGTAACCGGGGCCATCAAAAACCTCCACACCAAGATGCTTCTCCCGACTGCGCTGGACCCATCCCTCCACTCCCACAACATCACCCCCGCGAGTGTGAATCCGTACGGCGCGATTACGGGTGGAGAGTTGGTGATCGATGGATGTACACTCCCGATGCGCGTCGCGGAACACGGGGTCAAATATCCTACCTCGGGAGATATGTTCTGGGATCCGGATCCTGAGGTAGCACGGGAATGGGGGAGGAAAAGCCAGGTTTGGAAGGTAGAGAGGGAAGGGGTGGGTTCGTGGTTGGTGGTTGGGAGGGGAGATGGTGGAGAGGAAGAAGAGGAGGAAGAGTGGGAGAAGGAGAAGGAGAAAAAGAAAGAGAAACCAAACCTAGGCAACTTCAAGAAGCTACCATATAAAGTGCTCTTCATAGCATCTCAGAACCGATATGCATTCGGTTTAGTTCTCAAGAAGGTTGCGGGCAAAAATGCAACTTCGAATGCAAATACCGAAGTCCGTCATAGAGTCCGTGATGCGGATAAAGATACCGCCAAGACAACGTCGTCTACGGTTTCTAGGTCTCGAGGTGAAGATCCCGATGATATGGAGGCAGACTGCACCGCAAAAGGTCTCACCAATACCGACTTGCAAGATGTAAATCTAAGTGGACCAGATGCAGAGGCAGATCTAGATCTAGATCTAGACTCGGAGATACCTACCTATCGCCGCATAGGTCTCATAAAACTCCAAACGCAGGTAGTGACGAAAAGGTGGAATCTGGATCCATTCAAATGGTTGGATATGAAATGGGAACGGCAGAAATTGAGACTTGTTTAAGAAGGCTTCCTGGAGGTATCTCATTCTTCAACTGGATTTGCAACTTTGATTGTCGGTTGTTTGCTTTATATAATGGCGCTAATTTTTGCTCTTGCTCGTTTTATGTTAAGATTAAATAGGTATCTTCTTTCTCTCTTTCTTCTATATATAATTGGCCATCTTATCGTATTTATATAACAACCCCTGCTCCAATCTATCAAAGCAAAGCAAACAATGGGATTAGGACATTCTAAGACGGCACTTTTCTAGCCTTCTCTTCCTTCCGTCTGTTGAACTCCTCTAACTCATCGCTGTCACTCCCGCTATACACGCTCCTATCATCATCATCCTCATCGGCCACCTCACTGTAATCCAAATAATTCAATTCCTGCTTCTCGGATGCAGCATTAGTCTCCCCCTCTTCATCATAATATGCGTAAACCTCGATATATTTCTTTAGTTCTGTGTTTTGCGCTGCGACTAATGTCATGGGTGTATGGCCTGCTTTATTTTTGATGTCTTTCTCACTGCCGGCTTCGAGCATTAATGCGACTAGTTCTTGACCTGCAGCCAAGTTTGTATGGGTGGGTGGGAGACCATTGATGAAGCGGATGGCGGAGTGGAGGGGTGTGTCGCCGGCTTCATCGCCTGTGGCGCGGGAGATGGGATCGCATTCGAATCCTTCTTGATTGAGGAACCAGTCGATCATGTCGTCTGATTGGGGTTATGTATGTTAGTCTGTTGTGCTTTGCTTGCTTTTGTTTGGGGGATAGGAATGGGGAATTGGAATTGGGATGAAATGGGGAACATACAGAGTCCCTGACTAGCAGCAATGTGATACATATAGTTTCCATTTCTATCTTTGGCATTGTTCAGAAGGTTGGTGGCTTCTTCTTCGCTTTTGCAGGCCTCGACGATTTCCTTAATTAGCTCGATGTTGTTGCAGCGGGCTGCGTGGATGAGTTGCTCGGTGGGGGAAGCTCCCTGGAGGTGTATTAGTATAGGTTTCTAAATCCAAGGGGAGATAGAAGTAGCATACATCGAATTCTTCATACTTAACATCCCTCGGATCCGCCATTTTATCCGAACTTCACCTTTCGTCCCGTCGTACTTTCGTCCGAAGAATCAAAAACCCCTCAACTCTCAACCGGAAATCCAAACCCAACCCGCCAACGAAAGCGTGTCGAACGAAAGGATCGCGTACCAAAAACCCCAGTGCAGAAATGCTATGCTATGCTACCCGCTAAACAATTCGTGAAATGCGTAAATTCGTGAGGAGATCCCCTTCCCTTTCCTTCCCTCGAGAGAGAGAAATTGGCAAATCCAATCTACTTGCTACAAAAGTTCAGATGAGAGATTGAAAGATTCAATCGGGACTGTTCAATGTCGAATGGGATGAGATGAGAAGGGATGAGAGTGGATGAGATGGGATGAGAGTAGACAAGAAGGGATGAGAGTGAGGAAAGTAGAGGATCAAGTGAAGGAGATGGAGTGAATATTTTATATCCTCACTCTAAAGTTTCGATGGAATGGTACCTCCACCGGTAAACAAACACAAGCAACATAACCAACAGCAGGGAGAAACCACGAGCGCTTCTCCCAAACACTATCCACGAACCTAATGCACCCACGCGCTTCTCCCATTGGTGCAAACGAGCCGATCTCACAATTTGCAGCCCATAGTCCACCCCACCGACCGAGCCTGCCATTTCCAATTCTGCCCAGCCCAGCCCCAGCCGCCGTGTGATGGTGTGTCGGTGTAGGTATGTAGGTATTTTTAGCTGGGTGCGCACGGATGGATGGTCGTGTATTATGTAAGCAAGCGAAGGGGGGAAAATTTTGCTAGGGTATGTCGGTTAGGATTGCGATATGATACGTAGTGAAGTGATGATAAAGAAATTCATGGAGAGAGATAATTTTCTACTCGAAGTTGCGCATTATTGCATCAAATTATTCGATACGGATTCTCTTTTTTGAAGGATTGATTAAGTATTTTATAAGAGATTTTATTTGAGAACGGAAGGAAAGCTCGCGGATTTCAATTAAAGAGGAAAGAACGAAAGAAAGGAAGGAAGGAATATCCAGAAAGCAATCTCGAATTGTGCGATAAATAAATATCAAACCATCAAAATGCTCCTCTGTAGGTCCCTCTCCATCCCCCACAACTCAACCCAACAACTCAACCCAACTAACCCCTCACCCATCCAGTCTGTCCCTCCTGCAGCAACATCCTCACGGTCTCGGTGACGCCTCATTCGTCAACGCCGACGCCGACCTCGACCAGCGATCTCACGGGCGCAAACCGCCTCGAATGTCTCACGTGTCCCTACCAATATATCCTTACGCGCAGCATCTACGACCGCAAGACCTTTGTCCGCGAGGAGAAGGAGGATGTGTTTGGAGGCAAAGATGCCTGGGCAAATGCAGATACCTATCCCAAACAGTGTGCGAATAGTGAGTGTAATGGCATGGTCGCCGCCGCGAGGTTTGTGCAGATCCGGAGTGCCGATGAGCCGATGACCGGGTTTTATAGGGTGAGTTTTTCGGGGGTTTTCTTTTCTTTCTTGATTGTTGGTTTTGGGGGAGCGGGAGGGGTGGAAGGGAAAGGGTAGGGAGGGAGGGGGGGGAGGGGCATAGGGATGATGGGATGGGATGTGATAAGATGGGAATGAGGCTATGGAAGGATCAAGGCTAATGATTTGTGTGTAGTGTATGACATGTGCGAACCAATGGAGAGAGAATTAGATGAATGGCGCAGATTTGCAAAACTGTCAGTATTACGGAATTGGGGGGAACGGGTGTAGGAAACATGTTATATCAGGGTCGCAAAGGAATCTTCACGA
Organism: Ciborinia camelliae; assembly: GCA_025890175.1. Lineage (NCBI taxonomy): Eukaryota > Fungi > Ascomycota > Leotiomycetes > Helotiales > Sclerotiniaceae > Ciborinia > Ciborinia camelliae. The sequence continues at coordinate 1,265,706 of JANPYM010000013.1, forward strand.
AGGAACTGTCACGAAGATTGTGTCCGACAAGTAAAGAGCAAAAGTGTTGGGCGCACACGGCGTATGAAAATTGGGCTGGGTTTTGCAAAAAGGCGTCATGGATCAATATACCTTGTGGGAAGGGTAGTTTGCATGGTATGGGTGTAGATAGCATATCATAAACGGCGTCCGATTCTTCATAAAGATAAATTTAAAAATACGCTTTTATATCTCAACCAAACTCCTCTCCAATGAAACAATTGGTTCATATCTCAAACCTAGAACTCCTGGTATATCGTCAAATACTTTTCCACCCAATTTCTACGACTTTAGGTTACTCTGATACCCGAATACTACAACCGATTAACCCTCTTCATGAGTGGAGTAGCTGTCTGTGATGGCCTTCAAGCGACCGTTGTCACAAACGACATATGTATCAGTCCCATACCGAGGTCGTTCAGAAACGAGGGGAGGAAGAGTAAACCGGCTCCAAAACACACGCTGCCACACCCACAGCTAAACCTGGGGGGTCCTACCAATTGAATATTTTTTGACTAACTGATTTTCCCCTTCCCTTCCCCTCCATCATTCCCTACTCCACCTCTCCACTGCCGCGAAATCCTCATTGGCAAGCATAGCCACCACTTCCATACTCAAACAATCTCTCCTAAAATTCTCATTCTGTAATAATTCCAAATGTTTGAGACTAGGTCCAGGATAGGTGAGGAACTTGAGATATGGGGGTTGGGTAAAGTACTGGAGGTATTTGAGGTAGGCGATAAAGGCTGGGGAGCTTAGGAGAGTGCCGGAGGAGAGGGAGGCTAGGTGGGTTAGGTAAAAGGGAGAGGAGATCGCGTTGACAAACTGGGAGATGGGGGTCAGTTGATGTGGAGTAGGAAGAGGAAGAGCGTCAGTGGAGGGGAAGAGGGGGGAGCGCGGTGGAATTCAGAAAGGGTGTGTGAGATGCCAAGGGATAGACACATCATGCTACTTGCACAACGCGCAGAACATAATTGGCACATCTCTAACAATCCCACCATCTCCCTTTGTCCCACATATGCCATCCACCAGCTCAAGTAACATCGAAATCCCCAACATACCTCAAGTTCAATTTCAAACCTCGTAAATCCTCCAAACTTCGGTTCCTCAGATTCCCCCGGTATCGGTGGTGTCTCTGGATTACTCTCATCCATGATAACATCCTGCAAAGGAGAGTTGGTCATCGTCATCTTTGTTTTCGCGTTGCAGCTTGCGCTGGGATGGTCGTGCAAGAAGTCAAGCAAGGGATCGTAAGTCTCGTGCGTATCGTTCCCGGGGAAATATGCGGATGTTTCGCGGAACTTTTGGGTGGTGGAACAGAAGATCAAAAGTTCGATGACGTCTTCAGAAATTTGGATCAACGGAGACTGGAGATGAAGATATCGAGTTTAAGTTTGCGGGGGTTTGGTGGGCGGGGATGATTGATGGAACTTGTGAAGAAATGTGTTTGATTTTGATTTTGATGCGATGTTTTCTTTGATTGTTACCTCGTATGAATTGCTATAATGCCATGTTGCTGCAGATGTACTGGTATATCTGAGGAAGCTTTCATGAACCTGGAGGCGATGATTTGCAAGTGGCCTTGCAATATGTGATTGATTAGTCAGCTCTTATCTACGTTATCGACAGGAATATGAGTACCGGTAGGTCGGGTAGGAGTAGGCACAATCACCAATTCCCCAATTATTAACTTGTTTACCCCCAGGAAGAATCTTTGCATGACCCTCCAGCTAACCTAGACTTTCAAAGACTTCTCTACTCCGTGGATTCTTTAATGGATTCTCGTTGCATGATATTATACGAAGTAAAGCTGTCATACCCGTCCTTCATAAGAAACATCCATCACAAGTTCATAAGTTATATATAACCTGTCTTATGAAATTAGATTTCTCCTTTTGAAGGTAGTGTAACTAGTGTTGGTGCTTTTGAAGCTTAATAAAATGAAACATGGACATTATTGGATACATACTTCCAAGTTTGTCTTCTGTACCTGAAGCTATCATAGGACCCCTATTTCTCGACCCCTCTTGATTGAGATCTTCGAAGTTCGTGGCTCACTGGCTGTACCGTAGATCCACTTGAGTTTCTAAACTGCGGACTCCAGTTCTCGGCATTTCTGTCAAGAGTCAAGAGTCAAGACTCATGTTTCGTAGGTTGGTTCAAAGCCGTCGAATCTGTACTGTACTGTATTGAACAATATATAATACATCCAGCTCAAGTAGTCTCGAATCTTGGATATCTTAATTAGTCCTTAACATCAAGAGATACTGTACGTACATATTTCACAACTCTCCTATACAAATTATACGATACATCAAACTCTCTTAACCCACCTTGGGAAAGCTCCTGAGAGAACAGTTAGCCAAGAAAGTTTGAAGTAATATGGTATCTAGCAGATCACCAGGTTGTCCATATCATATTATCATCAGCTGGTTCCTTTGGAGACCATCGAGTTAAATAACGCCCCCTCAGACTAACTCATCAGGGCCAGGCAAAGGTTTCTCCATGGGATCAGATGTGGTGGCTTTCCCAAATATATATTACTTTTTAATAGAAACTCCTTTCGACGGACTCTTCAGCCAAAAACATAACCAATTCTTGCTCGTGGCAGCCAATATTTGGATTAGTCGGCAGGATCTATCAAACACCTAATGAAGTAGTACGGAGTAGAGTCAGTAGAGCCATGTATAAGGGAGCCTAGTAGGTATATTGTATTTTTTGGGGGGGTTACACATTGTGCAGAGTCGTACTGTACCTGCTTGGAGAGTTGGAGAGTTGGTATTTGCAATATTTCCCTACCTACCCGCAGGGTTGTAGTAAGATTTTGTATTTCGTGAGAACCTTAGAAATTGGTATCAAAAGATTAACATAACAAGGTTTCCCCGAACTCTTAAGCAGCCTGACAGCTTCCTTGTTCGGATCAAGTCAGGTCCCTTTGGGAAAAGCTTGCGGAGTACAGTAAAGGTATAGTATCTACGTATATATAGGTAGGTATTGGCTATGCAAAAGGAAAAGTAAAACTCACAACCGAGGAAAAGAAGATTGAAGATATAGTTGACCGTGGTATAAATATGATTCAGAGTACTAGATAGGTGGTTAATACTGTACGGAGTAGATCCTAGGTAGCTGGAGACAACTAAATAATAAGAAGAAAGTGTGATTGACTATCTATCTATTATTGAAAAAAGTCAAGAGGTCAACGTACCTCACTTCAGCTGCCGCTTCTAATTCATGGATTCCCAGGTCTATATGTAATCATCCCAAAGAGGAAGAAACCTCCTCCCCCTCCTTCCCCTTCCCCTTGCCCTTCTCATATCAACAACCACCCAGGAAACCCATTGATGAATATCTATCCAACTTCCTTTTCTACCACAGTACATACTCCGTACTTTTGTACAGTTTCTACACAACTTCTTCTACAACACCTCATCTCATCTCATCCCATCCCATCCTCATCTACAACTGTACAATACTTAATAACAGTTCAAAATTCCAATATCAATCTTTATTTACCTATTCTACTAGTTAGTTAGTAATTACAACTCAAAAAGAAGTCGATACCTTCATAGCATCGTCAGCGTCATCTTCATCTTCATCGTCATCGTCATACAGTACAGTACAGTACCTTCAAGACTTTATGCTACCGGTACTCGTTTGGATAATTCGAAATACATGGTCTCTATACCTGCTACTTACTAGTAGGCATTTTAAGTTCGATCGTGAGAAGTACCATAGACCATAGACCAAAGTCCAGAGTCCAGATAGTATCTACGGAGTCCGGACAGACGATTACGACATATTACCTTGGGTTATGCACAATCACAATCACAATCAGATTCTTATACAGATGAGGCACAGATGAGGCACAGAAGAGGCAAAAGAACACCTGCAAGAACAAACACGAATTATTCATTCTAATTATTTGGGACAAATACTTCCCCCGCTTTTTGTACATCTTGGATTCTACTACAGTACTGGAAAACTCCCGCATCTTCCTCTTCCTCTTCCTCTCCCTCTCCCTCTACGCAGTCGGGTACTTCAGGTGTCCTTGATCGGAAAAGGGAAACCGTCAAATTTATCCATCCGGAATTCAATTCCCTACTACCACTACTACCACTCCTCCTCCTATTACAACCTCATCTCCATCGATCAAAATCAATCATCAATCATTTCGAACATCGTCAAAATCAAACTTCATTTCACCCTTCATTTGAATTTCGATTTAAACCTTCCCCCCCCTCTCTTTTCCAACCTTCCAACCTTACCCACGCCAACTCCTGAACAATTCCACCCTCATTTCCCTACAGGTACCTGCCACTAGAGTGCTGTACCTACATTTGACAAGGAATTTAGAAAAGGAACCACAATAACTAAATTTGAAGATCGTCAACAAGTCCAAATCGAACCCACTTACAAGACAAATTCCTCGAATCACATTCGGCCGTGGATTGAATTTGTGACAAGAATATCAAGGGAGAGACGAACGGGGATTGGGGATTTAAGATTACGATTGTGCATCAAGCATTTTCGCATCTCACATCGCAACCCAACCCAACCATAACCCACCCATCCCTTCCTCTGCATCTTAAAGTTCAGAAAGGATTGATCGATTTGATTGCGAACAGATTAATCCAGAGACTCGACGACTCGACGAAACCACACACCACACCTTTCTAAAAGGGGAAGAGGAATATCATACACATCCAATACTCGAGGTCATACTCGAGGTCATACTCATAGTCTCATAGTCTCATAGTCCCATACTTATACCCATACGCATACCTACTCATACTCATACTCATTACCTACTCAGCTGCACACCCAATCGATTTTACACATAGGTACATCAAAACACAAATTTCATACTGGTTGCTGGTTAGGCCTCGGTCGCTAAGGAATTCACCGTTACCTCGTTACCTAACCTAACCTTACACAACAAGTCAAAGCCAAATTGTCCAGTCTGTTCCCTTTGGTTCCCTTTTACACGGTACACTCAATTAATTACTCTTGGTTTTGAAAAAGAGGGAGAAGTGGAGGAACCACAAGAATCAAAATCGAAATCATCCAATCTCCAAGGAAACCGACTCATTTCATTCATTCCCTCAAAAAACCCCCCCCCTCCTACCTAATATACCATACAAAGAATCAAGAAACCTATCAAGACTTTGATCACCCTTTCAAAAAGGAACGAGAAGAGCCAATAAAACGACTTCAAGTTCAAGTCAAACGGATCATCTTGCTTGATTCACCTTCCCTAATAAACATAAACTCAATTCAACACAACTCATTACAACTTATTACACCAATTAATAATTACGGGATTTGTCTCGCCATCACAATCACTGCCACACAATGTCATTTAGTTCTACCCAACCAGATCATGATGGTACGTTCGAATATTCTTGTCTTGTAATCTATGCGCCGCAAGTCTGCGATGGCAAATCTGCCATCCCCACTTATCACGGCTGGCATGTATCAAGTTGGGCTATCCAGCGTTTCACTCTTGATGGGGATTCTCCATCAACAACAAGCCTTTATCCATATGCTGACCTTTGAATCTTGTTTTCTGAATAGGTCATTCATCGAATGGACTCTCAATCAGTCTATCATCCAACAACCCATTTAGAAATCGAGCCGTGTCTCCAGCTATACCCTCTTCTACTCAACGATCCTCCCGAGAACCTCCTCCACGACCAGTATCACGGAATCCCTTCCTCGATTCTTCAACTACGAACCAAACATCACCAGACAAGATGTCATTCAGTCCAATCTCACCAGGATCATCTCTGACTGGAAACGCTGCGGATTTATTTGTACGTTTTTCTACAATATGAGCTACATTTTCTTAAAAGTGTTGAATGGACATCAAGCCTTGTGGGCACAAGCACCCATGTTTAGGAGGAATTCGATCTACTGTAAACCTGCATTAAAACATATCACTGACATTAACAATATAGGACGAACTTACACTTGGAGATAAACCTAAACCTGTTCCAAACAGGAGTCAAAAACCACCAACGATGCGCTCAAACTCTGTCAATACTCAATCGTCCCCACAAGGTCAGGTAGAAAACATTCCACCTGGAAGATCATCAGGTCATAGGCCAACGAGATCTCAGGAAGAGGCGATGCGTGCCAGAAGAGCGGCTGGAAAACCGTCTTCAAGCAGACCTCGCAAAGAAGAAGAACTTGACATCTTTGCCGATCCCAATGACAGCCCAAGACGAGGGGCAAGACGTAACTCCGACACTTCTATCGCTGACCGAAAGCCGAAATTACTAGACCCAGAAGACCAACGCCGACGCCTAGAAAAAGAGAAAAGACATCGTGATCGTAAGCGTGCACAAGATAAAACCAAGAAGAAGGCGCCTCTTGATGTTATTGATCAATTAGATGCCACAAGCATTTTTGGAATTGGAGGTAGGTTATCATCATCGATTATGACAAACTTGTACAAACTAACCATGTTTAGCATTCCATCATGATGGACCATTCGATGCCTGCTTGCCAGGCCGTAATCGAACAGGAAGTCGACGTGCACCAATGCAAGCTTTTGCTAAAGATTCGGCCAACAATTCTCTTGGTGGCGGAGGACCTTTGAACAAGAAACCTGATCATGCAACATTCATGGGAAATAACGACATAGAAGCACATCTCGATTACTCTCGTGGAGGAGATAAAATCGACAATTACGAACCTTATGGACATCGCCCTGGAATGCCTAGCCGCACAGAATCTGCCATCGAAAGTGCAACCACCCGTGTTGAGCCAGTCCATGGTGAGGAGTCAATGGGGCTTGGGACCTCTACTTTCCTTGAAGGTGCCCCAGCCTCTCGAGCTGCTGTGCAAAAGAATCAAAATGAGCAATTTGGTATGGATGGTAGCCTATCTCGCAAGAAGTCACTTGCACAGAAAATTCGCGGTATTAACAGCCGACGTGATTATGGACCTTCTGGAAGAATGACTAGCCCAGAAGGCATGTACAACTCAACTTCCCAAGATGCCTACACCCCTGGTGGAAGCAGAGTAAATGAGGGAAACCCATTCTTCAATGAATTTGGCAAGGGCGAGGATACAATCAAGGAGGAAACCGGCACATTTGCCGAACTACCACCAAGACCCGGACGCACTCGCGCTCCTTCTAACACCCCAGGAATGGAAAGACGCTTTACCAACGATAGTACTGGGGAGTCATCCAGAGCACCCGCATCAAATGGTGGAGGATTCTTGTCCAGAGTTAAGAGCTTGAAAGGAGGACCACGAAAGCCAAGGGTTGAGAACAACCCATTACCAACCCCCCAGCTACTTTAATTTGTTGATCGATAATACGGTCGTCAATGATCTTTTCATTTAATCCTAGAACGAGTTTGGACGTCAGCGTCTAATGACTTAATATCTATCGAATACCCATGCTCCTTGACACTTTTTGTTCTCGATTTTTGTCGGTATTACGATCCAAATGGCCCATCACCATTACCTAACGTACACGGGTTTGGATAACGAGACTCTGCACAAGCTTTCGTAGGAAAGCTGATGCTCTTCATATTTTCTTCACCTGTTTTTCGACTTTGGCTCTTGCAAAACAAAGAATCTTTCTCTTTTTGAATTGTTTCGAGGTGTGAAAGGATCCACAAATTGTTATTTGATTTCACAGGCGTATGGGAGTACACATGGACAAACCTGTAACTCGAGGGGTGTGAAGTGGGAAGAGGGCGAGGAAGAACATCCGGGATTCTTCTTTCATTTAATGGCTTTTGAGGGGTTGAATGGGATTTGGACGGAAAGGCTGAGATGTTTTTTTTTTGGCTTGAAGGAGAGTTGGCTAAGATCATAAACGGGAGAAATTCAAGAAAGGATGAGTAGCGTAAAGTCGAGAATAACAGTTGCACGCTTGATGCGTGAGGTGGTGTGAGGGAGGCGAAAGGTCCCGAAATGGATATGCTGAGGGACAGAGCACCTAGGTAGTAGTAGAAGAAAGAGAATACACACATACATTCAATGCAATGCAATTTAATGAAATGAAACGAAATGGTAATTGTAAAAAAAACTTCGAGTTTCATGTTACGAGGTTATTTATTTATATATGGCCTACTATAATAGCTAGCTAGCTCCCTTGGGTAGGTATCTTAGATATTGCATAGGTAGGTAGGTAGGTGGTTTAAAAGGCTTGATTGAGGGGAGAGGAGGGGGGTTAAGGGGAGAGATGGGAGGGTAGGGGAGAGAGGGGAGCGTTGAGGAGGGGGTTATGATATATTATATTAGGGTGGATTACTCGGGATTCCATTCTTATCTAGTATCATTCATTTATTTTATTTATTTCATCGAATGGGATGGGATGGAATAGGATGGGATGGGATGGAATGGGAGGGAAGTTTTCCATGGTAGAAAGAAGTTGAAAGTTAAAATGGATGTCGATGTCGATGTGGATGTGGATGTCGATGTGGATGTGGATGTCGATGTGGATGTGGATGTCGATGTGGATGTGGATGTCGATGTGGATGTGGATGTCGATGTGGATGTGGATGTCGATGTGGATGTGGATTTTGGATTGTTTTTATGGCATTTATTGAACTTATTGTATTGTTGTATCGAGCTAGTGTATGTAGAACTATTTTATAACAATAGTATTTATTTATATAAACTAGCATCGGGATATTGGAATATGGGGATGTCGGGATGGAAATAGGAATGGGAAGAGAGAGGGGGAAGAGAGAGGGGGAAGAGAGAGGGGGAAGAGAGAGGGTCACTATATGAGTTGATACCTATGTCTCGGTAGCATATATGTCAGTGTAGGTAAGTAGGTAGATACCTATTTAAATTAAAATTCGCTAATGTATTGTAGATTGTATTGCATTGTATTGTTTAGTTTGGTTGGTTGGTTGGTAGTGTTAGGGTTTACCTATCTAGGTAGGTTGGTAGTGGTAGTCTGGAGCTTTACCTACCTACTTAAGCTTTTAAATGTATATTATTATATTATTATGACCATACTTAAGGAGGCGGATTTGTTTAGAAATGTAAGGTGAGGAAAGCGAGGAAGGTAATCTTACAAGGAACGATTCCCTCCCCCTTTGTTTTCTCTCGCGTATTTTTTGTTTCTTGTGGTTGGGTACCTATAGCTACCTACGCTATGCTATGCTCGGCTGTTCTGTGTCTTATCTATTTATGTTATTCGGTTGATCTGCTTATGATGAGATATGGGGTATGGGGTATGGGATATGGGATATTTTCATTATTTTGAGTATCTAATGTATGAAGCGAAGGTATTGGGATGGTAATTGGGGTGGTATTTGGGGTGGTAATGTTTGAGATGACTTGGATGGAAATGATTTTGGGATTAATAAATGTCCTAGTCTGAGGTCGAGAGGTGCCTATCTATTAGATAGGTAGATAGATAATGTAGGGAAGGCATAGTGGGTAGTGGTAAAGTAAAGAGAGGGGTGATTTAGAGGGAATGGGAGGAATGATGGGGAATTACCTATATAGGGATCTTTTTGTGGGTTTTCGTATTTCTCGGGTGCTGTATATTGTTGGGGGGATGAATGAGGGAGAAATACAGTAGATGGGGTGATGAATTGAAAGTTGATGAATAATGGGAAGGGAATGAAGAGAATGATTCGACAGTGGTATATATCGATTTAGTTGATGATTTCTTTTCTTTTCTTTTGATTGTGTTCTGGGAGACTTGAAGGGATATGAATATGCGGGTAGAGAATGAGGATAGAGAATGAAATAATATAGTTATTTTGCATCTATATCCGTGGGGCTTTTTTTGGGTGCAGGATTCGAAGGATAGAATATATATTTATATATAAACAACTAAGATGGAAGATTGGATAGGCAAGAAGGACTAATTAGAGAGCGGATGCGGATTTGGATGGATTTGAAGGTTTGTGTAAGTAAGGTAAGGAGAAGTAAATAGGTATTTTGATATCTGAAAATTTATAACATATCAATCTCCTTTGTTAATACAAATAGTCCATTACGAATGCTCCAATTTGGTTTCAATGTTCAAAGGCGATGCTGTATTTATGAAATGATACGATTTCATAATGTGTTACGACTTAAATCTCATTCATATGTCATTTTCGATCACCCTTTTCGCTTTGGTAGAGGAAGATATAGATTACTTATGAATATTGGGGATTATTTGTTCATATGTATCTCATCGTTGTATTCGTTCTATAAGTAATCTATAAGTACAACCGTAATATCATCACTCTGACTACTGTGTGGCCCATATTCTAGGAGAATACAGCTGACCTTCCCTAAAGACGGTGTGGAAACTATCATGCTCACTAGCCTCACTGATGCGTCTCACTCTCCTCGGTTCCTCACGGAAATCTCTTCCTCTATCCATCTCCTCTTGCGCTCTCTGTGACCCTCTTTCCATTTCTATATCCATTTGCTTCATCCCCTGTCGCTCTTTTGGCCACTCTCTCCCACTTTGTGCTCTATCATCAGCATTATTTTGACCTCTCTCCTCTGCCGATTTATTCTTCTTGTTTTCTCTACTTGATATAAACCATACAGCGCAAGCAGCCAGAATATACAAGACCCAGAGACAATGACATAGAAAGACGTAGTTGTTGCCGATTTTGGCGTATATCTTGGTGGTTGAGTTATCCGCAACTGTCCTGGCGAGATATGTGATATTTGTCAAGCAAAGGGCGGGGAGGATGAGGAGAAGGGCTAGGCCCTGGTTGTGAATAGGGCTGTTAGCTTTCTTTTCTTTCCTCTTCTCTTCTTTTCTTCTTCTCTTTTGGGTGAAAGGGACAGGAGAAAATACGTACAACACAAGCCCATTTTAGCCTCTTATAGAGAATCCTCTTGTTCTTATAGTGATCCATGTCTCTCGTAAGAAAGGAACGCCAAAAGAGGTACGCAAGAAAAATGATCAAATGGATGCTAATATAGTAGAAGGCGAAGGCGACCGACGAAAAGGCAGAGAAAAGTCGGAGGCTATCGTCATTCGCATCGATTTTGTTCGCAGAGGTAATATAGCCGAGAGCTAGGGGTTACGAAGGTTAGATCTATTGCACCGAGTAGTATAACCAGTTTAAGAATCGGGGAGTAAGAAATTAAGAAGATAGGTAATCTTACGGTTAAAGTCCAAATGACATCCATTCCCATCTTTTCCATATTCATTATCCTCCCCGCCAGAAATACAGTATTGGAAGAGATAGATTTTATAGTTGACATGCGGGAAGTTAATATCGAGGAGAGAGCCACCTTTGCCTGGGAAGTGGTAGAACATAATCAGAATGATTAATATAATGACAAACAGAGAGGTTCCACTAGCAACAAAGAGACAGTTACAATATATGGGGGCATTTTTGCGCTTTCCTTGGAACCTCTGCCACATGGACTTGAGGTTTTTTATATACATGGTGGTGCTTAGATCGTGAGGTGTTATTGTTGGAGTTTGTGGTGCTTTGTGCTTTGATCTTTGATCTTTGGTTGGAACTTGGGGGAAAGTAAAGGAAAAGTATTGGGAAGAACGCAATGAAGTAAAAACTATAAAAGTTCCCAAGAACCAGCGAATAATATAGATCGTGAATCATGAATCATAAAAGATTGTGGCTTGTATTTGGCTTGTGTTTGACTTGGAGGAGTCATCCTAGATATCCTGTTGGAATTTAACCGAAAAAATAAGGAAAGAATTATAGTATTGCAACTTCAAGCCTCTACTTTCTGATTTGCGTTTCTTCTTTTTGCTTTCTTATTCTTTCTTTGCCTTTTTACACTACCACTCGAGTTGCTTGCGATATCTCCTCTCTCTTTAACTGGATCTAGTAAATTATAACCCCAAAAGTCATGAACATGAATATCCCACTCATCGTCATGATTGTTACTGGATACAGGCCCAGCAGGCTCGGCTGGAATAATACATACTTTTGTATCGCCATTCAAAGTTTCTTTTTTGTCGGCTTCCAGACTTTTGATGACATGACGAGCATGGCGTCTATTATACGGCTCATAGTAGGTATGGCCAGAGTGTTGGGAAGGAAGATAACCCAAAAGGGATGGGCGAGGAGGAGGTAGAGGGAGCCAGGTTCGACGAATATGGTTGGGGTGGATTTGGAGAGATTGATACGTTGGGCGAAACTTAGCTGCAAAGGTAAGTTCGGAGTGATGCGAGGGCGACAAAACAAAGAGTGGAGATCTGAAAGTGAGGGTTGTTAGTGATCTGGAGAAGTGTAGTGGATTTAACAAGGCGAGAAATTGGGGATGATAGATAAATAGGTGGAAGGGAAGAGATGGAGAGAACTTAGGGTAAGTATTTTTATAGTTCGTTGTGGTAGCACCAAAACAACAGATTAAAAAACCAGAAAAGGGAGCAAGAGAAAAATAGCCAGGACGTATGAAGCAAGCCGGATATTCGTAGTGCCGAAAGAGATCATATATCTCGTGCATGGAATTAGAGACATCGGGTCTGGGAAAAGGGGTGGTAAAAGTTGAGTTGAGGATATCAAGCATGTATTCAGTTAATGCTATGTAATTGGAGAATGTGTTAGTTATGTGACTGGTATGATAAGTGAAAGAGAAGTGGAAAGGCTGCACTTTGCTCTTCTTGATAGCAGCTATCCGTTAAACTAATATATTTGTCAGGTCTAGGAGCGATACCCGAAATACAATACAATAATACCATAGATATATTATATATAGGTAGGTAAAGTCATTCCCACTGCCATCTATTGCGTTCAAATCTCAACTAGTTTTATCAGGAGCATTGGAACTAGTGGTAATTTAAGGAGTTGAAGTATTCCCTGATGATAGTATGCAATAACTAGGCCAGGAATCAAGACAAGAGTAGTAAGAGTAAAGGTTAACTCTAGCAAGTCACGTTGCAACTTGTATAGAAACCAAGACTGTGGCATACGATACTCATGATTCACTGGACATGATGGCGTGAGTATTTCTGCGTTTCGTCTCCAGTTAGGGACATCGAGATATTAGGTCCTGAAGGTCTCACTCGCCTTGACCCATTTAAATCCCTTTAAATCGACTGTAATAATCTTTTGAGTCATTGTTTGCAAGTGGATATTCTGGCGTTAAGCCTGCTACATCTCGAGATTTTGCGGATCGCACACGTTCCAATTTCAAGGTTAAATGCCTTAAATCTTGCTAGCATAAAGTATTTGAGGAAGGCCCACCAGCAACTCGATTCTGAGAATTTGCGGCGTGATCAAGAAACAGCCGTAAAATGTCACTTATGGTCTTACTACAGGGGCAAAATTTGAGAATGGGCCACAAGACTCCTTTCACGTCGATCCTAACAATTCACCTAGAAAATGACTCTCGTTCGCTAGGGGACTATATCAGGTTGTATATATCTGTCAACTTCTGCAAGATTTTATTTCTAAGGATCAGAAACGTCCACTTCAAGAAACTTAGATGGCTTGCAATCTCAGCACAGTGATTTCCGAAACGAGTTTAGACGTGGACTGGCATGGTGCGTGAAGTGACGATATTCACTTAGTTGCGCTAGAACTTTATTTTAGGATAATGAGGGCAACCCATCAGAATAATACAGCCAACAAATCGGCATGGTTCTGACCATAGATTCATCTCATCCAAACTAGTTAGGATAAAAATCGTGAGAAATAATGTGAGTGCTTCATTACTATGATTCTCGACCAAACTTTCGGGATAGGTATATGATCGCTCGGCATTTTATATGTAATCTTACCTCTCTCCAGCGTTTATCTTTCACTTCCTTGCCATCCAACTTGTCTGCATACCAATGTCTCGATTTTCCCATCTCCCGGAACATCACAGTAATGGTCATTGAAGATAGCATTTATTCATGACATTTGAGGTCAAGAATATTATGAATTATGGCGCTAAACTAGCCACAAGTTTATAATCTACCAAACTTCTACCCTCATATATATATGTATCATATCTAGCAAGTAATTCGTAATCGCATGAACAATATTATCATAGACCTCAAAAGACATTAATCTACGAGCATGTGAAAGCTCCCCCGACCGTCCCCAATTTGTACGCATCGATAATACTCTGAATCGTCGTATACGTACCCACGACGGTAATGAAAACCCCCAATACGATTGTGAAAATATGGACTCCGCACATGATGGTTTTGAATGTGCTGGCTCGGTGAGATCCGCGGTCCATGTATAGGGCCATCAAAGCGGGGATGATGAGCTATTGTAAGAGGTATGGAGATTAGTGGGTGTTAAGGGGGGTTGGGATGCAGGGTGTGGGACTTGGATGGTGTGAACTTACACATGTTGGAGCGCAGCAGAGAGATCCGATCAGACCGATGAGGTAGGTGAAGAATGGAATGGCTTCGGCTATTATAAATGACAATATGGATATTCCGATGGTGGATCCCCTGAAGGTTATAAGTTAGTATGGGAGAGTCAAAGCACGCGTAATGGAAGATGATGCTTACAGCCAAATACTCCAATGAATGAAGCTGTTGCTCTGGAGATGTTCAGAGCCCCTTAGGACTTTAACAAGAATCTGAGAATGGTCAGTTAAACCTCTTTTGTATGTCAATGATACAAATCTTTTAGAAACAACTCACGAATTTAGCAGCGAGATGGACCCATAAAGTTGAGGTCATGATGAACCCGGGGATGGAAATACCATAGGCGACTTTTTCGATTTTTCCTCCGGCACTTGCTAAGGAAGGGCTGGCAACATATTGACCACAGTAGCTGAAATCTTATTAGAGATAGTTCGCATGAGATGGAAGTTGATAACTTACAAGTACACGACCATGCTAAACGCAATATAGCAAGCGCATAAAGCCCCTTGGGAGGAGAACAGAGCTTTGGGGAATGATTTTGGTCTCGCCATTTCAGCGATAACTGGAATGAAGGTAGGAGTAGAGCCAAAACCCACTTAAAAGAAATCGTATCAGTTGATTAGGCCAAAAATATGCAAATCCGCGTGTATGATAAAAACATACCAAAGAGGTTAATGACTGCGGTAAGTCCAGTGACGAATCCTGGACTCCCGACTGCGATTACTTCAAGAGAGAAGTCACCAGTTTGTGGGGCGGCAGCTGGTCTATCGACTTGCGTGACTCCTACACTTTAATGGGATAAAAAGCTTAGTAGCCGTATTGGACAGGGAAGAAGGCTAGGATACTCACACAACGACAAATACAGCAGTAAAGATGGATGCAAAGCCAATCCAAGTCAAAATAGCCATTTTACCCAGAGTTCGGACACTAGAAGCAATTGCAGTACAAAGAGCAGCGACCATTGTCCAGACAACCGTGCAAACTTTGCCATTGGCTAGAATTTTGAACCCTTGAGCTAGTCCGATAAATGCAGCGCCAGTAGCCAAACTACGATGGGTCAGCCCAGAAATCACTTCCGAGACTTCGGGAGTAAGATTCGGAACTCACATCCAAGTCAAGAGAAACAAGCCGCCAGCCACCTCGCGGGCAATTGGACCACCCATAACGGCCGCTGCATCGGCAATGTTGTGGATACCGGAATATTTCATTCGGAAAGCGTACATGATATAGGCATAATCTTAAGAGTAAAAGTTAAACCCATAATTTCCCTTCTTGGCCGCTGAATACATACAAGTAGTCATAGAGCCCCAAGCAAGAAGAAGGATGATTCCTGGGACGTAGCCCACCACCGCAAGAGCAGATGGAATTGCCAATACACCTGTAGCGAAACAAAGTTTCATGAGGATTATTCCGGCTCGGATCCTGGATGGTATAGAAAATGGTAAGCATAACTTCGTAAAATGATGGCAATGGCCAAATAGAGCACATATGCTACGTCTCGAGAGTGGTAACTTACCATCCTAGACTACGAAATTGGGCCTGCCCAGTGTGACTCTTAAAGACCTCTCCATCGTCCTCCAAGACCTCCTTCACCAATACTTTATCTGGAGTGGCATCAATCTTCTCGTTGGAATCCTGAATTATTTTTGATTCGGAAATATGCATGATGAGTCTGCTGATGTTTTAAACCGAATAATTGAGGGCAACATCATGGCTTGGGTTGATCTTCAAAGTATATATAATTTCGCTAGTGCACGTGGGGGGTACCAATTCTTCTTATCATTAATGGGGACGTGCATGCTAATCGATGCTGATCGATTCTATTAATGAAAGGATTGTTCCAAGGAGCAATCACAATTATATACCCCGTTCTAGATTGATCCTACCACCAGTAGGTATAGACGGACGGTTGTTAAAGTCTCGATTGGAAGTGAAAATTCTAATTAGCTCCTGGTCTTGAGCAAATAATTCCCATAATATTAAACAATGTGCATTTGCCTCAAAATTTTAAATGATAGACTGACTATGTGTGTGTGTGTGTGTGTGTTTACCAGACAGTGCTTTGAGCTCCTTTACATCTATCTGACCGACATGGAATTTCCTCGAGAACAGAGTCTGGAATATAACTAGATGATGAGTCTATCTATGATCCAAGCAGACTCAGCTTCGTAGGTCTGGTAACTTTGGGCGGAAAGTCAGTGGTGTTTTGAATACTTGAATGTGCAAGTGTTACTATCACCGCCAGAGATCCGAGAGAAAACACTCATTTATATTACCTCCCATCTGACCGATTGGCACAGCATATGTTCTATTGCACTTTGATAACTCGCCACTGGCTGGTTATTATCTTCGGGTCATCAATATACAGACCAAAATATCAAAATGTAACAACTTCTTGGAGGAATTTCATTACTTCGTGTTCTCCTTTTCAATCTCTTGACCTTCAACGGCAAAAGTGACGCCATTGAGCTCTACACTGCTACCAGCCCCAAGAATGAGAGCTCATCACCACCTACCCAAAAGTATCCATGAATAAGAATCTGGACGTAGAGTGACAATGGCATATATGAGAATCTCCAAAGGCATGCCAAAATTGAGTGGTAGTAACGAGGTTAGCCGACTGAAACGATATATGCAATCGAAGAAAATGCAACAAACATCCTGCGGTCTCCATCTACTACTAAAGTAAATGGCAACTGTACCTCCTGTTCAAGTCTGGTTCATGGTCAACGAGATAGCCAACCTTGGTGATGTTCTTGGGAAATTTCCCCGCAGATATTATTAATAGGTACAGTACGGCAATAGATAAGGAGGGGTAAGCCAGCCAGCCAGCAAGTCACCCTGCCCCACCTCATCGGATATTTGCGACCCCTCCTAAACAAGAACCCCTTGCCTTCAAGCTAGCAAGAAGTGTTGTCGGAGCAGACTGGTGTGTTTATATGATGTATATGTGACCGATTGAATTAATGGTATTTCTATTTATTACTCTAATTTCATGTAGATTTTCAACATTTGAGTCGTTTCTTTTCGTTTTCCGTTTTTTTTTGAAGATAAAATAACTATCTTTTGTACTTTTCATGTATAAAATTATATGCTACAGCCTCTTCAACAATTACCAACATGACAGACTTCAACATACTTAGGGTTGAAGCTACCATCAAAGAATTGCAAGCTGCATTATCCTCTAAAGCTCTCACAAGCGTCGAACTGGTAGAAAAATATCTCTGCCGTATCAGTGCATATGACTGTCGAGGCCCCGAATTAAATTCAATGCCAATCATCAATCATCAATCCTAACGTTTTTGCCAAAGGTGCGGCATTAGATGAGCGGCGTAGATGTGGAGCCACCTCCAGTCCCTTGGAGCGCATTCCGTTCACTGTCAAGGACGGATACAAGGTCGAGGGTCTGACTGTGGCCAGCGGTTCTCCGGAATTCAAGGACCTGATCGCCAACGAAGATGCGTTTACAGTGGAACTCATTCCAGCCGCAGGAGGTGGTCTGATTGGCAAAACCAACATGCCGTCAATGGCGTATGGAGGTATGCAACGAGGATTCTACGGACGAGCTGAGAGTCCACATAACCCTCGTTACCTTGCTGCAGCTTTTGCTTCGGGCTCTTCCAATAGATCAGCCGTATTGGCAGTGGTCTCATTTACATCTTTTGGTACGTGAGAGGAGACGGTATCCTCAGGTAGCTCGCCGGCATCCAATAATGCCCTGGTGGCATACACACCGTCGCATGCTTGGATATCAATTAGGGGAAACTGGCCGCTGTACCCGACTTGTAACGTCGTGACCCCGCATACAAGATCCATGAACGACATTTTATCACTTCTTGAAGTTATCATAGCCGAAGATCTAAATACCGATGGTGAATTTACGCGTGCGCAGCCCTTCATCAAACAAAAGAAACCCTGGCCTTGTGGCAAAGACTCTGTTCGTGGTATCAAGAAAAGCAAATCGTTGACTTTGTTACGAATAGCAGTGCCTGAGGTCTATATTGGCGTAGGCACACCACCAGGAGCAATTCCTCTTATTGTCAGCGATGAAGTTGTTGAATTATGGTGCCAAGCAAAGCAGAATCTGGAATTGCTGGGAGCCGAAATAGTCCTTGTTCCTGATTTTCCGTTGTAGCCGCACATGAGAATAACAAGCTTCTGCCTGGAGGTTTGTCACGAAGACCGTCTCCGCATGACTGTATGAGGAAAGAAAGGGGGCCTCTTGCGGCCCATACATGGAATGGATTCCTTTTTTTGAACAAAGACCTGAAAATCCCCAATCTAGAAAGCATTGATGAGCTCCAAATCTATCTAGACTCAATGAGAATAGCTCCAGAGTTAAAGCATATAGGCCGCACCAATTATCGTGTGCCATGGAAGAAGCTTGCAGGTCATGTCGAAGAGTCAGGCCCATTGGAGGTTGAGGGAAAATATGCAAGAACAAAGATAACAGCGCCTATTAATCTTGATAAGAAAATGGTAGTTGTTGTCGCACGATCAGCTCCGGCAAGATTGCCATCGGGCTGGATTGATATGGTAGATGGAAATGACAGTGGGATATGCCATTAGTAAGTTTGGAACCCTAGACGAAGAAAACATCAATACATTCTAAAAACACACATTCAACCTATGCAGACCCGAGGAGTAGCTGATTTGATATTGCATATTATGCAACGGTAATTATTTTCGAAAATCAGATAAACAAGATCCATAATTTTCCAACCCCAATCCTTAAAAGCCTACAGGTAGATCAAGACCTATCTTAAGGACGACGACCGCAACAACCGAGCGACTCTATATGGTCCCAAATCCCATTCTCATCCTCTCTTGCGCAAATTCCTTTGCAGCTAAGAGCAAGAAAAGTGCAGAGAGTGAAACAATTGATTGTCGTAACCGGGCAACTCAGAGCTAGGATTCCATGTCCTCCTATTATCAAAACATTGTTTGCCAAAGCGCTAGAACGAACCGCTCCAGAAACATGAGAAGGGAGTTTTCCCATAGCGGCGGTTCCAATAATAAGACACGAAGAAGTAATCTAATCATAATACTGGGTGAGATCATTGTGGACGAGAAGGGGACGTTGAGAGGCTAACAAGGTTGCCAAGAAATAACGCCGCACAATCATCCCTGACATTTGGAAATTTCAAGAATAGGTAGGTGACAGATGGCGAGGCAATTATAGATATTAGCGCTACGAGGAAAGATTCAAGGAGCTCGTTGTTCCCATGCTCGAGAATCTTCGACATCGAGTCTTGTATCTCGGGGGGGTAAAGGCCGATTGAAGCACGATATCTGATATCTGTGAACATTCTTGTCAAAATTAACTCATTTATGGGGGTTTATCAAAAGAATGGAATGTCTTGACTATTAACATACCTGAACGATTTGGAGAGCATGAAACACTGTTTATGAGTTCAGACTGGTCATGAATATGGCTGCAGGTCTTCATTATATGGAATTCGATATAGTCATGAGCGGATGAGGAGTTTGTTTCGCCAATCTGAACACCATCTCCTATCTTCAGAATAGATACGCTAGAAGTTCACACAAACATGAAGACGCAAAGAAAGAATGGTATGGCGAGAACGTAAAGGATAAGGCCAGAAACCCTTAACATGTGACGGTACTGGATTTAGGTGTCGCTGCATACTTGTACTGAAATGATAATTATTTGCGAGATACTTCGCGGTAGGTGATTGGAAGTTAAGAGATAAGCGGGTAGAAGTGCTCTAAATTTCGAATCCATAAGGAAGGAATTGCTGATGTAAGACTTGACTTGGTAGACATGTATACCTACGCATAGCGTGTATCATATATTCATGACTCTTCATCCACGGAGTCACCCATACATGTATATTGTGCCATCAAAACCTATCGGCCCAGAATCGGTCAGTGAATTTGGAGTCATTATGGGGAACAGAGTAAGATAACAACGAAAGGGAATCGGGGAATTTCTGGACCTTTATCATTGTAAGGCTAAAGGAAAACACCAGTAGCAAGTTTTTTACTAGCAGAATAAGCTAAAAACTCTCAGATACATCGATGTTCTCGTAAACAACCGCAAATATTAGGATACCCATGAAAACTTCGTGTTGTGACCAGCATCTTTTAAAACAAAATTCAACATATGCCGAACTACATCGAGACAGACGGGCAGGCAAAATTCCGAGGAGATCTTAGCCAGGAACAACAGATTGATGGCAAATTACGGAGACTTCTGGCCACCAAGACATACAGCGACTGAATAAAAGAGCGCGACAGATGATGACCCAAAATCCCAAATTGTTCGCTTAATAGATATACTCCTCGGTAGCTTTATTGTGAATATAAGTTCTTACGTTTGGATAGGTGCCATCTCTTCGTACGACACTCTCTTGGACTCGTGGATAAAATGCCGCCCTTATTCCTCTCAGCCAAAAACAGATCTGCAATGATGTGTAGGTTGCTGCTAGGTTGGCACGGGTATCTATAGTTCACATGCAAGCTGGGGTGATTTCGAACGATCTTCATGATGCTTGATAGGTAATGTGACGAGGATTCGAAAGCGGGTGGTGGTTGATGTTTCATGTTCAAAGACAAGGGGAGTAGGTCTTCGCTGTAGAAATGGTACTTTTTGAATGGTCTCAGGGCCCCGAATTAGGGGTTGAGATTTATGCTCATCCTTCACTCAGAGGATGGCGACTACAGTATAATCTCATCTTAAATTAATTTTTGTACAATTATCCACTTAGTAACGGACTTAACTCGTGCCATCTTGCCTCAGCCAACTCCAGAATATGCTTCATCTCATCCCTTCCTACAGTTGTTCCACCAACTTTTGACAACCCCATTATTTTTGGCTTGCCGGCCTCACAATCAACGACCATCGTGATAGACTCATCGCATAATCCCTCCTCGAATATGTCCGGATCTGCCAAAACCCAGAATTTCTTATCCTTCCCTCGCTTCTGCTCCTTTGCCCTGAATACCAGAGATGTGGCAGCAACTGGCAATCCTCTCAACGTAAGTCTTTTCGATAACGATACCTCATCATCACAAAGTATCATCTCCCGATCTGCATCCCAATGAGCCTTCGGTAACCTTACATTTCTCAAAGCGGATACAACAGCAGCCCAAGCAGCATCAAATGGATTTCCATCAAGTGAAATGAACAAAATGTCGATATATAAAGTCCAAAACGCCTTTACTTCTGGTTCGACGTTCTCTGGTTCTTCATCCTCATCCATTTTATCCTGTTCGCTGAGATCTGGTGGTTGATACCAAATCCTCAAATCCTCATCATCGACCATGCGCGAGCTGTGCAATAATGAATATATCCTTGTGCTGAGACTTTGCGCCAATGTAGTCGGCGGTTGACCAGGTAAGAACGCAGGTGAGCAGCCTGTAGCTAGCTCAATGTTTGGAACTAGTAAATCCAATTCTTTTGCTTCATTGTAACCCGGTCGCGACGAGGGAGCAGTGGTGGATTTGTCGACTCGATAGGTTCCAACATTGCTGGCAAGCAGAATTTCACCTCGAACTCCGCAGACGACGGCGGTATCACCTATACGTACGACTGCGCTACCTTCAGCATGAGTGAGTGAGCCGGTGTTAATGTGCGGGGCGCGAAATTGAGTTGGCGATCGGCCGTTTGCGCGTTTGGATGAATTGGTTGGAGAACTTGGTTGGAGATGTGCGAGTAGGTATGGATGAGGAGAGAGCTTTGCGAATGTCTCGCGAGGAAATGAGAGTGCAGGTTGAGCTGTAGATGTCATTGTGAAAGGTTGTATTATTATTTCACTGGTCGAATTAATTATCACGAGGCGGCGGAAGCTTGGGTTTATCAATTGAATGTCGTCGGCTGGACGAACTTTTTTTGGAGCTAAAATTGCTAAGTGCGGGTGTAGCCGAGTGACAGCAGCCAATCAATCAAAAGGCTAAAAGCCAGGCTGACAATAAGATCGACAAGGCTGAAAAACTTCAAGTGCTGGCCCTGAAGAAATTGATTTGTTACACAGTGCCGGTACTACGGGAGTACCGGGAGCGTATGGTGGCAGTGGAATACTCGTCATCTTCTTCTTTACCTTTCCCCGAGCCACTCTCATATTTTCATTATTATATCTGGTTTAGAGAGACGCCCTCACCCCCATTAACTGTCTTTTCCTGCCAGGAACCAACCGGCAACCAATGAATGGGGGTGTGCATTTGTCTCAAGAGCAAAAGGTCAAACCCTTCAGGCTTCAGACCTTCATGGAGGTCGAATGGGGGATCTAGGACTGATAGTAAGACATGAGCGCCGGCTGCAAGCTTTGTTGGTCTACTGAAGTCAATTATGTTTGGAAGACGTGTAATCTTGTAGACGTAATTTTGAAGACGTAATCTTGAAGACATAATCTTGAAGACGTAATCTTGAAGACATAATCTTGATACTTAATCTTGATGTAGTACGATCAAATTTTCTCTCAATCACAATTTTGTGACCTGACTTTGAGTACGCACATATCATTAACTGCCGACCATATCAGCCTGGAGATATTACTGATATGTAAGCGCTTTTTTATCTCCTTGCAATGGTATTCGACGGTGAATGTTCCATTTCAAGATATAGCATTTGGAACTATAGGAAGCTTATCGGCGCAGCTCCCTGGATCGAGTCAATGTAAAATCAAATAGTTCATGGTTATGTAAGTCCAATGCACATACAGGCCAGAACCAGCAAGCCCATTTGTTATCGTCTGTGTGATAACGAAAATGTGACGAAAGTGGTAGGGGAAGCGTTAATGCATCGATGCATCGTGAGGGGGTCCAACATGTTATATCTCAATTTGCTCCAATAGCCCTAATGTCGGGATCTCATCGACGATTAGTTGTTGATCTTGAGAGTTCTTAGAGATGATAATTGGGCAACGGCAATGCTTTTTTCAATCAGAAATCGAGTTTATCCTGCAGATGGTTGCACAGATGTGACCTGAACATTTTCCTTGAAGGCTTGAAGCCTTGAACAACCCTACCGAGCCGGGGATATTGCAACTTGCAGGGGCCCCTATCACCAGCCAAAAGGTAAGCGAGGCAATCAACATGCGTGTGTTAGCGCTCAACATGTCCTGCAACCTTCAAAAAATTGATATACGGATATTGATTGGTTGACAACACAATGGCGGGGGGCACGTTTTTTAATGTCTCATCGGAGAAGGCCACTCTTGAAGTTTGACTGGCCAATTCCTTTCGGGCCATAGGAAAAAATCTTGATCATGACTTTGTTCAACAATGCTCATTCAGCGTGAATCCTCAGCCATGCATATGTATCACACCATCCATCATCCATCGCAATACTCAAGAGATGGTGCTATATGGATATTTTTATCCCCCTCCTGTTCTCCTGTTGGACATGAAACAACATTTCAATCAGTAATATTGAATAACACGAACTGCCGAAGAATGTGAAGGATATTGAAATGTCTTCATACGAGTGCCGTTGTCATTAACTTAACTCATCTACGCACCTCTTTGACATTCTTCCTTCCGTATACCATGTGTTAGGCGGAAATCACTTGCATGGTATTCGATAACGGGAACCACGGCATCTCCCCTAGATCAAGATTCAAGACAGGCACATCCGCTTTGGGGTCTAAATCCTCATCCTAGGGGTGGCTCGACCAATACCATTATAGAGCAAACCACAATTTTTGCCACTAAATACCAACGATATAAAACTACGTCCCATTCAATTTCACATTGCCGCCCATCATTTCAGAAGGAAAGACAAAATCCTCGCCTTGTATTTGCTGACCCCTTCTGCCTCTGGACGCCTTTCGGTTCCGGGTATGCACATATCTCGAGGTGATCGGATGCAATAAATTAGTGGTTGCAGGTGACGAGGTGACGGATTTACTCCACCTGCAGGAACATTGTGGACCTTAGCATACTACCTAATTATCGGGCATTCCCCACACCGATATTCTTGTGCTATATTCATATAGTATCATCCAAGAATTTATCCGGAAGAGCTGCTGTTGTATATACTTGTCGTGCCTCGCCTTGGTTTGGTTCTATTTCAACGTCTTATCATCATTGTCGCCCGCTCAAAATTCCTGGGTCGATTGAGGGATCTGGAATTTCTCTTCAGCTCGCAGGCTCGACCACTTTACGACGTAACGAATTAGACACCACTACGATTTTCAAAACTCGATGTCCATGATATATACCAAACAATCGGGGTCTCGACCACTTTAAATCTAGTCCGCCGAGCTCTGGATATACTCTGTTCGGGCAAGTGTAAATCAACGACGTATATCGAGCTCGAAATAGTACTTATCTTAGGCCTCGAATTTCCTTGAAGATTTGATTTACCTCCGACTCTACAATGGTTGAACTTACATCAAAGGAGATATCTGCCGTGGGGGCTGCGTCTCAGACTGTTAGAGATTTCGCTAAAAGGATTTACATTCCACTCACGGCCACTAGTCCTGCTGGCTTGGTCGCAGCTGATACTTTAGACCCATGGAGTAAAGCTGGAAAATACGCTTTGGCATGGACTTACTTTCCGGTTGTTTTGGTTTGTCTAGTCGCAATAACTAGAGCATATCATCTTTGGACAGACAAGCTGCGTCAAGCATACCACAAACATGAAGTCGAGAAACAACTAGTACGCTACTATCAACAACAGCAAGATGAATACACCATGTCGAATATCCATACTGGAGAATCAGAACAGCAATTCTTTCCGGCAACAGCTTTAAATGAGAAACCATACATTGCTGTCACAAAGGGGTCCCATTGGTCGTCAATACCATTGATAAACGACACATTAGCATTGTTTAGATGGGTCTTCTATCGCCCAATTCCAGAGCTTCGATACAAGAAAAGACTTATCACCGCTTTCCCATCTTTGGCCGTCGTTGCCTTACTAATAATTGCCCTGATTTTTGTCTCGCTCCAGTGTTTTTTGCCCCAACCTCTCTACTGGGAAAGCATTCGATATGGATCTCCCCCATTGGCTATCAGGGCAGGAATGATGTCTGTGGCGATGACCCCATGGTTGATTGTCACGGCCATGAAGTCCAATCTAATCTCATGGATAACAGGA
This sequence comes from Ciborinia camelliae, assembly GCA_025890175.1. Lineage (NCBI taxonomy): Eukaryota > Fungi > Ascomycota > Leotiomycetes > Helotiales > Sclerotiniaceae > Ciborinia > Ciborinia camelliae. The sequence goes on from JANPYM010000013.1 coordinate 1,291,067, forward strand.
ATAGGCCATGATCGACTAGGTGTCTTCCATCGCTGGGGAGGATACTTATGTCTTTTTCTAGCTCTTGTACACACAATTCCCTTTTATGTACAACCTGTATGGGATGATGGAGGAATGTCGGTTTTCGGCAAACTTTTCCCAGCAAGCCGTGGCATTATCTATGGAACTGGAATTGCTTGCCTGGCACCACTTGGATGGCTTGTTATCGGATCCTTACCAATCATTCGAAGACTTGCATATGAACTATTCGTAGTTCTTCATATTCCAGCAGCAGTGGTTTATGTGGCCATGTTGTTCTGGCACACCAATAATTACCTTACCTCCTGGAGCTACCTCTACGCAACTGTCGTCATTTGGGCTTTCGCTTATCTCACACGTATCGGCAATTTGAACTGGACAAAGCCGTGGAGGAATTCTTTCTTGATTGGTGACGAGGCTGCTATCACGTTAATGGCAGAGAATGCAATTAAGGTGACCGTTCCAACGCAGATGACATGGAGACCTGGTCAGTACGTCTACCTTCGTATGCCTGGAATTTCCGTGTTCGAGAACCACCCTTTTACCATTTCTTCTCTTTGCAGTGAAGACTTCCCGTCCGAGTATGGCGAGCAATACAGGGATTGTACTATGGTTTTCAGGCCATTTAGAGGATTTACCAAGAAAGTCCTTGAGACTGCGACTCACAACGGCCCTTTCAAAACCTACCGAGCTTATTTGGATGGGCCATACGGCGGTATGCAACGAGAACTTGCTGCATTCGATACTGTCATTCTTTTCGCTGGTGGAAGTGGTATTACAGCCATCGTTTCACAGCTACTGAATCTAATTAAGAGAATGAGGGATGGAAAGGCTGTCACTCAGAAGATTGAAGTTGTATGGGCATTGAAGAGACTCGAATCTATGGATTGGTTTAGAGAAGAGCTTAGGATCTGCAGAGAATATGCACCGCCGGACACTATTAATTGTCAATTCTTTGTAACGACTGCAAAGAGATACTCAAAGATAGATGTTGCCGGACGGGCTCAAAGACCGTTGAGTACGGCATTTCATGACAAGTTAGACGGTTTTGTGGCAGGAATTGCATCCAAGCGAAACTCGGCTCTCATTCGTGATGAAGCTCAAGGCAATGAAGAGAGAGAAAGAGAATTGAGAAGGGAGGATGAAGATGCTATAACATCATTACCGCATTCGAAACATCTGCAGCCAAGGGTACATCATAACGTACAGACTTCATTCCCCCCACCACCCACAACGGAGTCAAAGTCAAAGAACTCGGAAAAGAGGCGTTCTTTGTTAGCAGCACTATCCCCAGATTCTCACGATGCGACTCGAAGATTCTTGTCACCCCTAGGGTTGGCTACCAAACCAGAAACTGATTCCAAAGAATCATTCCACTTCCCAGTACCTCCACAAAAGCTAGATGCTCCTCATTTCCAATACGCGCCTCCCTCGGCGAATCCTAATCGAGCTAGCTTTATTCCTGATACAGAACGTAATAGCTATAATCCTCAGGACCATATTGACGATTCAGCAGATTCATATAATCCTTATATGCAATCCTCGGAGGAAGGGCAGCTCTCAGGGCAGTTCGCACCTCGAGAGTACCCACCCACGCCTCCAGCAAAAGACACACCCAAGATGTCAAGTGAAATAAAAACTATGCCTTCTCTGAAACCCCCACAACCCGCTCATTTGCGGCAAAAGTCCGAGGAACTAAGGCTCGAGATTCCACAGTCAGATTTTCAACATAGCATCCCGGATCCGACCTTTGACTTTGGCTTCCCATCAACGCCTACTTTGTTCCAAAAGAACCTCATGCGTTTTGCATTTGTTGCGCCCAAGAAGAAAGAGGGCTGGACTACTGAATATGGTCGTCCTGATCTAGGATACATGTTGAAGGAGATGGCCACTGGAGGACCGGACGGGCATGGAATCTTTGGGAGGAGGACGTGCGTCTTCGTTTGCGGTCCACCTGAAATGCGTATTAATGTAGCAACTACGGTGGCGAAGCTGCAAGCCGATATTTGGGGCGATGACAGCAAAGACGAAATTTTCTTGCATACGGAGAATTATGCTATTTAATTGGGTTTTATTGGCGAGCGGGTAGAATGTATGAATTGGACGATCTAACGATTAGTATATACCTGACGGCTGGCGGTGTTTGAGTCAACGGGAATGGGCCAGACTCCCAATATGTCTTATACCATGGTGATGGCGGGGAGTTTTGGGTATCGCCACTGAGTTCGTACTGAACTATTGTTATTATAATCTATCACAGGCTCATCAGTCCGTACTGTTCATAATATTAAATTAAACACTTAATGATCACAAATAGTGCATTCTTGAATTAAAAAATAACGTCGAGTGCTACATAAAAAAAAACTACCTAGCTGCAGTATATTTCTGCAGGAAGACTGAAGCGGTAACCAATGGCCATGCAGTACAACGAGGCCACTTCGGTGGTCGACCGTTATGATCTGAACCTCCGAGACAAACCCAACACAACAGACAGATAAAACGCAGCAGCTATATATCCATGTCGACCACGAACCCGGCACAGCCTTTGTATTCCCTGAGGTTCCGAACCACGTCAATGTGTCTCGTTGTACTGTACTCGTATCGATAAATCTGCAGCATCTGCATCTGCCATTCGAGAACCGTGCATTGGTCTTCATACCGCATCCCAGATCGAAGGTTTCCTCCCTCCGCATGCCTGATAATACCGAAAACGCAGAAGCATGTTCTGGTCTTTCGAAGGTATTCCATTCGCCATTTAATATGTAGCAACCATTACGAACCGCTTCCTTCAGAACAAAGTTTCCAGAGCAGTAGATACAGGACGCTGATTTGGTCTTTCGTCCAACTAGAAAGATCTACTGAAAGATCTTTCCGTACGACCGCATCTCCATGAGGAATGGGAAGATTTGAATTGTGTCGGACGACTGATGAGGAAAGGAAAAAAGTTCGCGAAAAGTTTATCATAGCTCAAGACCTTTAGGCGCTAAGCCTGGTTTGGCTTGGTCCATATTTTAGCGATCGAGCTAGGAAGCTCAATAGTGACCCACCAAGCTTCGATATAAATTGCACAAACTTTTCGTGATTGAGGAAAAATGGAATCCCTGAGCGAAACGCAATGGGATTTGGTGATTGAGGGAACTGGATTGAAGCATTCATTGCTTGCCTTGTAAGTTATTTATTCATGCTACATCGGCTTGAAGTTGGTGTCCAAAGATGAGGCAATTTGGAGAAGACAACTAACTAACATAGTAGCATGAAGAGCCCTTTCTCGTTCAAATAAAAAGATCTTACACGTTGATAATAATGAATACTATGGAGATGAAGAAGCAGCTTTCAGTCTGCAAGAAACAGATGTGTGGGTGAAGCGGTCGCATTCGCAGAACTGTACGTCTCCTACTACACCTATCAATCGCGAGCAAAACTGACCGACAATCACAGCAAGTTTCAGCAATGCTTCTGCAGCATACAACCCTACCCTCAAAGAGAAGCTGGGATTCTCGAGGGCATACAATCTCACCCTCTCGCCACAAATAATCTACACGCGATCACCACTCCTGTCTGCCCTCGTATCCTCGAAAGTCTACAAACAGCTCGAATTCCAAGCTGTTAGTAACTGGTTCTTATACGATGCAGCGCTGAAACGCCTGCCATCAGGTCGAGAAGATATCTTTCAAGATAACAGTATCGATAATCGTGCTAAGCGATCGCTGATGAAATTTTTGAAATTTGTCGTGGATTACGAGAATCAAGTTGAAGTTTGGCAAGACAAGGCGGAGATGGGATTGTCACAGTTTCTGGCGGATGATTTTAAACTTCCTCAGAATTTGCAGACACTCATTGGAGCTTTGACATTGTCACTCGATACATTTGAGGCTACAAGAGTGGGGTATGCGCTGCCGAGAATCCAGAGACATCTGACGTCGATTGGCGTCTTTGGTCCTGGATTCGGAGCTGTCGTGCCTAAATGGGGCGGTGGTTCTGAAATTGCTCAAGTCGCGTGTAGAGCTGGTGCAGTAGGTGGTGGGGTGTATGTTCTGGGAACCGGCATCCGAGATGCAAAAGGCATTGAAAATGAAGGCGTCACTACACATGATGTTGATCTATCGAATGATGAGAAGGTGAAAACCAGATACATTACTCGAATCAATAACGGCACACCTCCCGCTGCAATACGGGTTGCCAAAAGTATGGCCATCGTGTCATCACCTTTGGGGACACTTTTCACTAGTACAGTAGAAGGTTCTCCTACCTCTGCTGTATCTGTGGTAGTTTTTCCGGCCAAAACGCTACCGGCTTCTGATTATATTCAAGATCATCCGGTATATGTAATGGCTCATTCCAGCGAAACGGGCGAATGCCCTGCAGGTCAATGTTAGTATTGCCCTTTCTCTTGTCTATCCCCCACCAACGCATTATATGATGAACAAACTTCAAATACTTATCTACATTGTCTGAATTCCATTGAAGATAATCTAATAGTCTGATAATGCTACTTTCATTGTCAATTTTATTTTAACTCATTTGCTTTTGTAAATACAAATAGCTAACAATGAATTTCAGGTATCCTCTACACTACTACCCTACTTCCCGAACCTTCGACCCCGCAAGCTGGTAAGCTCCTTCTGGAGAAGGTCGTCTCGAAGTTTCTTGAGACGGCAGAGGGCGATGGCGATGTGCTTTACAGCGTGTACTACGAGCAGCAAGGAAGCAAGGAAAAACTAGATCTCGCCTTCAATGATCAAGTCTTGAAGGATGTTGAAGAGGAGTGGAAAAGAGTTTCTGGTGGGGATGAAGAATCTCCATTCATGATATTTGAAGAACGAAATGGAATGGGTGATGATGATTATGAGGGTGGGGAGTACTGATTAGTCTATGAAGGAGTTGAGGTGCCATTACTTTGGGAGCTCATGAAGCGTTTGCAGCCTCCTTTTACGAATATGATATCATGACTTTTCCATTCTATATCTGCGCTGATATCTTATTTCCCTATCATATGTTGATGCCGTCCTATCACTTTGAATAAACTGATTGTCAGCTTCTTGGGTCTTGCAAGACTCCTCATTGCATAGTTGCCCATGCCGACTTCAATTTCTTCTTATTAATAACGCTTGAAGTGTTGTCCTATGCTCGAACCTACTCTTCTGGTTTAATAACCCTCTAGTTGTCGGGCTCCTATGGTATTCTTTATATACATGCAATCTCCGCACATCGAATCTTACGCCTTGTTTGCTTGCTTTGGCTTTCGTATCCAAAGAGAAGTGCTTTGATTTGTTGGAATTTTGGGATCGGACTCTGGGTTGGGGAGGAAAGAGGATGGGGGAGGGAGGGGAAGTGGTGAAAAGGGAGAAATGTAGAGAGGAAAGAAACTAAGCTTGGGCTTGGGGGCTTGGATGTTCTGAGGTTGGGAGAGTATTTCGTGTGTGTATTGAGGAGCAGCTGATACATACACATGGAAATGTCTCTGGTGTGGTTTTGGTTTGCGTATGGTGTTTTTCTGCTGTGCAGGGTATACGGTCGGTCTATGTATGAAAATTGTGTGGCGGGGAGGATAGAAGAGGAAAGTACCTATCTAGTACATTTTATCGAGCTCTTTCCGTTCTGGTCCTTTCTATGTTCCTTCTTTCCTTCCTTTCTCATCCTTAGCCTTCAAATGTTACCAAATCAACGAAGAGAAATCTCCACATTTAGAATGTGTATGATTCTTGCAAAAGATTTACATTTTTCTTTCGATTTGATTTTTATACACATGAAGGTCCGAATTTACTGGTGTGTGTGGTCACCGGGCCCAAACCTGGCTTGTGAAAGTTTACATTTATCCTGTATCTGCTAGGTCTTGAGTTCGCCATCAACCATTCTGTCTCTTTCCTTTCTTTATTAGCCCACCTTATCACCTAAAACTCCTCTCTACAACAAGTAATAGTAATCTCTCTTCATATAACAAAGGCTCACATCTCTCCAGCTACCCGGCCTCAAGATAAATCTCGGCATCTCCTCAATTTTCATAATGTCACTTGGAGCGTCAAAAGCAGACAGCAATGCAACAGAATTCAATGTATAGTATAACCTTCGATCATCATGACTTGTTGTATCACAATCGGTCTGTATTTGAACATCAATACGAAAACGGCGAGTTGTTCCATTCTTGAGCATCCTGGATGGATCAGAAGCTTGACTGTGTATTATTTTTGGGGTGTTTTTGGTTTGGGCAAGTTGACAGTTATTTTGCTGCCTATATATCATTCTTCCGGTTTTCCAATTTCTTTTGGTCTTCAAATTAGTAGGCATTTCAAAATTGAAATCTCTGACAGATACTTGCCGGGTTTTGGCTATCTCATCTTGATGACAAGGGTATTGAAGCTGAGCCACAGTTGAGGTAACATTGAAGTTCTTACCCCTCCCATATACCATACGGAGCTACCTTTCTTGTACTCATTCCGCTCTTGATGTTTTTATCACAGCCTTGGTGGTGCTCAACCTTTTGTTGATAATAAAGAGTACCAACGACTGTCGTGATTTTACACTACAATATGTCGGAAAACAACTTCCAGGCCCACCTTGAGATTGCTCGAATCTTATTTGATGGTAAGCTAGATACTATGGAAGCTTACATAACCAATGTCATCGATATTTGCAAAAGGGCCCTTGTTTCAGGAAATGTTCGACATCCTCCCATAACGCATCGCATCAAGGAATGGGAGTCCGCTGCGGGAACACTCCGCCGACGCCAACAGGAGCGAATCGCTCGTCAGCGCCTTAAAGCTGTGGTAGAGTCGAAAGGGTGGAACTGGGCAGATTGGTGCAGGGTTTTGGGCCAGGAGCAGTATCAGCAGGAAATAGGTCCGTTTCAAGACCCTCAAGAGATGCTGGATGCATTGCACGATTTTGGAGGCCTGCGAATCTCGCTTTACTTTCCAGGGGACGTGGAGCGAGTAGCCGATCTCCTAAGTAATCGACTACAAGTTATCAGCAAATCTCGCAAAGACCAAACCTCCGACACTGCACAGAAGCTCGAAAAGTGCATTGACATACTTGATAGGCCGGGCGCTATCATGTACACAGATGCTGGGAAAGCCGCAGATCTTGTCAAAGGAATATTTCCGGGCTATATAGCGACTCATCTCATAGTGAAGCTTACGCCTGAGGACATCCCAACAATCAAAATTTCTGCTTGGAAAGACATTAAAGTTGAAATTCAACTCGGGACGTTAATAATGCATGTATGGTCTGAGATCGAGCACGACATGTTGTACAAGCCGCTCGCAGCACAGGATTCAAAGATATCTCGTGAGGAAGAGCAAGTGTTGGACATTATTAACGGCATTGTAATAACGGGCGAGGGGGCCTTGCGTCAACTCGAGACATGTATGGAAAGACGGCAATACCAACGAACAAAAGATAAGGCCACATTTGCAACAAGTCATCATGAGCTAAGTGTCTGGATCGAGAAATATTGCGCTGAAATCGGAAAACCGCTGATCTCGGACAATTGGAATCGCCTACCTCAACTTTATGAGATTTTGAAAGCGACAGGTAATCATCAGCAATCTAAAGTTGAGTCAATCCTTGAGGGATTTCTCCATGAAAGAGACGCCAGCCGGGATACCATTCCCTTACATATGTTAGAACTATTATGTGCAAGGGCCTCTATAACCGATCACCCGTCCCTCGACCTTAATGGTATTGGAATGCTGGGTCCTAATGCTCAATTCTGGGCTACACATTTTGTACATAGCCTTAACATGGCCATCTATCTAGATGTTGAATTCAGTCCAGTAATTAACAGGGTTAGGCCATCGATAACGAAAATGCTCGACATCCTCCATCCATACAATCCTCTCTCTGGCGATGCTGAAGAGGTCCAAATAATAATTTCCTACTGTTATGAGTCACTCAGCCGTCAGTGTGACCCATGGGCAATAGTTTCAGCTCGCCTTTCACGCACTACTGGGGTGATCAGAACGATGAATCTCGGCGATCCACATGCAATTCTCGTACCGGGAATCTTAAGCCGATTCTTGGGTTCCGAGTCGCGACCTGAAGACCCTAACTTGAAAAATGTTTATGTCCAGCGCACCCAGCGATATTGGATTATTGGGATTGTGAGTTACTATCTGGATCGCAAATCTTCGACACCATCGCACGATGTCTGGGATCAAATAAAGTCGTTATCTAGCGGCTCAGAAAACCCAATAAAGCAACAATTCTTCAAACCACTCGAAGATCCTGGCTTGAAGCCATGGGAGCTTATTGATGCACCAGCTTCGGCAATTATTTTGCGTATCTCGAGAAGCACAGCGGTCGTTCCACCTACACTGCGAAAGGTAGACAATGCAGAAGGCATTCTGAGTCTTCTAGATCGATTGCAGGATAGAAATGATTAGGCTCAAGTAGAATAGGATTGTTAAAAAAAGAAAAGAGTAGAAGCAACAGCGCAGTATGTATAAAGAGTAGGGTCTTATTTTGGCAAAGTCTTTGATTCGGTCTCCAAGCCCCATTGTCAGAAGGTCAGCTAAGAGTCCATTGATGCGGGGTCTTTTTTCAGCACCTGGAGAAATAGAAACCTTACTATCATACAGGACGGAGATAGACTCGGATTATTATCATATCACCAACTAATTTCCATTTCCGCGATTTTCATCTTTTTACAAAAGATATATGTAGAGATGTAGTATATAAGAGTGATTTTGCGTACTATACTTACTATATAGTATAAAATACGTTACAGCATCGACACTATATATTAATGTAATGGGGTCGGTCAGGTACCTCATGGATTCATATCTAGATGAACTAACTTCACGGTAGCATCCACCAACGCTAATTTTTAATTACTTTTCATGATTTATCCAAAGGAATACTCGTGAAAGGGTTGGTTTAAAGAAGTGAAGGCTCGAGCCACAATAGATTAAATCTATTAGATTTCTTCCCTCGCTCTCATCATACTCGGTGGTAAGAGATAACCTCACGCTCGCAAAACGCTAAGAATACGCGGGCGTGAGTTTAATTTAATCAACTGAATCGGTTGTTCTAGCGATCGATTCGAGAGAGGAAGAGGGGGAGGGAGAGGGAGAGGGAGGCTACCCTCATCAACTTCCTAGCCTTCCAGGTTCTACTCCCTCCCTCCCCCTAAAGCGAATCGGTCATTGGAACTGATTCGGTTCAGAAAAGATATTTATATTATGCCTTCATTCCTTCTCCGATCCTACCCCTCCCACCAATTCCACCAATTCCACATTTCACTTTAAAGCCGAATCGGTTGCGTAGTTAAAACTTCCAATTAAACTCACGCTCGAGTATTCTTAGCTTTCCAGTTTTGGGAGCGTGAGTTTATCACTTACCATACTCGGTAGTCTATCGCCCGCTTCTCAGCTCCACCAGTTACCTCTGTTGAACAACTACAATAGATACTTTAAATCATACAAAACTGTCACATACGACCATAGACTGAAGAGAATTGGGCATCCCGTCCGCTCTGCCATACACAAGCTTCAGATCGGTGGATTAGTAGTTGGGTGGGTGACCACCAGCGAATCCCCACTGTTGTATGTAGATTTCTTTTTGCATTTTTTTTTCTTTTTAGCCTCCTACTCTTCTTCAATCTATCTGTGCTGGCCAGCTAGACATGAGGGCTAGCAGACACATCTTGAGAGACAATAGCTACCAATGAATGAGTAAACTTGGAACCGATTAGGGTGAGCGTAAGTGGATGAGAAGGATTGCATTATAAAATTTTATCCGATCATCTCAATAAGGAAACCGCTGAATAAACGCCTCAATCAAGCCAGTAGAAACAAATTTATTCGTTGAACGGAAGATAGAAATGTAAGTAAATCAAAACAAAACGGACTCGAGAATCATTTTGTGTCCCCGTGAAATTTTGATCATCTTTCCCAATCAATTTACCCAAGGTAGGTCCCGCATTCCTCTCCCCAGCACTCAAGATAAGACAACAAAAACCGGAGAGAAAGCAACCAGAAAATACCCTTCACCCAGGAATTTGGGTTTCACTTGTGTCAATGACTACGCTACACTGCGGGGAAGACCCCCTGTCCATCCCTCTTTTCCTCTTCGGTTGAAATAGGGGTTAGGGGCGGTCTCCGACTAGCATCTCGATTATCTTCATCGGTAATGTATAATTCTCGTCGGACCGCAAATTCTTCAAGTGAGCAGAGCAGAATCCCTTTTGACTACTCAGGCAAGGAAATTTTACAACATTGATATTTCAGTGAGCGCAACGACTAGAAAAAATGTATGAGTACCATCAAGACGGTATTGCTATTTACCGTAGGCCCTAAATTGGGCTCCGCTAAAACACCTTAACTCCTCCCAAAACAAAGTTCCATTGAAACCACACAGAGTAACTAAGCACAGATAATAAGAAAACTTGAATGAGAATTTTAAGACGAAGCTCTTGTTAACGCACTAGTGACGGAACTTGCCTATTCAGCAAAATCGATTCAATTGTTTCCTCGGGTGCAAAGGTTCTGAGATAGGATACACACTTTCAGAATAATAAATCAGTCACCTGCTCCACCCCCAAATTTGTGCAATAAAACTCTCGAACATCTAAATTCGGGACCTGGTACTTTCTCCGGTATCAAACACTGGGTATTGACGCTATTCACAAAGGAAACAATATCAAAAATCAAAGAATCCAAATCGAACGCCGGCCGCGAGGCTATTCCCTTCTCCAGCCGTGAGGCAAATGTTTCTTCTCAGTTTGTCCGAGCCTGGTTTCTCCTCTGATTTCCCATCTTGTAGTCCTTTAAATGTGATTCGGACCCTCCGCTTCCATTAGATTATCCTTTGGTCCAGTATATAGGGATTCTACTACTGAAGTTTTCTGTTCTGTTCCTTCAGCAAAAAGTGTTTTGTGACTGGCGATTTCATCTCCGATGTCTTCTTGGACTGCTCTCATGATGGTGCCTATGCCTGTGCCTGCTCCCATTCGCATGCCCGCTAGCGCTCCTATCCACAGCTTGTTCCATTTCCTCAACCCTTTGCCTATAACCTCTCACAATGTCCCTAATATGCCGTATGCGATCAAAGTCTAATTCCAGTTCATCGATCTGCCTGAGTATATCATGGAACCGAGCGATCTCCGCGTCCGCCATAGCAATCGCATTCCCCGCATTATCATATTGTTGCTGTGCTACAATAGCAGATTGTTCAGATAGATAGTCAAGCCTTGCGCTGATTTGAGATATGAGATGATCGAAGTGCCGCCCGAGAGCTGCGAGTGAGGTGGTATCGAGGAGTAAAAGGCCTTGAGACGAAGCCCGCGAAGCTGCGCGGGAAGAGCTTGAACCGGCAGTCGCAGCAGCTTGGGCTTGATGGTGTCGGAGAAGAGCAATTTCGTCAGCTGTTAAGCCGAGCTGGGTATCGGGGACAGATGGGGCTGGTGAGGCCATTGGTTCAAACCCTCTTAGTGGCTCGATGAATTTTGGATAATGCCAAGCGATAGCAGAAGTGTACTAGATGATTCTGACACCCTCACAGAGAACTGTGAAGGTGCTGTAAACTTCATGGTAGTAGCGATTGAAGAAAGATCATTTCCTAGGAGTCCTTTCCCCCTTAGCTTTGTGGTAGAAGTACGAAGTTTGGTTCGCAAGAGCTTTGACGAAGACAGACAGCAAAACAACGTAGGATCCACAATCGGCTCCGGTATTCTTGATGCTTTTCTTTTTATATATGAGTGAATAGATCAGCAGAGAACGATACCGGTAGGTAGGTGTAAGCCCTTTTCTCTTTACTTATTCCTTTCTCTTTAATTTTGATTCGGAGTAATTTCCGCGCGCGAGCGTATATGTAGAGTATGTAGAGTTCTGTTAAGGAGGTGGTGATTTTTTCTAAGGTCAATTCAAATTAAAAAAAATATACAATTATACATGGAAAAGAATGAAAGTAATATCGTAATTAGAGGTTGAGAATAGAAGTTGAGTGAAGGTCGTTCTGTGTGTGACCTCCCTCATACCAAATACGGAAAATAGAGAATGGAAAGAGGTCATTCGGCTGAGTACATGCATAAAATATTTATGCAACCAAATCAATATATTATGCGGTTGTGCAAGTAAGGTTACCCAAGGCTAACATATCATTTAAGGTTGTCCAACAGCCCTTGCCATCACCTACCAACATCACTATCAATACTCCTAGGTATCATTGTCAATACACAAATCTCATACCAGATTCTTCTATCCGCCGGATAAGAGATATATCTGCAGATGAAGGGAAAGGGAAAGGGGTTCCCATCTCTTCAGTAAATGCCAATGATGTTTTTGATCTTCATATGTACAGAAAGATCTTCGCGAGTGCGGCTTGATTTTCCGTTGCAGATAATCTTCATGTAGTGCATGAGGTTGCTACTTTGAATCCAACTGTCAATATATGGTTGAGCAGTCTCGAGATTTGTTCTAGTTATTCTACATCTTCTTAAAATAGTTTTGACGGGATGCAGCAAGCTGAACAAACAATACAGCCGCCTCGGGAAAACATTTTCGCTCACTGGGTTATTACCCCGCAGTCCATCATAACATTGCCAATATTGCTTCAAGGTATCTGCAGTCATATAAGTAATGATGTCGAATCAATAATGTAACGATTTATGTGTTTCGTTTTGTTGCTGCTGCTGTAACTCGTGTGTTCATCGGTTGTCGTGTAAATGGACAGGACTGGCAACTCACAAATATCACTACAAATGCTACGCATCTATTTGTCAATCCAGAAGCTCTCACAATCAACATCACTTAGCCCATCAGTTCTTCGACTTTTGAGCTCCGAGTTACAAATTGGGCCTATAGCGTTCAAATTCCCACCGTTCACTTGTGAGAAAAGGAGAACGCTTGATTAAAATACCCAACTTTTCGAGGACGATCGAATTTCCTGGAGATTCCCTCTCATCAGGATATACAGCTTCTCTGGAAGAGCTCTTGGTCTTTGCATATGGTATAAGAGCCAGTCTTGGAAATACAGAGTACAGTATTTCAGCATATCCGGGTATTTGTCTATTTGACAAGTTATGCTGGGGCAATCCTCCAGGGATGTATCATCAATTGTACTATAATTTTGATAGTAGCCCTCGAGCTGCTCAAATATGGGTTGATAAACCGGAGCTCTGGGATTTCTCCAAGGAAGATGATGCAGATATTGTGGTAATAAATCTGGGAACTAATGCCAACAACGGAGTAAATAAAGTTACCACTGCTGAATACTTTGCTTAGTATACTTTGCTAATCGAAGTTGTCCATGATGTCTGGCCCAACAGCCAGATAATTCTCATCCTAAGTCCGAGTCTACAGCTTATATTAACAGTCCTGACAAGTCTAGTCACTGTGGGAAGGGTTCTTTGCTTACGGAAATTATTATGCGCAAACCCAAGGATTTGCCACTAAAATATAAAACCTCTATCAGTACTTCAACTCCAGGAAATATTTATACAATCCCATACCGTACAAACCTCATATCAGTTCTGTCTATTCGTCCCATCGACCGTCTACGCCATTCGTATCATACTTCAACATCACATGTTTGCTACAACACAATTACATTGGACCAGCATATCATCCAACAGATATGGGACATATCAAGATTGCGAGTCATTTAATACAGTATGTCAGATTGAAGTTTGGGTGGGATTTGTATGCGACTGGACCAGAAGTATTTCACGATACCCTTATGTGCGTTCTCATTTCGATTTCAGGTTTGTGCTTTTTATAAAGCCCTAACTTCCTATATAGTGGAACGACAACCAGAATTATTGAGTGATCGACAGATATCTGCATATAGCAACGTGCCATGAAGTCATGATAACCTTTATTCCCGCTGCCCAGCTTGTTTGATAGACATTACACAGCCTCCTCCACGAATCTGCCATCTGATCTTCAGTATACCATCACATCCCCATACCTTGGGTCGGTTGAGATTGCACTGCCTCCTCCGCATTTCTATAATGCCTCCCATGGAGATCAATGATCAATGATCCACATCATCGTTTCGCAATATAAAAATTGTTGGGACCTCAATTGATACTGTTTTCAATGGATTTCGTTGCTTTCCAACCTATGTTATTCCGTCGTGCATTTTGAACGTACCTCAACCAACCCATCAATTTCCTCAAATCCCGTCCACAACAACTCTTCCTCCTTCCTCCTTCCCCAAAAGAAAAATAAACACCTCAACCTAAACGCCCGCTCACCTCGCCGACGAAACTCTCCCCCAAATTTTCACTTCCATCCCCAAAGTTTCATCTCATCCACCTTGTATCAAGTCGCACAACACGTAACCCCTGCCGTCCCATCCATCACCCCCTCCCGAAGTCCCCTGTCACATCTCAAACCCCAAACCTCAAACCTCAACCTTAATTCCCCTACTTCCCCATCCAAACTTTTCACGTTTCAACTCATTTCAACTCATTTCTCAACTTCTGTATCAGTTTTGCGTCCGAAGAAAATTGTTCAAATGCAGGAATTTTCCTTCGGGTATGTACGTTTGACAGCTCCTGGTTTGTGCATGAACGGGATCGTCCGTTTTGTTATCAGTATGTTGGTGTATGGAATCGTTCACGCTTTTGGAGGGCTTCGCGTTTGTTAATATGTCGAAGAGATATATATCTAGGTATGTGTGGGAGCGCATTTATTTTCCTTGTCCCGTTAATAACCGTTGTTTCTTGTTATGGTCACAAGTTTTAATTTCAATTGGAATAAAACACTAAAGTCATTGCTTGCTAAATCTCGTGCTGTGAAGATGCGTATTTGATGGCATACTGTGCTAATGCATTGTCTATGAAGCAATTCTATTTCTAAACGCTCAATTGGAATGAAGCAATGCGATCGGTACCGTAACTTTTGTGATTAAAATTCTCGATAAATATCCAGATCTCTCAAATCGAACCTACCTATCGGATATTTAGCATCTCTAGTAATCAATACCGCTTCCTCCACTCTTTGCACCCAAAAAGCAATACAAATTCAAGGTTACCTCGACCATACTTCACCCAAGTAGTCGCAACACATCTCTTTTCGGTCGTATTCACCCAAATACGATCCCACCCGATAGAGCCCTTCTTGTTTCACGCCCCCTAAAGCAAACCAAAAGCATTTTCCTACCTATCATACCATATCTCATATCTACCAGCATTATATCAAATACCTGAGGCCTCCGCCGCCACATTTCCCATCACGGAAGCCACTCCGAAGCCACGCGCCATATGTTTGAATTTCGTCGCATTCCCCTATTTACCCCAGAACACGAGCAGGCTTTATATATTAAATCGTCAGCAGTATTTTGTATCAGCAAATCTGGTACGGGGAACGACGCGCACGACGATCCGGGGCAGGTAAGCATGCGGTGTGATGTAAACGTGTATTCAGGGAGGGGGTTCTAGATTTTTCTAGTTCCTTGAGCATATTTTTTTTGCTTCGCTTGAATGATTATCCATGAATCAAAGGATCGCTGTGAACGTGACTGGTTAGCTACTGCAATCAAGCTAGGTTGCAGCGAAGATATGTGGATGAAGGGCGAAACGTGCGGGCATGGTATTATATGAGATGACTGAAATGATTATGCAGAGAGATGGCGAGGAAGAGGGCTTCAGGGAACCGGGGATTGTGGATGCCCCCTTCCGGTTATTTGTATTATACGTACGTAGAAGATAGTTCGTCCTGTCACGATTTGTGTGTGTGATGTTTGGTTGCATCGTAGCCTAAGGATAAAAGAATTATACATACCTACCTACATACATACATACATCATCTAATTCAAAATGCAGACGCAGGGACGCGCGCTTCGAATTGATTTTAGATGTTCAGCCTTAGCTGCGCGTGCCCAGAAATTTCAATCTTCAATCGACTTATTCAGCTATGTTCCAAGCCTGTTGTAAGACGGGCGGTACAGCTTGGTGGGACCGTTTGTCAGTGCCAGTGCTTGTGCTTGTGCTTACATTGTCCCCATCTCGTTTTGTGGCACAAACCAAGAGCTCGATATTTAAGCTTTCCTACTCAAGATTGAGATCATGGACCATTGTACCAAACAGGCCAGACGAGCCATTTTCAGCCCCAAGCCCCCGGATTCTGTTTTCTTTTGGAGCGAAAGGAGGGTTTCTGAGGGCTGTTAAAGAAAAAAGAAAGTTGGTCGCAAAAGTCGTCAAATATCGTCTATTTTAAGACGCCACCAATATTCATTTTCCAGTTGCATTCGAAGAATCGAAGAAATGCATCGAAGAACATCAAAAGAAATGAAAAGAAGCCACAAAGTTGCGTATTCTAACGTCTATGGGAAGTTTTTGTCCGAGGTGGCTTTTGCCGAGTTTTGGGGAATTGACTGCCGCGTGACCGTGACGGCAGGATGGTACGGACACGAATACAGTAAATGCAAGAATCGATCCTTTTTTGGTACATACGTATGGTTTTCTCCGGAAGACGATGATCTCAATGGACATACGGTACTTCCAGCGGGGAGGCGCTATAGCGGTTGGCTTCATAGATACGGGTATCTGCAGGTGACTTTGTAAGAATGGGATGATTTTCGGCCGTCAATGAGCGTCGTTCAGCTCGCTTGCAGATGGAAACTTTGCTGTTACTGGAGCGCAAAGATAAATGTGATGCATCTATTATGTGCCTCTATCGTTACATGTAAACTACTCCCCAATTCTTAGAGTGCAATGGATTGCCTGGCCTAAAAGGTTGACAAGCCTGACGCTGACGATGATATCCGCCAGACCAGAGATAAAAATGCAAACGAAATTCCGAGGCTAAGTGCCGCTGACCCGGCGAAGATACTTATCGGGGGGATAGTTGAAAATAGATTGGCCCCCCTGCGAATGCACACAGTACTCACTCACCCTACTACCGGCTGTGGAACTCAAGTTTTTCCTTTCAAGTACAGTTTTGGCGTGTTTTGCAAATTGGTGATCTATTTTAGATTTGTGAGATTTAATCAGTTCCTGGGGACGACGTCGTTTTGAGTAATAGCTCTAAATAGACTCTACTGGGTCCTGCAATGACAATCGTTAACAAAAACTGGGAATAATGTCTACTCCGTACGTACTACGAAACGAAGAATGGACCTGAGGTGATCACAGCCCGATAAAAGCGAAACAGACTTGACAGGCATGAAAAAGCAAAAAGGGTATCTATAACCAAATGATCGCTCCCACTATTTGATCCATTAAACCTAAATATGTATTCGTCATGGGTTACTGCGGTTCAACCTTCATAACGGTATATCGAAAACGGGAAAAGTTGCGATACTACTATCGATGCATCCGATCTTTACCCCGATTCAATCTATAAGATATCTCAACTTTCAAGGTTCTCAAGATGATCCACTCGTCCACAAAATCTCCGAATGGGAGGGAGACTGGGAGTGACTCCACGAAAACGGGCTTGATTAGGCGTTGGAAATTGGAATACTGTAGCTGGATTATTATTGTCTTTACTACTGGACTACTTATCAGAGAATAAGGATGATTATTTCCTTTGAAAACCCAATTTTCGGATCTGAAAAAAATATATAAAAATAAAAACCCTTGGAAAAACGCAACCTTTTAAGGTTACTGTGAGCTTGAAGCGATGTATAGAAATTGGTTTTATAAGTGGCTGTAACAAGGTCCAGGGGCTTGACAGAAAATAAATAATGTGGTACCGCGCGCAAAAAGTGAAGTAAAATGCCCTTCATACTAATAAGTTCATACCACCTGTGCTGTGACGATTATTTTGATGTTTTCGATGGTGTCGGCGTTGAATACCAAATAGGGAATATAATAATGACTTGGTCGGCGGTTGCAGAGGGGAACGCGAAACAGGCATATAATGTGAATTAACTTCCGGGGTATGTTTTTGATGAGCATGATAAGAACTCCGTACCCGACTAAACTTGAAGAAATTCGATACGAATAATGTGTTTTCAATAATATCTCGCCATTGAATTGAATTGTAAAAGTTCAGATGAGGGCTGGATCTGGTGGCACCTTTGTCGTAAAGCAGTCAAATCACAAGTACAATAAGATTCTGTAAGGAATCTTCCAGTCGGCTATAAAAGGATTCTCCACGATTGTAGAAGCTTGTTCTCAGTATATTCAAAATCGGTACATGGGGAGACGCCCATGCCCATCTGTGAGTTGGCGAAGTGGATTGGGGGCGACAGGCACGTTGGAAGCAGGTCTTGACGGATGATCGACCCCCGCCTGGCAAGTGCTGCCTGTCCTCCGGAGTTGATCCTAGGTGGACATCAAGATCCAATATATGCAAATAATATGCAGCCCGGATCTGTTGAGTGACCTCAATTCTCGCATTTCTTGGTAGCAGGAAAAAGAAAGCGAGTTGATAGAGATAGACCCCATGATGGGGATTAGACTCCATCGATGATAGTCCGTCCAGTTGCAAAGTTCTTGAGGGTGTGATTGAAAATGAGCACCATGAAAAGTTGATTATGAGGCTTTTGAGAACATGCATTATATATTAAATCAAGGGGCTAACAAGTGCACCGTGCAAATGCGTATTGGTGGGAAACCTTTCCTATTTTGGGTGCATGCATTCCTTGCTCCATCCAGTCGGTGATTCAAGGAGTTCCCGACTCAGAAATTCTGTATTGAACAGTGAGAGTTGTAATGTACAAGTTGTCAGCTCAATAAACAACTGCATATAGGCTTTTGTTCTTGTTGAAGATTGAACACCCGTCAAAGCTATACCCTGAGGTCACAGTACATCCATAATGGCTATACATATACCTATCATATCTTTGCGAAGATGTTACAGACGAGACGGTACGTACTGAAGTAGTTCGTCCTTTGCATATCATCATCACTGGACGAGGAACTAACCGGTTGTGCTTGCCTGGTCAGTCGAAGATCAACCTTGAAACTAAGAGTACACATTCATGAATAGTATCTTTTGGCGACCGCGGGGCAAGCCTAATCTAAAGCCCCATGTGGCTGTCAGCGATCATCCTTGGATGAGAAGGACCGACCAAGCTGCCACTCTTCTTGGGGCCCTTGGTGATGAGGATCACTGGGATGCGAAGATCACTCTGCAGGAGATAATTTTGACACCAATCATAATCCAATGATTAAATTTAATGCTCGATGACGATATAATCGAATGTTCGTAAAGTTTCCATCTATCCATCTCTCTCCTGATGTGGACTCGCAGAGAATAACTTTCAATTAGATTCCAAGTAGCTAAGAGGAATAATCCACTAACCTTTCTTTTCCAACCTCCTCTCCAATACATTTCTCATGGGCCATGGCACTGTTAGTTAGTAGTCTGCTACCCATAACCCATTACTGGATAAAGCAAGATGGAAATTCGTGGAGCCACTGAAAATTCATGATTAATTCCGTACATTTAATCAATATGCCAGGGTGGCTGCTTGCAGAAATCATCTCCGAAGCTTCCCATAGGCACGAGCCACGATATCCTTATCACCTTGCATTTGCGCGGCGCCGCAGACTTGCTTTGATGCTACCTATAGAACAACGAACACATACAGATACTACTATACTGTACACAATACGACAAAGATGGTTGTTGGCGATTATGGCATGAAGAGACGGATAGTTACCTCCCCGTGATACTTCTCATATTTCAGCCCATTCATGCTCGCCGTTACTTAAGAGACGGCCTGGTACAAACTTTGCTTTGCCTGTTCGCATTGATCTGGAAGCGAGAAAGCCTCTTCGGGAGATCACCTGCCGCATATCGAAAATGCTTATGGGCATCCGAAACATAACAAATCCGCAAGGCCACGGAGAATTGATCATGTTTTGTTCGTTCGATGCAGGTAGGTGGTTGAAATAAACGCCCAACGTCGTTGAACTTGCCGAGTTTCAATGGTGACTATAATATACGCGATCGTGCGAACTTGAATTGATTCATCATATTGACCACATTTTACTGAATTCGTTTTGTACCAGTATGACAGAACTTGGGAATAATGTGCTTCTTTTTTCAGCCTCCGCAGTTGCTAGACTACTCCAGGTTTCTTCTCCGGAGGGGATAATGAAGGGGCTTCGCGGCGTTAGAGTCACACTTTAGCGTAGCAGTGTTTCTGGGTGAACATGTGAAAGCAAAATCATTTCTTGGCCGTTTTCTATTTTCCAGTAACTTGATATGCTTTGCGGTGTTTTTTAGTGGTGTTGTGTTTGTTGGGTTGATACACAGTAAATACGATGGGTCACACTACAGCTGAGCAATTGGGTATGGAAGAATCTAAGAAGATTACCATGTTTTCTCTGTCTTCTAACGGTCCAACCAACTTGTCAGATACGGAGATACATCCACCGATGGTGTGTGTACTATAAGATCTGCATTGTCCGAGGCAAGAGCGATCACCATGGCGCCTTTTAGCTTTAGCTTCATCTCTACCCTCCCTACCTAGGTACTACTACTGGCCTTCTCATATCATTATAATAATAGGTTGGTTGGTTGAACAAGGCCCCTTTGTATGATGGCAAAACAAGGGTATTCTATGGATACAACCGAGCCTTGTGTTTGGGTAGGTTAGTTCTCCAGTTATGTAGCGCTGCTGGGCAGTGGGCACTGGATAGATATTAGACATTTACGTGAGGAGGTACTCAGTACTGTAAGAATGAGCTGTTTAGGGCGAAGAAGGCAACTTGGT
The DNA here is from genome assembly GCA_025890175.1 of Ciborinia camelliae. Taxonomy (NCBI): domain Eukaryota; kingdom Fungi; phylum Ascomycota; class Leotiomycetes; order Helotiales; family Sclerotiniaceae; genus Ciborinia; species Ciborinia camelliae. Next base: position 1,311,701 of record JANPYM010000013.1, read on the forward strand.
TAAATATATTGACGAGAAAAACACCTGTAAAAAAATTTGTATTTGTATTACAGTAGTGCCATTGTACATAAAGTGCCACAAGATTCTCGGTGAGTCGGCGTACAGTATTTACTTAATATTACCTAGTTGAGGATATCCAATGGAATACTCCAATATTCCTAACATAAGCCCCTTCATCTTCTTATTATGATAGATTGTACAATGTCTCTCTTTCACTAGTTACTAACACAGTACCTATATTGGTACAGTACAGTACTGTAGTTATACTTATGGTCCTGTACTTGCTGACATGATGAGTAGACAAATTAATAGGTAGATAATAGGTATGTAATGTAATTAAAAACCAATTAGTTAAAACATCAATTTGGCCCGATCTTTGCCTACTAATGACAATCAACTCGGAAAATTATTAGGATGCTCAATGATCCTCATAGACCCAGATCATCCATAATTCAGCCCAACATATTCAGCCCCTTGAAACACATATCTATCTAATTCCCCAATAAAGCTTCAAGCCCGAAATTTGTTCACAATACTCCGTACAGTATTCATAGAATCATATTGTATAATTTGTATTGTTAATTAAATAGATAACATATTTCGATTATTAATTGTAGGTCAAAGGATCCCGACAAAAACCTAACTAAGATTGAGCCAAAGCGAGTGAGTGAGCTGTTAATAAGTCTAAACATATTGTTCTCGATTCTGGAATCAAACATCCCGAATCCCTTGCGCCGGGATGATCATGATTCAAGTTCCAACGGCATTGTACATCTTAAAAGTCCCAATTATCCAATAATAAAACCAAAAAAGAAAAGCAAAAAGCATGGTTAACACGGACCTTGGTGACGAAAAAGCATGGCCAAAGTGTGGGCAAAGTGTGATTGATCCTGAATTATCGTTATTGACAGCCTGACAGAAGCATTGAAGTCCCACAGAGGGAAGAAAGGACGGCACGGATAGCAACATTCTAGACTTTCTTTAAAATGTTCGATGAACTGGTCGATAGTGTAATATATCTTGAGGTTACCGGTACCTGTGCCAGTGTGCCACTCGTTCCTGAACGTTTCCTACTTACTGTACTTGTACGGAGTAGCATGTTTCTTATTACAAGTAGCCTGCCTCTTGGAGTAATTGAAATTAGACAGCAACCGATGAACACGATTCACGAACAACACATCACATTCTCTTAATAATGGAAAATTAAATTGACACTATTACCATTACCATTAAATGTCATTATTGCCATCCATCATACATTCATACTGTCCTTCCTCACCTTGACCCCTTGACCTTGAACACCTACAGGCTACGGTATACACAATACAATTCGTTTTTATACCTAGCTACCTCAAAAACCTAGAAGCCTTTTATGCCTTGTCCACCCTGCTCAATGTTCAAAAATGCTCATGAAGAAAATATGAACTGCAACGCCTAAAGTAAATATTGGCGATCGCTCTCTCAGCGGATAAAGGAACATCGTTCCCCATTATTGCTGATAGACATTCATCACAGCGATGAAACTCTATTCGTAAGCTGGTCGTCCGTCCATGGCCATGGCCAGAATATCATCAGCATTGCAGGAACAGAACCGGTACAGCAGGATGGATTGGTAACCTCCAGAATCCATGGATCCCGTAACAATAACATTATTTCTCTACCGGCACTTCACACTTCACCACGTCGTGTAACAAAAGATAATCTCATTGCGCTGGCCACAACATTATATTTCTTCAAGCCTTGACAAGCAACCTCGCTGTTTAGAGGTTCTGACGATCTCATGGATATTTCATCAAATATAGTTCTGCGGCACTGGTAAAAAGAAAAAAAAGCGTATTTCTGTACGAGGACCGAAGCTTTGGAAATTAGACTCGTCTCCATTCAAAATGAGCGGAGGGGAAACCCTGTATCATATCATTCATCCCAACCTTTATCACGGACCCCTCTATCCTCCAAGCGAGCACCGGCAGAGACAAGCAGCGGGCGATCGCTGGAACAACTGTAAAGAGCAAGGGAATGCCTTGAAGCCGCTCTTCCAGAAAATCGTTCAATATGCTCCGTACTTCTAACTGCCTTGCATTTTAACTGGTTAGTGGCGACGCTTATCCGTCCCAAGAAAGCCGGATTAGGTCAAGACTCAAAGTATCACTAACCAGTGCACCAGCGATTCACTTGGTCCCTAAACTGAAGCATATATATTTTGATTCTTGAGTTATAGGTGACACGATTCTTGTAAGTCACGACCGTAACTTCAAGATAAGTTGGGGAACTTAAAGAGCTTGTATAGCTCTAAAATGCAGACTTTGAAAGTTAGCATGCATATACAGCTACACCGGCATGACCTAGGGAACACGAAATTCATCCATCGCCCGACTTATTCCCACGGTAGTTGCCAGAATGAGAAGTACTGTATTATGTATATCACAATAAGTACTATACGCAATTATCAACACAATGGGGGTACCTAGATAGGCTCTAGGTGTATTTTAGCTATACACACTTGTCAGAACTTTGAAGGCTCAGGTCATACCTGGAAACTCCACTATAAGTCATCGTCAACCCTTCTAAGTTAACTTGTTAAGGCTTAAGAATCCTCAATCTCCAAAAAAGCATTGCTCTGCTAATTTGCCGATATAGCACTGAAAGAAGGGTTTATACAAGCAGATCCCAACTTGGGCTCACCGTTTGCGCGTCACCTCGTCTCATATCTTTTTCTTAGCAAGCTGTCAAAAACCTAATTCCCAAACATGTCGAGGTGACAGGCAGGGTCACCCTTCAAAACCTGAAAATTTATGTCGAAAGAAGGATCCACGACATCTCAATTTGGTTATGCTCCGAGGCATGCCTGTCCGCATTAAACAAGCATCTTTACCCTGGACAATCCCCTCCAATCCCCTCCACTTGCGGGTGCATAACGAAAGTAACGGTCGTTGCAGGCATGAGACCCCCTGGACCCACTCTGGACAATCCTGGAAAATCATTCACTTGCCTGCACGTCCACTTCGAGGCACGCAGTACCGGTCGAGCAATACCAAAAGGCGGCGAAATCCCGTAGACCAATATGAAGCCAGACGGTCGTCCGGATCATCCCATCCATCGAGTATTATTATTTGTGCCAAGTTTGGGGCATCTGAAGTCACAGTCCCGGAAGGTAGACCCACATCAAATTTGTGACAGCAAGTGTTACCTACCTAGGTACTCTGGTATCCTACCAGGATCTCTTTAGTGGATTCGTGCTGATCGCCCACATCCACTGCCTTCGGGAGATCTGATATTAAATATATATCGATCCCTCTCGCCCTTCATAGGCCTTGTATCCGCAGGCGTATCTTGCAAGCAATTGGTTCAGTCAGTTTATATATATCACCGGTCGAGTGAAACATACGGAAGAACTCTAACTAATAATCTAATCAACATCAATCGATCCTCTTACATCTACCTCATCAACTTTTATTCGTATCTTTGCAACAGCCGACGGTGGACATCTTTGATCTTGATCTACTTCACATAGGACTATGAATCTCTCCAGTCTTGTCCACGAACGAAGGAACCATCAGCAACATTTCTCTCATTATAACAACACACCAGAAGTAATGGCTTCATCATTGGTTTCGAATCCTTACGCAGTTCAGTCCATGGCTCAACATGCTTCCTATACATACGTTAACGCACCTCAACCACCACCTTCGCCACCCGTAGATGAAACTTCAAAATGTTCTCTACCATCGATTTCAAGTCTATTAGGTTTGGCCGATGGATCAAGTCCTACAGAACAGACTCAGCAACAGACATCACCACAACAAGGTTGGTGCTCTCAGATTCTCCATTGTGTTTCATATGATTGACTTTCTCCCTCAGCACCTTTGAAAGAAGATTACAGACCTGAATCTGGACACCAGTACGGTCCTTCCCCATCAATGAGCTCTCGAGGTGCTCTTCCACCTACACCTCCAATGCAATCTGACGGCGGCTTTGACGGCAGACAATCACCATCTCAAGCATCCACTTCATCATATTCAGTAGTCTCCGCACCAAATTACTACTTCAATTCCTCCCAGATCTCAGCGATTAACAACATGGAGCCTTACGCACAACGCCAGCCAGTCCCAAATGCCGCTCGAAGGGTCTCAATGCCAGTGTCTTCAATGTCATATGCTCATTCACCATTCAATGGCTCATATACTATGTCTCCAGGAGCCCAGTCTTTGAGCTCTTACTACCCGAGCCCGATGCAAGCACAACCTCCTCAGGTTTCTGGACTATATTATCAAAGACCACTTCCTCAGGTATGTTTATTGCCATCAATCTGTGAGAAACAGTGACTAATTCATCTAAAGCAATTTCCTCCACTGATGCCAGTGTCCGTGACTCTGACCCCATCCTCTGGTGCTAATCCATGGCAACACCACCACTACATCTCGCCTTCATCGGCAGCTTCATTCCCGCAGTCACAAGATAGATATATCTGCCAGACTTGCAACAAGGCTTTCTCAAGACCCTCGAGTCTTCGAATTCATAGTCACTCACATACTGGCGAGAAACCTTTCAAGTGTCCACATCAAAATTGCGGGAAAGCCTTCAGTGTCAGGAGCAACATGAAGAGACACGAGCGAGGGTGCCACAGTTTTGAAAGTGGATCTATGGTCTGAGTGCCACCGTCCTTATGTATCGAATAGCCCCGGCAGACGATAATTTCACTTGTCATTAATGTATAAATAGCTGGGTATTGTGTTGGATGGCTTTCCTTGATTACGATACCCGTTCTTTTGGTCTATTTTTCTTATTATTTGGAGGATGTGTATATTTATGAAAGGCGCCTGGGAAAACTTGGGGGTTGGATAATATTTGCGGTCCGCATTTATATGGGCGTTAATGGCTATTAGTTCCTCAGAGATTACGAGAGAACGGATATTATGTGAAGAGACAACAGGGATCGCAAGGTCTGTCTCGAGGTGGCTTCGGAACAAGGAAAGAATGGGAAGGCGGAGAATATCATGAAGAGACGCTTGCGGGCTCATCGCCATTCCCTAGAGAATAGACAGATGATAGTGTAAAAGTAATTGAGTCAATTCAAAAGCAATGTCTAAAAGCGGAATTTCTCTTTCTCTTTCATCTTGAACATTCAGTGCTATTCACAGCTGTCCGTGTTTATCTGAGAGTCATCTAAAATACTTGACTCTCCAAGTTTTTTCAAGAATCCCACGAAATAGATGGTAAAATATGAAGTTCTACGAACTGCCATTTTTTCATGCCATGATCTCTGGAGCTATTTTTTTCAACCACAACAGTGAAACACATCACCCACGTTTCCACTAGCGAATACTTTCAAACTTTAATTTCTATAAGACGCTATCGTACATTTTATTCTACATGTAACATGTGGTGATCAAACTCATCACAGAAACCCCTACACTGCCTGCAGCAACTCCCATCATATCCACTGCCGATCCCCCCTAGGAGATGAAAAAAAAGAGAAATCAGACAATAAGAACACACAGGAGCGCCAATAACGTGAATCTATCGATTCAAAGCTTCTCCAAATCGTAGATCACTGCAGAGTACGTATCCATCAATCTTATTTATCCTAGCTACTTGTTCTCTCCGCTGAGTTTCCGGCTACGAATGAATCAAGAAGTTCCATTCGCAACACCTCTCTGATCTGGGCCAGTGCCACTGTGCAAAGAACTTTTCCTGACCAAGGCTTTCTTAGCAAATGTCACTGTGGAACTGCAGACAGACAAAATTGGGGGGAAGGCACTGTGACGAGGAGAAGATAGACAGAGAAGTGGGTAAGTGATTTCCGCAATGGCGCCAGCCACCGTCGATAGTGGGAAAGATAGCCTGAAGATGCAGGAGATCGGATCTTCTAGCCCCTCGGGTCTTTGGTATCTGTGGATTCAAGTCTAGGTTCAAGTTCCATAGAAATGTTGCGTGCAAGGATGGAGTGTAGAGATAGAGTGCTTGGCTCTTGATATCAGAGTTCTATGGTTCTGTAAAGAGAGTTTCCGTGAATGTGAGGGGAACCTTGAAAGCTTTATCAGCTGCGAGAGCAGCTAAATGGCAATTTCGGTTATCCATTTTACTGCTAAATGCCCAACTTGAACATTGTGGCATGATTTTACAATTTCCTAAGAGTGATGAATTCTAAAACTTGAAAAGTGCAGATTCAAGATGGTTCTATAGAGAATAGTTACCTGTGGTTGGGCGATTAGTGGTCGAAATCATGAGACGAGTATTCAATCTGCAGACCGGAAACATGCAAGAGTGAGAATTGAAGAAGCTACTATACTATACCAAAATATAGCCGTTCCAGCCAGTCCCGATGCCTAATAACAGAGTTACGCCTTGGATCTTCACCGCAACAAACCAACTTGAAACTTACTTTGAATAAACCAAACTTACACCAACGAGCCCTCCCTACCCTTCCCATTCAATAGCTCTCGGACGCTACAAACGCACTGCAGGCTGCAGCGAGATGAACAATTTCCAAATCATCACACGCAACGAACGAAACTTCACCACCAACATCTTGACTCCACTCACCACCCTCCCAATTCAGGGAACCCCCACGATCCCACTTGCACCAAATTTCTTGATTGCCTTTAATCTCCTATCCGCACGATCCCTTATCAAGTTTCCCTGTAAACGTCTCGGATGTTTTCACTTAAGGATAAGCACCGTCGCAAATCCTATCCAGCACACACACGTTGCTCAGAACCTTAAGCGACCTACCTATCGCGAAATATCTTCACCGTCGAGGTCATTTCAAGCCATGCCAATGATGCCATCGCTTTCCACTTGTTGCCACCGATAATCGAAGCTTAAGATTCTCTCCATCGAGTCATCGACGCACGCCTTGTGATCTTCATTCCTAGTCCCACACCCAAATCTAGATGCCATGCCTCCCGGAGGCATCGGCAAAAAGCTCTCAGAATCACCCAATTCATGATTCATCCCCGGTTCCAGCATCATCCCACATGTCTTTTTTTCTTCTCGAGGAAGGAATAACATTATACCTCGGGACTTTCTCCAATATTGATATCCGTCGGAGATTTGCTGGGCCACACAATATATTTATCGAACCCATCTTCTACATTCTAGAAGACGTTGAACCATTCTTTGACTTCCGCTTCTACTTGCAAAATTGTAGGAAATGCTTGATATATTAATACCTAGCTACATTGGACGTTATTTAAATGCTACTATAGGTGGGGATAAAGGGGTCAAACCACCGCCAAGCACATTGACATTCATCTAAGCCCTACAGCGTGTCTGAAAATATCAATACACACACGGAGTATATACCCAAACCACGAAGTACCTAGTATATATAGACATAATATATCAATATTGTATTCCTCTTCCATAACATCGAATATCTCGGTAGATTAAACGTCCAGGAAGCATTTACCAAAACAGTTCGACAGGTGCGGGCAAGAGCGAAAAAGCTAATTTCACCACGTGGAATTTTAATCTTCATTATATGAAGTCCTCATATAAATAAATAAGTCGATATTAATTGATATTCAGGTACTACCGAATGGAGCATAAAGACGGACCATTAGATCTTAATTAGTATATGAACAATGAACGACGAACGTGTGGTTGCGGAAATTTGTTATGGTATATTATTCAGGAGAATTAAGGTACCAAGGTCGAAGGTACTGTACGCGGTAATGACGGCAACTACATAAATATAGACATAAACATTTCTGATTGACAATCCCCATAATGTAAAATAAGTCACCGCCGTTCGAATCCACTCACGAGTCACTACACAGTCGACACTGCAGATACCTGTAGATGTACGGATTGAGGCAATCCAGACATGTCAATAGTGGCCCATGATTTAACCCGATTTTCTTTTTTTTCTTTTTTTGGGTTCTACACAACTTTGATTGATTTCACACCAACGCACATTATTATGCACCAAACACGTCTCGAGAGTCGAGTCTTGACGAGGTATCCCGGATTACTGGATGGGATGAAAAGAATGGGGCAAGGCAAGGGGACCTAGGACCCTCCCAGTCTCCAGATCGATGGCGAACTCAAATCCACCCGCAAAAACCAGGGTTGAAAATCTACGATTAGTACGGAGTACGGATAGTACGAAGTAGACATTATTATACCGGGTCCTCCTTTTTTTGGTTGATGTTGTCATGTCTCCGTACCGATAATAGTCAATTCATAAAAATTCTTCACCGTTTAACGTTTTCCATACATGACGCTTGTTTTTGACAGTCAGTGCCCAGAGTGCTGATCTCAGGCTTCTAACCTCGGGTTCTGAAACATATACAGTGCGACGGGTTCGTTTAACTTCGTTAGGGCTCCGGCGGGTGTTCTTTTCTAAGTCTAGATATATTCTCCGTAGATCATCGTACGACATTTTTTACAAGTGCTACCAAGGCTTTTTCAAGACATTCCCTTCTTTACCCCCAAGTTCCAACTGCACCCAGGATCCAGCCATACTACTTCCAAATGACGAGTGAAATCCCCGGGGGATGTGCATTATCGAAGAAGATCGCGGTTGCTTTGCCGAGATGAGATAATATGCTTTTTTTTTTTTTTTTTTTGGAAATATGTCTTGAGTAATAATGCCCTGGTCTTTCAACATGCTTAATTGAGGATATACATTATAATCATGTACTCGGAAAGATCCTCAGACTCTCAGAGTGTTCTAGAAAATCGATTTAGGTGAGATTAGTTACAGGGTATTATAATTGAGTAGGGGTTCTATGTAGGTGTCAGTCAGGGGTATACGTCATATTCTGCAATCTTGTGAGTTTTCAATGCTTGGGATCGCCAGCACAAAATACGTTCCACTTCAGGAATCTTCCTCCTATTTAAATCAATTCGATATCACGGTACCATTCCTAAGTTGATATTCTCATGATAGAGCAAAATTCTTTGCCCATGGCGTTGGACAGGCTCCAAAACTCGGCTGCACCCAAATCTGCACTCATTCGGTAGTGCTCACCAAATGAAGACCATGTAAAATTTTGTTATACATTCTAGTCTTTAACGTTCCGTTGAATATCACTGAGGAGATGGATTTATTGTATGGTCAATCCGTTCTAATGTGGTCTATGCCATTGTGCAGCTGTTCAGGAATATCTTATCCAAAAACTTAAAGTTATAAAGGAAAGATTTTGCCTGGCTCGCCATCATGTTTTTTTTGTCGGTTAGTAGTAAGTAATAAGAACCATCTAGGAATAAGGAGACATAGATTGTCATTCTAAACTTTCTTCGAGGAGATATATACAACTTTTGAGCTGAGCTTCGCCAGGGGCACATAGGTATGACATGTCCCTCATTTTATGGAATAGCCAAAGTAGAACTCAAAGATCTATTGCTCAGATCCATCAATTGAAAATTTCACTGCACTTAAATGGGATCACCATGAATTAATAAACGATTGATCATTTTAGAACGGTAAAAATGACGCGAGATTTATTCTTCCACCGTCCAGCGTCATCTCCATGACTTCCAATAGAACAGAGGTGTTGAAGTGGGTACACTGCTCGTCCAAACTATGAGTAAGATTAAACTCTATCTATCTTAATATTATTCACCACAGCTAGCATGACGACCAAGATACTCGAGAGAGAAGAATTCGAAGGAAGTAAAGCTAGTTCGCTTCTAGAGGAAGAAGGTTTTGGGGAGAGGTGACGGTGTAACTTGAGTAGTGCAAATAATAAATATTTCACTCGCATCTGACCTCATCGACCAGACTCGTGAAAGTATTCAAGAAAGAAACGCGGCTCCACGAGGTTCTTAAAAGGTTTGGAGGTCTCTTTCTTGCGGTGCTGGACAATTATAACATGAAAAGTAAGAAAATTTATACACTGCCAGCAACAACCTTCTTGTGGTTACCTAGTGTATACGGGTGGGTGTCGTATAAAACTGACAATCGACTTCTACTTCATTCTTCTCACTCCAACGCGCACAGTACTCAGACTCCTCGCCTGTACTGTAAGCCCTTTCTCTCTTCGAATTTTCATACCTCTTTCTCTTCTTACTTGCCGCTGATCTCCATCCTTCCTCTTTCTTCATCGTAGATTGGGACGATGATGATGGGGATCAGTAAGTCACATGCTATGGGCTAAACACAAAACACAAAACACTTCTCTGCCCTGATGCGGCCTATGTACACGAATATTGAGTCGGGTTACCGTTCAGAGTTGATACTAAAATCGTCTGCGTTTTGTACTTCGTATATCTTTCCCTCGATGAACATATGTGGCTTCAATAAAGAATTAATATTGCTTTTGGATTTCGACTCACGAGTCCAGCAGTAGTGATAATTTGATTAATAATAATGCACTTCCGCAAAATCATTCCCTGCTCTTCGACGTCTCTTCTGCTAGTTGCACGCTCCATTCGATCCAATTCTTCGAAAGTTTGTATGGCAAGCCTATTTGCTTACGAAGAAACATATAAGGATTTTGCCTCAAGAACTATAGTGATAGATGATGACTGGCGAAAACAAGTGGATTGTCATAAGTAAATTTGTACTTTGTTGAATGAATGATGTTGTCACCATGCTGTCCACAAACTTTGATACGATCGATATTCAGGCCCGCTCACTACAGTAACGTAAACATTTATCACACATGTGACGTGTTCTGTAGGAGAAAAGTTTCCATGACGGCTTCTAGATGTTGCCAATTCTAGAGCGTCATGGCCTTCCGTGTACTTCAACTCTTTGCTTTAATACAAACTTGACGTTTCAGAATATTCTCCATGTATTGGTAGACCTCTTATGATAGGCATCCTGTAATATATATTCCCACCAAATAACAAAAAAAGACGAAACTTCGGGCTCGGGCAAAAGAAAGTTCATGCCTTGACAAACTGCCTTAGAGATCAAAATAGCTTAAATTTAGAGAATGAGAAGTACTGCAACCCAATACTATACAATAGTAATTGAACTCTGTGAAAAGAAGTAATATGCACAAGACAGGAAAGATTGGGATGAAAGCGCAAAGGTTCAATGGTTTGACAGCGAAGTCTTTTTCTTCCTGGCCTGCCCTTTTCATGCATAACAAACCAGATAAATGAGTAGATAGGTAGAGATGATTAACCTATTGATATATACTACCTTGCCTTGCGCCCAGTTTTGAAACGCCAGTCTGCTCAAACCATTGGGAAACTGTTCTTTAACCAACTTGAATCATAAGATGATGCTGGGTAAAATTGATTGCAGGTATAGAAATTCATATCACCACATAAATTCATGATGCAAAGATGTGTTAACGTTGTAGGAGGACTTTCAAAATGTTATGCCACAGCAAAAGGTTGATCCCCATGTGATATTGAAGGCAAGGCTGATAAAACCCGGCAGAAAGATGGCCCGAGCTTTCGCATATAGCGCAGCCTTGGATCGATCACAATTTATCCTTTACCAATTGCTCCCGTATATCTTTGATTATCAATTCGAAGTCGAACCCATTAATTACAAACCGAAAAGCATCAAGAAAGGATAATCATGGATTCTATGGACATAGATCCCCCAGTGGAAATACCTCAAGTGGATGGTGAAGCTGAGGTAAGCTAATAGCCTTTCTGAATTTAATACATCTTGGTAGAGCCTTGCCAATGGTTGAGATACTTTTTGATCTCAAATCTCCACCAAAGTCTTTTGCTTGAATTGACACATCTCCAGTCTTCGATGAATGCTGAAATTCAATCCGAAGCCCCAACTGAAGTCCCAGTCGAAGCATCAAATGAAGCCCCAGCCGCCTCCTCAGAATCCGAAAAACCAAAACCTACGGCTCCTAAATCTAAGATATCAAACAATGCGCCTGGTTACAGATACAAGTATCCAGAGGCCTCTCCGACGCCACCCGGTGTTGATGATGACAGATGGAATAAGATATACGTGGCTGCGGATTCTCGATTCTATAATAGAGCCAAAAAGAATGCAGCTGAATCCAGAAAGATCAGACTGACTGGTGAGACTTATCAATTAGCACTCAGAATTCTGAAGGAGAGGGACGAGAAGGAAGCCGAAGCAGCGGCAGATTTGGCAGCCGGAATCGCACCACCCCCGAAAAGAACGCCGAAGCCGAAAGCTCCACCAAAGATGCCGAAAGCTCCCTCTACAAGCTCTCGAGACGGCACACCAAGCTTCAATGATAGGATCCCATTAAGCATATCCGAGCAGATCAAGAGTGAAGGCCGTTCTCGCAAGGCACTGGGATCCTCTAGCCAAGGATCCCCCGGGCCATCTGCTCCTAAGTATAGCAGTCCTGCGCCGTCACAAATTAAGTCGGAGAAGATAGAGAAACCATTACCGAAGAAGAAAGTCACCGCCGCTCCAATCAAAAAAGTCCGACCCAAGGGGGCAAAGCCCGAAGGTAATATTACATACCACCGCAACAATCAAACAGACTAACACATTTGCATAGGGCCTACAGAAGCTAGATCACAACGTAACAGCGCCACTCCTGGATTAAGAACTGGTCCTTCAGACGACGATGACAGCAATGATGGAGGCGAGTACTGTATATGTCGCGGTCCTGATGATCACCGCATGATGATATTTTGTGAAGGGGGTTGCGAAGATTGGTACCACTGCTCATGTATCGATGTTGATGTCGAAGACGCGAAAGAACTTCTGGATCGATTCATTTGTCCGAACTGCAGCTCTGATACTGCATTCACTACCTGGAAGCGAATGTGCAGATACCATAATGTTGATGGATGTCGGAAGGCCGCTCGTGTTAGCGAAGTTCCACCTAGCAAGTATTGTAGCGACGAGCACGCAACTGCGTTTTGGGAATTTGTTGCTCAAAAAATGCGCTCCAATAAAAAACGTACTATAGGCGGTGCATTGGGCGAGGCAGAATTTGGAGCCTTGTTGGATTCATGTAAGACGGCAACCGATTTCCACGCTCTTGGTTCGAGGCCGAAGTTGCCAGTACCTGAAGACCACGACGCAAGTCAGCCATTGGGACTTAATCATCTGCTTCCTGAAGAAGAATTTATGATAAGCAAGATCAAGGCCAGACGCACCATCATTGAACAACGCATTGAAAGTTTCAGAACAGCTCAGAAACTTTTGATTATGATGAACCGGCGCGCTAAGATCGCACAAGAACATCCAGATGTCGATGTTAAGGAGATTTGCGGATACGACAATCGCCTCGCCTTAAACGAGAGCGAGTTTGGGGCTTGGTGTGAAAGTGAAGAAGGCAAAGGCTACCTCTCCACTGGAGTTCTTGGTCCTCGTACAGAAGAAACAAAGCATATTGGCGAAACTACCTTATATCCTGGTCAAGTTGTTCCCGATACAGGAGACATACCGGACGAATTAAAGAATCTGTGCATCAAGCCCCTTAAGAAATGCAAACACAACGGCTGGCGTGGCAATCATGCCGAGCAATACGCCTACGCAACCAAGACTCTGACGGAAGAACTCGCAAACTTGAGCCAGCAGGAGGCTTCTATTATTGACGATGCGGAAACTAGAGAGGCCACCAAGGATTACAATGCTGAGAACACAGTCGAGCAACTTTTCTAATCCGCTGCTGCTGCTGTTTGTTACTCTGCGATGTTTTGGCTCTTGGGTTGTGTCGAGGCGTATGAGCGGGGTACCGTCTACAAAGGAGTAGTAGTTTTGATGTATATTTGCATGGTATGGAGAAATAGGGAACATTAAAGTGAGGGTTGAATTGGCGCTTTGAACTTGAGGGCATTATGGTACATATACCCAGGCGGAGTTACGTACTAATATGAATCAATTTTAATATACCGGGGTCGTGAATGTAAATATGGCACTCAAGATGATATGATGATAGAGGTGATTTAATCGACTACCTTTGTAAAGTTATGATATCTCAACCCCAAACCCATCATCCCCCTCATTCTTCACCCACCCACCCAAGCACCCCCTCACCTCCTCCTTAACCCTCCTCCTCTCCCCCAACATCTCACTCCCCTTCAAATCCCCATATCGATCCACCACCAAACAACTCCTCAGTCTTTCCACCATCTCCTGCCCTCCGTCCATTTTCCTCGCAGTAATCGCACCCAAAACCTCAATTCCCACTTCCCACCCTCGTCTTCTACACACACGGCTCGCCCCTCGGACATCAAATTGTTTCCTCCCTTGCAACGCACCGTTGACCAGCGTTTCCCCGCCGGTTTTCCCATCGCCGTGGATCCAGGACGTCGAGATATTGCTACTGACATATTCTGGCGCGTCCACGTTATCTATATTGATATTCCTCTCGGATCTTCGCGAATACGCGAATTCTCTCCCCGTCGTCTGGATCCCTAGTTCATGAAACCCATACCCATATCCATATTCACTTTCCGTGAACTTTGATTCTCGATTTCGTAAATCCGCCAAACGGGTTTGGAAACACCGTGTAAAGCCCACTTCGCTGTATTGCGTCGCGGGCAGGATCAGAGAATCCAAATACATGTTTTGGGGCGAGATGAAGAGGGTGGTGAGGGAGGAGAGGAGGGAGGTGTATTGGGTGGTGGCTAGTTTATCCGAGCAGGATTTGGAGAGCGTGGGGGGTGCGTCGGGGCGAGAGGGCTTGCGACGCACGCGGCCGAGGAGTTGGAAGTTGGCTCGACCGGGGAGTTCTATTTTCGGGTTCTCTTCCCCGGTCTCTTCTCCCGTGTTGATAGTGATAGGAGGAGGGAGAGCCCACGGCGTGGGATCATCTTGTGCGGCCATCGTGAGTTCCATGGATGCGTCGCCACATGGGGCTTCGGAACAGTACATGAATAGTTTGATGTGGGGTTTGAGTTCGAAGGGTTGGAATGATTCGTGCGTGATGGTTTCTGGAGACCGGGGTTGTAGATATTGGGATGGGGTGGAGGGAGTGGAGAGAAGGGAGAGGGTTTCTTGGAGGAGAAAATGGTTGAGGGAGCGTAAACAGAGGATTTCGGCGTGCCAGTCGTGGAGCACGTTGCCGTGTGCTTGGGGGAGTTTGGATTGCGGGAGACATTTCATTCCGGTTCTGAGACGGGGAGAGGTGTTAGGGGGGAGTAGTTCAATCTTGGAGACGGATCATCCATCATAAGCTTGATGAAAAGTGGAATCTCAATACGTTGATTTGTTCGAAAAGCGTGACTTCACGTTTCACAAGCCTACTATATAGTGCATAGCGCATAGTAATAGATGAACAAGAAATCACCTGCAAAAAGATAAAAGAACCAACTCACGCAAGAGCAAGACAAGTCAATCCATTCTCACCTACCTCAAATCAGCCTTACCGCATCTATCATTTTATACATACATTGCATACAAAAGATATCAATAATAAACAAAACAAAAAAACCGTGAACAGATCAACGACCTACCAGAAGCAACAATGCCACTCAATGGAACCCATTCCCTAACCCCTCCAGCCCGATTTAACGGTTTCCTCTTCGCAGGCAATTCATCGAATCGTTTGAGGACCACATTTGCGATATCGTCGGCTGATGGTTCGTTCATCTCATTCGTATTATTTTGCATGATTTAGATTTATAATTATCGTCGGGAATTGATAAGACTGTACTATGATGGACAGTGTAGGTAAGGTAGTGAGTGTACTGCTAATAGGTACCTCCTACCTAGCTAGGTACTTGCAGTAATTTTCGTGTGGGGGTGGGGTTGAATTCGCGGAAAAGATCTCTCTCTCTCTCTCTTTCTCTCGCTTTTTTTGGTTGGTTGGAAATGGTTGACCATCTTCATCTCCGGAGTTCGTACAATCAATCTTGATCAATTATTACGAGCAAGTACCTATGGCATTCCATTCCCCGCCACGCTAGAAAATCGCATGCCGTGGGAATCCAAAGATCTCCCTTCCTGCTTATGCTGATTGATTGCTTATGTTGATTGCTTATGTTGATTGCTTATGTTGATTGCTTATGATATTATGAGCTTTTTATTCTTCCTGGTTGTGTAACAGTACTAGATAGTAAATCAGCATCTCATCTTCATTATTTCCGTTAACTTTTACTTCATTCCTCTTGAAGATCTTCCAACTTGCAACTTGCAGCTTGCAGCTTCCGTCATCTAAGTTTTAACCTTACCCCGCATCCAAAGCTTCTTTGAGCTCTCTCGAAATACATACTCCATCCCATCCCAATCAAATCAGTAGATAATTATCCAACATCTCATCATGGATCCCAATCAAATGAACATTCCCCCGATGAAGGATCTTACCATCGATAACATTACCGAAAACACCGTAAGGATAAACTCTCAAGGGGATAATGAACGTCTCATATATGTTATGGAAAGACTCGTTACCCATCTTCATGATTTTGCAAGAGAAACACGGTTAAGTACCAAAGAATGGATGGCTGCCCTGGATTTCTTGGTGAAGGTGGGACAGATATCGAGTGATGTGAGACATGTATGTTGCATCTCCTTTTTTTTGTCACGCTTGATCTCAAAAAGGAAAAGAAAAAGAAAAAGATATATTTATAAAACCAAACAGGAATTCATCCTGCTATCAGATATCCTCGGTCTCTCCCTCCTAGTCAACGCAATCGATCATCCCAAACCCCCCGCGTCAACCGAAGGATCCGTTTTCGGTCCCTTCCACACCCACGATGCCGAAACTATGGCATCAGGAGACCAGATGTCGCATGATCCCCAAGGCGATCCCTGTATCGTTCTCTGCACCATCAAAGACGTGTCGGGAAACCCCATCCCTGATGTGAAGATCGATATCTGGGAGACGGATTCCACGGGACATTATGATGTGCAACGTGAAGTTCGAGATGGACCCGATGGGAGATGTATCATGCAGAGTGACGTGAATGGAGAATTTTGGTTCAAGGCCATCGTACCTGTTCCTTATCCGATTCCTCACGATGGGCCCGTCGGTCGGCTTTTGAAGCTGTTGAAGAGACATCCTTGGAGACCGGCGCATATGCATTTTATGTTTCAGAAGCCCGGTTGGGATCATCTTATTACGTTCGTCTCCTCAACTTCCCCATATATTGCTCGCTCGGTACTGATGTGATTTTGCTCAAAAGTGCCCTATATATTCGTGGCGATCCATACGAATCTTCCGATGCAGTATTCGGGGTGAAACAATCACTAGTCGTTGATTTTGAACCCGCAACCGCCGATATTGCAAAGAAGTACTCGGTGGCCGAGGGATCAAAAGTCTTGAAACATGATTTTGTTCTAGTGAGCGAGAAGGAGACGGAGGAGTTGAGAGATCGGAATGCGTTGAAAGCTTTGAAGGCACTGGGGATGAAAGTAAAGTTGTTGGATCATTTACCCGTGCCGGATCTTGATTGATCTATTGAAACTCCGATCTCAAAGTTTTCAGATGAGAGCATTTCTAATCTTGCTTGACAATTTGAACGTCCGAAATAGTTTCTTGGTGTGCTTGAGCGAAGAATCGCTTCAGTGTTTAGAAATCCATCAAACATTTTAAATTCATCTCTAATCATATCAAGGGATGAATATTATGAAATCTCATCGTCCAAACCAAATCCAAACATCCAAAGTTCAGTTGACAAAGGGTTTGAAATAAATAAAAATCGAGTCCTCCACAATATGCAATATGCAACATCAATAAAGCATCCCATCAAAAAAGGAATCCCAGTCTTCCACAATCTCAAAATCTCACAACCCCTCGACAATCTCAAGACCAGTAAACACAACATAAACACCCCCCAAACCCGAGCCGCAACCCAAACTCCATCTGATTTGTTTACTTCTCCCCTTCACATCCGCAATCCGGATGAACTCCAGTCAATGCCGGCAGAGCACACAAGACGGCACACAAGACGGCAGATAACAGTCAGCGGGCACCACCAACTCGGGGACTATATCCTTACGTATCCTTATCCTCTCATTCCTTAGATTTTCAACCAAGCAAAGCAAAGTAAACATAACCAAAACATCCAACTCCTCTTTCGAGTATAGTTCGAAATCGCACGATGTGCAACAAATGAAATCCTGAAACCCTCACGCCTCCGGGTTTAGAATGAAAAAATTGAAAGATTGGGGTTTGGGACGGGTTCCTATGTTCTTTCCCCCGTCAACGCGAAATCGGTTGGTTGGTTGGTTGGTTAGTTTTGATGTTGGGGATTGAGAAGGTGAGAAGGGAATGGTTGCGCAAAGATTTTACTTTGAGGGGGGGCGGAGGGAGGAGGGAGGTTTTCTGTCTTTTTTGGCGGCTGGCTGGCTGGCTGATAGATACATACATACGTACATACTAGGTAGGTAGGTAGGTAGGTAGGTAGGTAGGTAGGTAGGTAGGTAGGTAATCTTACAGTATGCGTTGGAGTTGAAGTTGAAGTTACCCGGGTTATCTGTCTACTGGGTGAGATGGATGGATTGGGATTATATTATATTTTATTGTATTGTATTAATAGGTAGGTATCTAAACTCAATTCAAAATCCCGCCTCAATGAGATTTTTCATTTATTACCCATCTACCCACCTATATATCATGCATCTATACCTCTAGAATAATAGAACGATTCATTTCCCATTTCCCATCGACTACGAATACCTGTACCTACGAGCTTATATATCCGAGTCGAAGCCTGGCTTCCTGTACTTCGGAGATGGAGAAGGAGAAGTGAGGTGAAGAAAGTAGATCTGCGGAATTCTTAGTATATATATATGGACATTCACTACCTACCTATCTACCCACTCAATTATAGTAACTCGTAGTTGACAAATCAGGGAAGAATTTGAAAAGAAAGTTCCCAAGTTTTGTTGCATATCTGAAAATTTGTGAGAATCTGTTAGAATCTGTCGGTCGGTCGATTATAAGCAATAAAGTAGACTCAATAGAGGTTGCCTAAGTTTTGTTGCATATCTGAAAATTTGTGAGAATCTGTTAGATTCGGTCTGTCGGTCCAATTGTGAGCAATAAGCTACCATTCTGAGTAGACTCAAGAGAGTTGGTCTAAGTTTTTGTTGCATATCTGAATCGATCGTGATGTGTCTATAACGAAGAGTTTGGAGAAGAATAGGTAGGAATAAGAAGAAGAAGAATAGGACCTCACTAAGTACACTAAAATTCCGAGTATAGATGATCTATCTAATGGGTTTTGTTGTACATCTAAATTTTGAAGAAGATTAACGGCGTCGATTATGGGCTACCAGCAAGGTTGCATAGAGCTTTATTATCGCTGCTAAGTCCAGGAGCCCTTACTTGTTACCTGTAGGCAATAGACTCAAGACTTAGGTTTCAATTTTAATAAGGTTGGATTTACTTGTGTTTAGCGTAGCGGATGTCGATTTGCAAAGGTGTCTATTAACGATGTGTGTTTGACGTAGAGGGAGAATGTGGAGGGAGGTATATGGAGGGAGGTATATGGAGGGAGGTATATGGAGGGAGGTATATGGAGAGAGGTAAATGTCTAAGGGGTCTGAGAACTTGGAAGTGAAGTTGAGAGTGGAGTTGGGGATGGGGATGGTGTCTCATATCATAGAGCAGAGAGAAGGGAGAAGGAGGAGGTTGGAATAAGAGCACCGGGGGAAGGAGAAGAAAGGGGGGTTTAGAGATTAAGATGGATAAGGAGAGTCGAGAGAGAAGGATAGAACACTAAAGAAGAAGACACTGAGAGAGAGAGAGAGCCAGGGTGTGAGAGGAGGGAAATGGGGAGGAGGGAAATAAGGTGAAGAAAGCCTTAATAAGGAGAGAAGTGAAGTCAAGAGAAAGATGATCCGTAATGAGAGGAGTATGGGAGTGGGAGTGGGAGTGGAAGGAGAGATAACGAGGTAGGATGAAGTTGTAGAGAGAGGGAAATAGATTACAGAAGATGGGGAGATGTATACATTGATTGTGATGCTCAGAACCCTGACGATATCAAAGTTTTCAAAAGACGGGACTGCAGTTCATCGAAAGACTTCAAAATTCGAAAAGACCGTGAGTCTTCAAAGTAAATCCAATCATTCAGATGAATTGTATCTTTCAAATGGGCCGCGTATACCATATAAGATCAATATATCATAATACAGACAAGGAAAACAACCAAGGAAACTCCAACTAGAATAACGCCTATAACCTGCACCAGAACAGCCTCAAACCCCGATATCGAAATGCCAAGTAGAGCGAATAATTTCCCGTCAAATTAAGAAGTGGAAGCAGAGTTGATCCAGCCCCAAAGCAAACACTTCGACACACACATGGGATTGTCTCTCTCCCTTTACTATTCCACATAACTCTGTTATGTACTTCCCACGAAACAGCATAGTGTATACAGATTCTCTCCTGGACTCATCATATCCATTCTGTAGATAGTAGAGTGATAATACCTAGATTAAAACTTGTGCATGGAACTCCATTCCACGTTACAGCTCAACTCAAGAGACGAAAAAACAGAAAAAACAAAACAAAAAACGTAAGCTTGCTAGTTAATAGCAAGATGATCGACTGCGGTATAGCTAACTACAGCCGATCAAGAGAATAGAGAATGGAGACTTGATTTCTACCTACCTATGTTGTATATCGAGGTTATGGGGTTAAAGTATTGTATGTAGTGAAAGAGCTCTTCTCTGTACGTATCAACGAAGAAAATGGAGAAGAATTTGGCATTTCAGTGTCTGGGTTTGATGACCTAGTAGGTATCAATAGGTTATATTTATATATAAATGATAGAAGAAAAGCACACTCTGTAAATGATGATAACAGTTAGGTTGTCAAGAAATATACAATTTGAAAGATTAGGTAAGTGATTTCGTTCCAATTTTCAGAGGAGCCCCGCACACTAAGAAAAAGCCCAACCAAAAAACCCCACATACCTTCAATATATACTCAAACCACACCCACACATCCAGCAAATAGTACAAACACTACACAAACCGGTACGCACAGCGTTCGCATTCCGACAATCTCCTAGAGATCCCAAGAATGAGTCAGCTGGTAGTGATACAGGCCTGCTGGCCCAATGGCAAGGCGCTTGACTACGAAACACTCAAAAATCTTGAGTGTTTGAAATCAAGAGATTGCAGGTTCGATCCCTGCGTAGGTCAATATTCTTTTTGAATTTTTTTTCTTCATTCTTTTGTTCTTATTTATTTTTTGGCCCTTGATGTTGACGAGGAGGAAGAAGGAAGGTTGTTTTGTTCGACTTTTTTTGGTGGGGGTTTTGGAGGGGTATGTAGGATGGACTTCGCTTCGAGAAAAGGCTCGAATGCCGATCCCGGTGAGCTATGCCAAAGGATTTTGTCACGATTTCTCAGCGCAGCATGCCTAATAACGGTTGGAAATTGAGTATTTACACCTTAAGTCCTTTCATATCATACATACACTTTCATTCTACAATTTTAACTCAAGCAAACCTCGGAAGGTCGACGTTCATTCCTTGGAGCAATCAACCTTAATTAAGTCCAGTACATGTTCTCGATATCAGCACCCACGTAGACCCAAGAAATCTAGATGAGGTTCTAGTTTTTGATTTATTGTTGTGGTCTTGTAATATACAATATGTAAGAGATTCTCTGGGATACTACGGAGGCTCTCAGTGTAGAAATTCATGGAGATTAGACGTATGCATAGATAGATTTCAACCTCTTTATCCCCAGAGTAAACATATTGCAGAACACATCATACCAGTTCTGTCCCAGAGAACCAACCCGTGGAGATTTTCTTTCTCGCCCTCCATCTGCGCCATTCATACCTAGATTCATCATAAATATCATATTTCAAAAACCAAACGCCATATCCATGAATGTTGTACAATGCTTATGTCCATTTCCATTTTCAGCCCCGAGACTCAAAGACTTCCACCAGGTATTAATTTTGTCCCGCTCTTTTTGATATCCTCTTTCCTCTGTTGCATCTCTTGCATTAATTTGGCTTGTTCTTCTATCTTTCCACTGCGGCTTTTTCGGGCGGCTTCTTCGGCTTCGACCCAGACTGTAAGTGGTGAGGTTAGCATATTCCTTTCCGTAATTATATATTCTGTGCTCCAATCTGCAAAAGCCCTCTTATATTGTCCCCCCGTAGCCGGTAACCCCTTCTTCGATCTCTCCCTCCAACCTTCAGGGCATCATCCCCCTTCACACCGAAGGTCCCCGAACCATCTTCCGCCACCCCCAATCCCACAAAGAAACAAACAAAAAAACATACTCGGCCTATCACTCTTACTATACTCCTTCAACCTCGACACAAAATTATCGAAATCCTCCTGTTTGCCCACTCGATTTTCCAAACTGCGTTTTTGAAGTTCCGGATTGTATCTTAGGAAGAGCTCTTCTTCCGTGGGGGAGACGTAGTAGACTAGAGCAGGTCCACCCACGCAACATGTAAGGCCACTGGAGGGGGGTTAGCTTATGTTAATGGATGTATAGAAATTATGGAGAAAGAGGGGGATGTAATTGAATTGAAGGGAGGAATGAGGGGAACATACGCAACGGCCATTTTGCCGTACATGCGCCAGTTTGTTGGTTTAGGTGGCATATTTGCTTGCTTGCCAATTCGATATACTATTCTTGTTCTGATGTGAGAAATCCGATCGAGTCAAAAAATTGGATCGGGAATTGTGGTATTTAGTCGGGTGAGATCAGAAGCTGATAATTATTTGATCGATGACATGATGATTTTCCCTTCAAAGCTGCAAAGCTAGTTGTGGCCGTGCTTTGAATGGGGAATGGTGGCGGTGTGTGGCGTAAGGAGAGACAAATTGGATGGGAGGGATTTCATAAGCATATGCGGTGAGGGGATTCGCTACAGTTGCCGTAACATGCGATGATCAGACGGGAGATCGCGGCGAGGTGATTGGATTTCGGTGATGCTGGGACGGAGTGATGCTGGAATTTGTGAAGTTAGGTATTTATTATGTTCATGCCGATACGGGTCTTGCATAGCATAGGTATGCTTACTGTACCTATGTTATGCCGCTTTGGAAGCCAGCTTTTGGTGAGAATGATAATCTAGATGATACTCCTTTCAATTCTTCGGTAGAAAGCAAACAATGTAGAAATCAATACCCGAGCCATTCATCAATATCTCAAAGGTTTTTCTATATGCTCCAGTAGCCAGAATCTTGCCTCGGACAATGCTCTATATAGTCCTATTGGTATGGAACCTGATACTGCGCATTGGTACCTACCTTTCTGCATTCAAGAAGTTCGGACGGCCAAGACATCTATGTACGTCGTAATGCTGTTACAGGATGACTCTCTACTTATAAACCCAGATCGCTCCAAGTACATACCATACATACATACCATTTACTGTAAAGAAGTCTTGAATCTTGATATCAGCTGAACTCAACATCATCACAAGATGTTCTGAATATCTTATGTAAACTCCGCCTCTCAACGCCATGTTTCTCATATTCTCCTTGGTATACCTAGATAGTGGATCTTATGGATCTCGTGGAGTAACCCTCAATATGCTGACTATAATATGCTAACCAATCGTTCTTCATTCGGACCTGACTTCAATTATGGCTGGTACTTTAATTAAATGTGACTGATGATGATGATGCCATTAGATATATCAGCAAGGGAATAAGGAAATTCATATTTGAGTAACAGCTTTTTTTCTCCTGAGATGAACTTAACTTCTGCATGAACATTGATATCAACAAAATTATATTGATTATTAGAAGAAATAGTTTTATCCTTCACCAATAACCAACAACATACCACATACCCGTACCTATTTTTGATAGAAAACCAAGAGGTCGGAATATCGGAATATTCAAAGCTTTGATACTGAAAATAGACTCCACCAACAACACGGTAGCTCTTAATAGTTCTTTTATACTGTGGCTCAAACATTTGCGACAGGCACAGCAAGAAGAAGAGGAAGAAGAAGAAGGAGAAGAAGCAGAAGAAGAAGAAGTACAGTAGTAACAGGAATGAAATCTCCCACCTCTTTTTTTTTATTCAAACTCAACATACACATACATTCAACATTGTCCCATACCCATCTCATACAACTTATTAGCGCCCCTGCCCTGCCCCCACTCCGCATTCTCATTCTCTGAGACGACCCCCCAAGCTCTCCAGCTGTCTTGGTATTGAATGTCCCTTTTTCAACTCCTTGTCAAAGTAAATACACATACGAGATCCTCTATCTACAACATAGAAAGATTGACATCAACAGAGACCCTCACTCGACTTTTTTCTACTCTCTCATAGCCTTGCATATTCTCAAGCAAAGGAACACCAAGACAATTCTCAAAACTGAGTTTCGGCATTATAACAACAATTCCCACTTCGAAGAAGGTGTACCCATTTTCGAAACATTGATCTTATCACCCCTTTCAACATCGACAATTCAATTACAATTCTTTGATTTACAGACCATCATTCAAGCCCACCGACTTTTTGAGATAAAAAAATATAAAACTCCAGAGGAATTGCTTTTCATGGATTGAACACTTTGAGAGTTGTTACTATTTGTTAATATTTTGCGCCAAAGAACCAGAGGGATAGGGGAGTTGAAGCTAGATCGACTCAGAAGGAGAGATAGTAGGAGAAAATCATGGCATATGATCAGGGTTATCATGAGCAGCCACAGAGGCCATACAATGGACAAGCTGCTCAAAGACCTGGAACGGCACAAGGATATCAACAAACTCCCCCGCAACAATATTCACAAGAGCAGTATGATGATTATGGTCAAGATGGTTATGGATATGAGAATTACGATAATGGATATGGGCAGAATTATAATGGTGGATATCAGGATATGAATGGTGGTGGTTATGGAAATACGAATGGAGGGGGAAGAGGTGGTTATGCTCCAGACATGAATGATGGACGTGGCAGGGGATATCCTCCAAATGTGAATGGGGGAGGTAGAGGTAGAGGTTATCCACCATCGAATCCAAATTATCCTCCACAACAAGAACATCATCCGAATGACAGACGTGAGATGCCACCAAGAGGAGGTGGACCTGGTCCAAATGGTAGAGGAGGGCCAATGCAAAGACCACCTCCAGATCGGGGTGGATATGGAGGGCCACAAGGAAGAGGATATCCTCCAAATGGTGGTCCTGTGAATGGAAATGGTAGACCAATGGATGGATCTATGAGATCTGGACAAGGACGTGAGTCAAAAAAATGATATGTGTTGTGAATGATTGTATTGACCTTTTTTTTTTAGCACCAAGACCTCGGAAACCTTTAGTAACACCCCCTATATCACCAGAAGATGGGTCAGCGACTTTTGATAGCCCCTTTCCTGCATTTCCTGGAGCAAAGAAAAAAACTGCAATGTCTGAAGAACAGGAAATTACCCAAAAAATGAGTTCAATGGATATCTCAAGCTCTTCCCATCCTAACAGACCTGGAACAGCTGGAAGTAGAGGACGACCTGGAACAGCCGGAAGTAGGGGAAGACCTGGAACGGCTGGAAGTAAAGGAAGTCATGATAATTTTGGACCAAGGAAGGGTGTGTCGATGGATGATTATGGAAGACCTTCAATAGATAGTCAAAGAAGTGCACCTAGAGGAGGGTATCCGCCCCATGGACCTCAAGGAATATCAGATCAAAGAAGAGGTCCGCCTTCAAGGGGAATGGCACAAGGCTCTCCGGCGCAAGGCCCTCCTAGGCAAGACTTTCCGGAGAGGAGAGGACCTCCCCCTGGGCAAGGATATGGTGGTGCACCAAGACAGAATGGTTATGGAGATCGTGATTATGATCAGTATGGAAATCCCATGTCACCAGTTCGAGATGATCGGGATAATTTTGGTCCTCCACACCGAAGCTTGACTTTGCCAGATGAACCTGGCCCTATGGGAATGGTACCTCCCACCTCTTCGATGAATAGGCCAGGGATGAGTGCACCATACAATGGTCCTCTTGGAAGTGGTATGCCGATTGTTCGACCCACCACAGCTACAGGATCAAGACCACCACCACAAAGATCATACCCAAACCAACAGCCTGTTCAACCTGTACCTCCTCAACAGCAATACCCTCCTCAACAGCAACACCCTCCTCAACAGCAATACCCTCCTCGGCAGCAATCCTCTCAACAGCAATACCCACAAAACGATTATTCAAATAATCCTTATGCAGATCACAATCCGGATGAAAGTCTTGGCACATTATATGATGCATATTATGAATCACCACAGCCACAACGACCTATATACAATCGAAATTTCCCAAATAATTCAGAAATGCCAGATTTCGATGCGGCTCCACAAATACCTTCGCATAGAAGAGGTACCTCGATTGAAGCTCATATTCAACCCGGAGCCGGATCTGGACCCGGACCTGGACCCGGATTTGATCCCATGCGAGCGGGTGGCCCTGTAGAGAGAAATGGAAACTTCCGTCAAGTCAAACCTGTAAAATCTCAACCGGATTTCAGAGCTCAAGCCCAAGCTCAGACAGCAATTTTCGAGATGGCAGGGGATGCGCCACCAATTCCTAACATGCCACAGCAAGGTTATCAAGATGGCTGGGGACAACAAAATGCTCAGTATAGTCAATATCAAGGTTCGTCACAAGAACAAGCATACGACCAATATCCTAGTCAAGCACCAAAATTCCAACCGCCACCAAGAAGTATGTCTGCAGCTCCTGGAGCTGGCCGTGGAGTTCCCAATGGTCCACAGCCTGGATTTGGAAGTTTGCCGAACGGCCCTTCGTCTCAAAATGGTGGTTACCCTGGTCCTCAGAACGGAGGGTTCCCAGGGGTCCGCCACGACAGTTTACAAAACCAAGGCACTCCGGAGGGTGGTCTACCTCGTCATGCTCCACCAGTTCGTGCTGGTTTGATGCCGAATTCTTTTGCTCAACAGCAACAAAATATGAAACCAGCACCTGTGCGCAATTATGGCGGTACTGACTCTTTACCTCAATCAAGTAACCCAATTCAAGCATCCAATGGCGTCTCTCCTGCTGGTTCCGCCCCCACAAAAGCTCCCACACAACCAGTAACTCAGGCCGAACTTGATCATTTAAGACAGAAGTGCAAGAATGGTAATCCGAACGATAACGAGACCCAGCTACTCTTTGTGAAGAAATTGGTGGAGGCTTCGGATGTTTTGGTTACGCCTATTGCTGACCAGCGAGCACGCAATAAGGCAAGAGAAAGGTATGTTTTTGAAGCCACCAAAGTCCTCAAGAGGTTGAGGGATGCTCAACATCCGGAGGCAATGTTCTATTTCGCAGATTGTTATGGTCGTGGCGCACTTGGTCTTGAAGTCAACGAGAAGGAAGCATTTATCCTCTACCAATCAGCCGCAAAACTTGGTCATCCACAAGCCGCATATCGAACTGCAGTATGCTGTGAACTCGGTAACGATGAAGGCGGTGGTACTCGTAAAGATCCTCTCAAAGCTATTCAATGGTACAAACGTGCCGCTACTCTTGGAGACACCCCTGCCATGTACAAAATGGGCATGATTCAACTCAAGGGACTTCTAGGACAAGCGGCCAATGCTCGCGAAGCCGTCGTCTGGCTCAAACGAGCTGCTGAACGTGCCGATCCCGAGAATCCTCATGCCCTCCACGAACTAGGTCTCCTATACGAAGCACCGCAAGGCCAAGATGCATCTCTCCTTCATGACGAAACTTACGCTTTCCAACTCTTCCAACAAGCTGCCGATCTCGGCTATAAATTTTCACAATTCCGTCTTGGTCAGGCTTACGAGTATGGACAGTTCAATTGTCCGATTGATGCCAGACAGTCTATTTTGTGGTATTCAAAAGCGGCGGTTCAAGAGGAACATCAGAGTGAATTGGCGCTTAGTGGTTGGTATTTGACAGGGCATGAGAATATTTTGCAACAGAGTGATACGGAAGCTTATTTGTGGGCGAGAAAAGCTGCGATGGCAAAATTGGCAAAGGCGGAATATGCTATGGGTTATTATAGTGAGGAGGGAATTGGTACGCCGAAGAGCTTGGAGGATGCTAAAAGGTGGTATTGGAGGGCTGCTGGTAGGTTTTTATTTTTCATTCCATTTCCATCTCCCGTCTTTCTTTCCTTAGGGATTGATTGCTAATCATCATATAGCACAAAATTTCCCCAAGGCTCGGGAAAAGCTCGAGGAACTTAAACGAAATGGCGGGAGACAAAGCAATAAGGGCAGAGAAAGGATTTCGAGATCTAAGGGGGCAAATCAGAAGAATAATGAGGAGTGTTCTGTTATGTAAACAGATGTTTTCCTTTTGTTTTCCTGTGATTTGGGGTGGAAAGAAGTGGGGTGTGTACATTAGGGGATGGAAGGAGTGGGTGGATTTGTGAAGAGAGCGCGGAGAAGGAATGGATCAATGAATGGGTGGAGTTAGCTTTTTTTTTTGACACAATGGCATGGCATTTGGAGCGCATTTTCATTGCTGGATGGATGGGTGGATGGGATGAATTTTGGGCGTTGGATACAAATGGAATGGATGAATTCGGGCAAGATCAGATTCATCTCTCGATCGTTCTGGGAGGATTTGTATTTGTACTTGGTAGATTTGAGTGGGTTGTGCAGAGGAAAGAAGATTGCGTGGAAAGGGGAGATGATGAAGGGAAGGAATGGAATGGAAAGGAAGTGGGGAGGAGATTGTAGTATGGATGGATGGATGTTGAAAATTTATTGTATCACAGTGAGATGTAAAAGAAAAATCACATTGAGATCAGCTAGAGATATTTGACTTTTGTTGGAATGGTGTGCTTGCTTTGCTGTAGGAGTAGGAGTAGGAGTAGGAGCGTATGAGTTGATAGGTAAGATTGTGTATACAATACAATTCTTGAGAAGGGATGTGATTATCTAGGGAAGGGAAGGGAAGGGAAGGGAAGGGGGAGTAAAGCTTAATGATAGGTACCTACCTACCTAGGTAATAAAGAGAAAATATAGAAAATGTATATTGATATTATAGGTTATATATATATATATATACCTATATATACGAAAAAGAAGGAGGAGAATCAGAAGATAGGTACTGTAGGTACCTAAAGAAAAATTAATCGGAAAGTATCTGTTGAATACCTAATTATCTAACTAGATTCCTCTTCTTTATATTATGTGAATGAGAATGAGATGCTGGATTAATTGTGTTGGTTGGTTGGTGGTAGGTAGGTATGTAATAAGAAGGAGAAGGAGGATATGGATATGGATATGGATAATAAAGTGATGTATGTGATGGAATTGGGAGGATGGATAGGGTAAAGTGGGTTGAAGTAAAGGAAACGAAAGGAAAGTAAAAGTGAAAGAAAGGAAATCCTTTTAAAGGAGAGAAATTCGAAAGGAACCTAAAGTTTCGGTTATTTTGTATGGATGGTAGATGAATAAGGGGGAACTTAGAGAGGATTTTGGATTTCCTAGGTTTGTCTGGAGACAAAGAATCTTTCGAGTTTTGTAGATATGCAACAAAACTTTTTCTGGTGGGAGAAAGAGTAGATGATTGGGGGAAGGGAAAGGGGAGTGAAGTGAATCGCTTTGAAGAAAGTTCGAGAGGAAATCCTGCTAGGGGTAATGGTGAATAAAAAGATTTTAGATTTCTTATGTTTTGTCTCCAGACAAACCATAAAAATCTTTTCCAAAGTTCGAGTTTTGTAGACATACAACAAAACCTTTTGGAGAAAGAAGAAAGAGTATATGATTGGGGGAAATGAAGTGAAGTAAAGTGAAGTGAGGTAAATAGTACTCTAAGCCCTTTTCGAAGGAAGTTCAAGGTAAAGGAAGTCCTGGGCAATGGTAAATAAAAAGAAGATTTTAGATTTTTTAGGTTTGTCTCCAGACAAACTATACAATCTTTTCCCAAAGTTCGAGTTTTGTAGACATGCAACAAAACTTTCTGAAGAAGGGGAGGGGAATATGATTGGGGGAAGGGAATGTGGAATGAAGTATCAAGTGAATTTCTGACCAGATGATAAATGAATGGATAGATAATGATATTCAAAGAATAGGTACCTCCCTATTATCTACCCATCCAAGGAAAGTTCCAATATAATTTCCTCATCCATACAATATCAATAATAGATAGCTGGAGATGGCAACTCAATTCAAAACAAAACAATTCCAATGAAGTTTTTCAATTTAGTACAAGAGTGGATTTGGAGACCATATCCCGAGATCTTGAATTTGTAGACATGCAACAAAAACTTTAGAATCCCTCTAGAAGCGAGATGATTGGGTTGAGTAAAAGGGAAGATATACAATGAAGTGAAGTTTAAGTGAGGTTTGATAAGATATTGGTTGGGGTAAGAAGCTAGCACCTATCATCTTTCTAAAGAGAGGAACGGCATTTAGATTTCTTCTTCTCAGAGTACTTATTTTCAAGGAGTCAAAGCCAAAGAGTCTAATCTGAAATACTAGAAACTTGATATTTTGGATAAAAGCAAGAGGTAGGGATCAGATGCCTGTGGTAGAAGCAGTATATGGATCCTCGAATTATATACGAATTGAGTGCTTCACCACCCCTCGCCTCCCGTAGGAAATCTGCGTAATAGAAATCGTTACAAATTCACATCTAATTTCACAATCACATCCCCATCCCCATGCATGATATTACTTTGAGACAACAAGAAGCACCTAGAAGAGGAACAAGGAAAGCATTCTTGAATTGTTGGAACCTAGGTATAGTAGTGTACAATTCCAGCCCCCCCCCACACTCATCCACATTCGTCACACCCCAGACCAAGTCAGAGATGATATTTGTCCATCCAGGTCCATGTTATTGCATCCATATACTTATCTGATCTCAGATACTATGAATTTCCGCATGGCATCCCATCGCAAAAAGCAAAGAAAGGAACTTCGTTTCGCACCTAGGAAATTCTCTGTACTGTGTTTTCTTCTTCTATTCGCAAGAAAAATTGCAAATCTGCCACCTTCCTGTCTTAGATTTTTCCCTCCCTTGCCTCCAGTTCTCCACGAGGAGTTTCTGTTACCATTCTTCCATATCATATCCCCCGTGTAGGATGTGGATATGTGTATATCTATGATTTAATAGCATCCTCGACCTTTCCCTTAACATCATGGCCCACCTCAGCTGCCTTGTCAGTGAGGGACTTCTTCTTTTCACTGCGTTGATGTAAAAGGATACGGGTTACTTGGACGACACCAACCATGCCGAGGAAGAAGTTGACGGTTGCGAGGCTTTTGGGTTGTTAGTTGAATGTGGGGACATTGGATATTACATTCGAATGAAATGGAGAGAAAGCAATGGGAAGGGGTGATGGGTGACGTAGGGAGTGAAACATACAGGATATTTCTTGGCTTAATGATTAAGCACCATCGAGTCCAGATGATACCGGTAGCAGTGAGAGCGGCGTTTTGGGTGAGAGAAAGCTTTTCGGCGGGACGAGCAAGATCAGAGATACCGGCTAAGACAAGTGCCCACTGGTTGATGAGTTAGTTATTGATCAGGCGGTAGAAAATAGTGGTTTGGGGAGGAGGAATTGGGTGGATGGGGATGGTTTTTTTCAGAGCTTGAAGATAGACCACCTCTCATAATAACGTGATAGGGCTGTACGGGAATTTGAGAATATATATACCTTCATGACAGGAGCCCTATATCAAAAAGTATTGTTAGCAGAAGTTCATCTCTAGCTGCCTTCCATGTGCTATCCAATGCCAATTCCTCCACATCTTACCCTCTCCTCTCCGCATTTCAATTCCCTTTCCCATCACAAAAGCTCCCCTCAGTCTTGCCCCCCCCAGTTTTCCTCCCCATCTCTCACCCCAACAAATCAATGTAACCCCCAGAAAGAAAAATGAAAACAAGCTCCCAAACCTACCAAAAATGCACAGTCTTCAACCCAATCGGACTATCCCACATCCTCTTAAACCAACCGACTTGCGCAGCTGTAGCAGCAGCAGCCTCCGTGCTCTGGAATCTCTTGGTCTGCTTTCCCGCAAAACGGGTGCGTGCAAATGCATTTCTAATCGTGGAGTATTGGCGCGCAGACGAGGGGTTAGAGGTGAAGAAGCGGGAGGCGGATGTGCTGGAGGTGGAGGATGCGGAAGAGGTGAGCTTGCCGATGGAAGTAGGATTGAAGCGCAGGGCGCGGGTGAGAGTTGAGGGAGACATTTTGTTGTTATTTATTGTGCGTGGAAGTGAGGTGTGAAGTGGTTGTCAATAGGTAGATTGGTATTTGAGGTGGATGGAAACAACCGTTGCTACTCCGGGGTTAGTATTCGTATAAATTGATTTACTTATCAATATATTTACTTCACCCTTCTTCCCTGAGTAGGTATGTGAAAGATAAATTAGAAAATAGATAAACAGGAAAACTTACAATTCAATTCGTCAATTCAACCTTCAATTAAATAAACTAAACGTCCAGCTCTGGCTTGTCAAACTTTGTTGAATACTTTCGTTGTGCCTTGATATCGGAGTCCGTCGGGAGGGTGGCACGGGTGGCTTATGAAATTATTTTGATCTTGCATAAAGAGATTGTGGCTGAGATTCCTCAATGTATAAAAGTATCATAAAGTGATAATAAATTGCTACGGAAGTCAAGATAGGCTTAAAACGCAATATCATTATCCGGATAGCTTCACTTAAGCTTGATGCGAGTCTACGAGCCATTGAACTTCCACCGTACGATACTACCGAGCAACGAGGATAAAGCAAGGGAATCATAGAAGAGAGGTTGATTAGAAAAGGAAAGAAAGAAGATCTACCAATATGTCGACCAAATACGTATTCTCGCAGACCTTGAAGGAAGTCAGGTTTTTATTTTGCCAGACGGGCGCACACAGTCATGCTACTAGGTATGATCTACCCTCCTCTCCCGCCAAGGGGCCTTTCTCCCCCAGGACTTCCTACCATATTCCCCTTGTCGTTCTTCAAAGTACAACGGTCAAAGTTCAAGCCTAACAAGCCCCAAGATCCTTCCTCGCAAGAACATACCCAACCATGAAGAAGCACAACCCACATATCCCAATAATGTTGAGAGAGGCGGCCGGGACACAACCAAGGGTTTATGCAAGATATGAGTTTGGGAGGGAGGTTAGCGAAGATTTGGCTGGTAGGTGATTTTTTTTGTTTTATGGGCTATGGCTTTATGGTTTTACTGTTGTTGAGTGTGGAGGGAGTTTGGGAGGAGGTGAAGATGGGGCGGGAAGACGGAATATATTAAGCTGGAAGATCAGGGGGAGGGAAAGATTGATTTGGAGAAGTAGAGAGAGATGGACCATGGGTTAGGGATACAGATTGAGATTGAGACATTGGGGAGATGTGAAAAGCAACGAGGAGACTGCAGTTGAGCCAGCACACAAATGCTAACACAAACCCACCATAGGATTATCGGATAAAGAGATCGAAGAAAAAGTTACAGGTTTAGTCAAACAATAAGCAAGCATGAGTTGCGGATAGGGAATCATCAAAGCGGCATAGAAAGTGTGGAAGCAAGGGGGTGTTGTACATATTCCGTGGATGAGATGAAGATAGAGATTCTGGGGGAACTGCTACAATAAGCATCATGTTATGAACCCATGGGGATCAAGATATTTTTGAGGTGATTTTCTGGGGGAAGGCTATAGTGAGATGGCGATTGATGTTGGTGGGACATGGAAGAGAATGCAATGGATGGGGATATAAGTGTATCCCCATATGTATCATTTTCCACTCTGTAAGCTTCCATTTGGAGAGCTGATATCTATATGTTCCGCCTTGTCTCTCTCAACCTCGCATCAGTTTCCCTACCACTGGCAATATGAGGACTATCATCCATCTCCACCCCATCCTACAAGTATACTCCCCGTGAGCTCATTGTTGGGCGGGCCATATATCAATCCCAAATAACCTTTTTTATTCCTACCCCCAGCGAACTTTCTATAGGTCTCGATAGCCTCTGAAAAATATCACACATCCAAAAGTGGGATTCTACATGGAAGATTAAGGCAAGAGTTCAGACAGGCCATTCTGAAATCTCCTTGGCGATCCGAAAACCCACCAATATGACACATGCGTAACAGCCTTTATATCTGATGTTCTGATGTTCCTCTTGATGCAAGATGGATGTACATACCGATATCGCAGCCCGGGGGTTGCAAACTGATGCCAAGGAGGGCTTAAGGCATCTGATGCCATAGGTTTGGAGGCTTCGACTATTCGAGGGGAATGGTCTTTTGATGGCTTGAGGAATCAATTGAATGTTATCTCCGTCTCATGGCCGGACAACCTTGGGGGCTGGGACAAGAAAACATCACTGCAAAAAGAAAAACATCAAAGTATTCTAAAACTTTAGAGTAGAGATCTATATTTTATTCCGCTCTATCCTGTTATCTATATAGCCATGAAGCCATCTAGAAATCTATAACCTATCGCTCAATATCGCTCAATATCGCTCGCAAAATTCTATCGTATGTATTGGTATCGTATCAAGCAATGCTTTTCATCTCATCCCCATCAATCCATCTACAACTTGCTCAAAACAGCCTCAGCGCCGGAAACGGTAACGAATTTTCCGTTAGGCTCAAGCTCTGCATACACAATCTTTCCATGATCGATGACTACGGCGTAACGACCGGTACGCTCGCCATCGACCCAGCCGAGGAGTTTAGAGAAGGCACAGTTGGCGTCGGAGAGGAAGAGCTGCAGGAGAAGGAAAAATCAGTAAGAGGTTTTGGGCGAGGCAGATATAGAGAGGAGGAGATTGGAGACATACGATATCCTCATTGTGAATGCTGTTGGCCTTTCCCCATGCGCTCATGACGTATGGATCATTGTAAGCAATGGTAGCTACGACATCAACGCCCTTCTCGCGCAGAGCAGGGAGGTTGGCAATGTAGCCTGGCAAGTGCGATGCGCTGCAAGTGGGAGTGAATGCACCGGGGAGGGAAAAGATGACGACTTTCTTGTTGGCCCATTCTGTAGAGGTTTAGTCAGTGACAGGGAGAGTGGGCGGAGGAAGGTGAAATACTTACCCTCGGATGCCTTGTAGATAATTGGGATACCGCAGGCCTTGATATCTTCGTTCTCGGGGGTAGGTGGGATCCATCCGAACTTAACACCCTCTGGGAGAGCATCTCCGACCTTCAAGGTTGCTTCAGACATTTTGATGTATGTGTTTGGTTTGTGTGTGTGTGTGTGTGAGATTACTTGAGAGAGAGAGAGATTGGAGATTGAGTTGCAGGATATGAGAATGGAAAGAGCAACAAGACCACCTCCCTCTAATATATAAATACTTCCTTCCCCCAACAACTCCTACCTGATCTCATACCGCACCCGTAGTCGGAGGAGCATTCGCTGTTCCACCCCACCACTAGCTCATTTCCCAGAATATTCACCCCACTACGAGCCTTCACTCCGAGCTATGATTCGCCCTTTCCCTCAGAAAGGTATCCATACTTTCCGTTTCTCATAGTAATTGGGAACTTTATTGCTGGGTTGTTGGGATAAAGATGTTCCTGAAACTAGACTCATGTTGATTTCAAAGGTGTAGGTGCATTACGTCAGCTTGCTTGCATAATCTTGAGGTTCTAGATTTTTGGGTATGTTCTGGGCATGCTGACAGGGTAGGTAGGTAGGTCCACGGGTAACGGGTACCTATGATAAGGAATTTCAAGGTGTGATTACTGTACATTTGGAGTTGGAACTTGAGAGGTGCTGGGCTGCAACTTGACAAGTCATTTTTATATGTACTGCACAGTACTGTGAATACCTAGGTAGGAATTCAAGGGTTTTCCGTAAATCGCAATTGAGGGGGGGCTTTTTACGGGATTCGGAATTTGATAATTAAGAATGGGGTATTAAGAATGGGGTTTTAGACTTCTTACTTTATTGAGGCTATTCACAAATGTGTGAGAAGCTGGAGGAGGAGTAGATAATCGGCCAACAGTTGGGCTGAAGGAAAATTATATAATTCGTGGTTGTCTGACGATACGTAATCAAGAGTGCATGCATCTACTCTACACTGCCTATACAAAGGAACTTCCCCAACCTCCCCAACTTCCCCTCATCAAATACATAAATTACCTGTATACTTGACAATCTCCAATCTTCAATCTAAGAGTAATTCTTTCATATCACAGTAACAACATTAACAATGGCCACAACCATCAAACCACCCGTTCCGCCTTTCACCGAGGAGACTGCTCGTATCAAGGTCAAGGCTGCGCAGGATGTGTGGAATACGAAGTATATATCATTATTCCTTATTATTTAATAGGACAAGGTTATTGACCAAATATAGAAATCCGGAAGTGGTAAAGAATGCATACACCGAAGACTCCATCTGGAGAAATCGCGATACATTCATCCGAGGCCACGATGAAATCGTTCAGTTTTTGAGCAAAAAATGGGCAAAAGAGAATGGATATAGATTGAGGAAAGAACTATTTGCATTTCGAGAGAATAAAGTACAGTTTCTGTCGATACCCGGAAGAGGGATATACTAATGAGATTCGAATAGATTGCAGTGCAATTCTGGTATGAGTTCCATGATGAATCAGGTCAGTGGTGGAGATGTTATGGGCTTGAGGATTGGACTTTTGCCGAAGATGGGAGGATGAGGAAGAGACAGATGAGTGGGAATGATGTTAAGATTGGGGATGATGAGAGATGGTTTAAGGAGGGGGTGGATGTTAATAAGGTTGAGATATCGGAAAAGCATTGGTGAGGTGATGATGTGGTTTTGAGGGAAAGGAGGGGGTGTTAATGATCTGAATTATTTTTGGAGAACTCTTCATGTCGGCGTGTTGAAAAGTTCTAATTCTTCGTCTTTTCTTGAGGCCGCTTTCGAATGTTTGCATGTTTAAATAAAATAGTAATCTCGGCGCAAAAGAATATATGTAGGTGTTGATTATGTAACTCAAAGGTAGGAATTTATGTCTCTCCACATTCAATGTCATGCATATCAAATGATCGACAATTAATACATAATCGATCTTTTCTCCACGATCTTTTTGTTTCCTGTCATTTATGATATATGACCATGTTGGACGAGTGGACTTGCCGAATGGCTTGGAGCAAATGCCGATATCACATCTTCACCCTACACCCTGCACCCTACAACCCAAGTCTCATGGTTCGGAAGCTTCTCCTTGGTGCATCTCAGTACACCCCAACCTATGAATTCCATCAGTTCGTAGGTAAACATAATGAATTTTTAGCCCAAATGGTCGGCATATAAACATATAAACTTTGTGGAGACCTAGTTCACTGTCGGGACATGCGGGCCACCATACTCGAAGTGGAATGGGCTTCCATCAAACTACCTGCTTGCGCAAGCTTCATTGCCTCAGCTCAACCCATTCACGTCGTTTACACGAGTGAAAGCATCCAGTTGCTATTTGATCAAAATTACAGTTAAAATCCATTTCTTGTGAGCTCTGCCGAATGGCACACTCTTGGCTAACATAATTTACATGTTATGGTTGAAGATCCGTCGCATAATGCCGCCTAATAAGCATATTGAAAAGCATTTTGAAGATCTTTGTGCCTGGAAGAGAATTTTCACTTCGTGTAGAGAGACCTGCCTGCCATTCCCGTATCTGGAGAGTTCCCAAACGAGATCTTGTACATACTATCAAAAATTACAAGCGAATAGAGACTTAGAGCTCTGCCCGAGGCAAGAAGGTTTCACGTTCCATCTTTTCTTATCATTATGGGATATTACTTCTTCAACCATTCAAAAGATTATTATTAAGCTAATGCACTACTCAAAATTGCACCCCATGAACTCTAAAATGTTCTCCGGTGCTTAGGGTAAGAAGAAGATTGTTTCTGAATTTGGAATCTAATGCTTTTCCAGCAATCAACGTCAACTTTTATTTGTTACAATTGCAAAAGATTTCTTGGCCTAAGTGGGCCTCCAGTATTCTGATGTTAAATAAAGTAATTCAAAAGAGATATAAGACTTCATCTTCTCCTTTCCACATTTCAAGCCCTGTTTATACACGGATATTGATGTGAGTTTAGCAATCGATTCGCAGATCGACGGCAACCACCAGTGTACCTTCCTTCCAAGCCTTCCGTGCCTTCACGTCTTATATCGTCGTCCCTCTTACCTTTATTTCCTACGATCCTTCTAGAAACCGCAAGATCTGTATATTTTTTTGTTTGATATTTGTTTCATGTTTCACATTTTCAACTACATAAGTTGGGTGCCTTTTTTGGCACTCTCCAACTTGCAATCATGGCGGGTCTCATACCTCACCTACGAGAGGTTATCACAAACGTCAACTACCGTCGTCCTGATTATATTAACACACATTCAAATTCAGGAGATTCCTCAAGAGACTGCAGTATGGATCTAGCTCAGACGCACTCAAAAAGTTCTAGCAAAATTTCCCAAGGCATTCCGGATGCTCTTTCATTCGATAATATTATCAATGGTGGAACTTGTCCTGTAATCTCATCTCCTATCTACACGCTGAAACTTTTCTCGGGCACTTCATACCTCATCACAATGCTAACATCCTCTTCTAGCCAATGACTGTTAGGGAATTTATGAACTATCTCGAATACATTGAGCACGCCCCAGAAAATCTTCAGTTCTTCCTCTGGTTTCGAGATTATACACTTCGTTTCGAGAAATCAAAATCATCCAATCCTTTTTCAACTCCTCCCGCAACAGCTACTTCAGAACGCCAGGCTTTTGCCTCATCAGAATATAAAAATGATTCAGCAGTTCGCTTTTGCGATGGCGCTGAGGATGAGCGACCAGTAAATCTCAAATCTATCATGAATTCTCCACCTCAATGTATAGCCCCTTGGGAGACAGACTTTGATAAAGACGGGAGTTCCTTAATGGAAGTTCCCTCGTCAGCACAAGATTCATATCGTGCGATTGCCGAGCAAACTTTTAATCGTGCCCGTGTTAAGTTTCCAGGTAACTTCTCTAATAGCTCAATTTTGCATCATGAATCAGGCTAACTCTATTTCCAGACATCCATCTACCACACCGTAATGAAATCGATCGAATCATTGCCACATACATTGCAGATAATGGTGCTCGTCAGCTCAATCTCTCCTCACGCCAAAGAAGTGGTCTGCTTGAACGTCTTTCAACTACAACTCACCCCACGGCCTTCCAATCTATCGTTGAAACCGTCGAATATAGCTTGAGACACCAAGCACACCCCAATTTTATCCGCTGGAGCATTGGCAATGGCAATAAGCCACGTCAGATATTTGCCAAGGGCCTTGGTTTCATTCTTATAATTTTCGGTTTCTTGTACGCAATTCTTACAACCCTCAGTAACATGTCTCGAGGGTGGCGTGCATTTTCAGCAGTATTCTGGGTCTTGGGTATATCCACATTGTATGCAGCACTCAGGGGGATGTGCGTTGTACTACACGGTCTTCATCATAGGCATCTTCGACCTTGGGAGTTATGGGAGCATGAGGAATCTGCTGTGTACCTTGACGATAAATATAGCAGTGGGAAGGATGAAGAGTATCCGTGGGTCAAGAAATATGAGAAGAGATTCATTATTAGAAAGATCTTTGACCGAGAAGTCTGGGTACAGGAGCCAGCATTGAGACAGATACAGGATATTATTTTCCTGCAATCTTTGCTTACCGGGTTTGGTGTGGCTGTCACTTTAAACGTCATCTTCTGGGCTGTTCCAGAAGGTCACCTTTTCTGAACGGACGAGAGAGCAAGTGTGAGGCGAGTCACGGATTTCAATCAAGCATGATAGTACATTGAGATGATTACATGAGAAGGTATTTAGATGTGAGATGACAGGGGAGCCTTTGAAGGTTATATGAAATTTGCTGGAGTTACTCCGTTTGCTACCTTTATGTGGTAGGAGAAAAGGATGGAAGTTACTTAATAATTGCACTTTGCTGGACTTTGGCCATATAAATGAAATGAGAGCTTTATATATCATGCCAATTATATTCAATATCGTCCCGACAGTCTCTGTGAACATTTAAATGCTGATAATTAGAAGTTGATTGTTGTATAAGGTGATCCCAAGACGTCAGACAAGTAGTGCCCATACTAGGTACTCGATGTTTGAACTCGATGTGGAAATTGATGCGGGCGTGCATCAAATCCTGTAAGAAAAATGAAGATTTGTAAAACGATTGGAAGATGAACTAGCCTTTCGGAGCCAGGCATGAAGATATCCAGGTTTTATTCCTCAAATGATGTACCTCCCGGTACAAAATCCAATTGGTCTGTCAGATAAATACCCGGTACCTCCTACTTTCCGCCGCTTTAAACCACAGTCACCATTTCAACTCCAAAACGCCCGTGTATTAGGAAATACCCGGCCCCACCAAAAGCAGCACCAAAAGCAGCACCAAAAGCAGCACCAAAAGCAGCACCAAATCCCCCCAAAATCCTCCATCCTTGAACGTACGATACCGAACCCGACGACATCTCCTGTTTGCCCCATCAAATGAACCATTTTCCTCGTTCAAAAGTGTTTAATTGGCCTTCACGAGTGTTCATTAACATTCACCAACTCCCGGACCCCCTCTCGCAATCTCTTCCGATTGTGTGAATTACGCCATTCCATTTCAATCCACCTCACTTCAACCAAGCATAGCGTGACTGACTGTCACCACGTAGAATAAGGCATAGACCGTTGCAACGGTCGTTGACGCATCTTTGGGAAAACGACTGTTTGGACGGTGGGCCGCGATTCGCTCTTGAGGCCTGTTCAATTGCATTTCAAAATAAATGCAGGACGGCATGGGTAGCATGGACTTGAACTCGGACGCCGATATGCAGCACCGTTTAGATGACCATTCTTTTAATAGAAATGAAAGAATCGACGGATCTAATGGATCTGAAATCGGTTCGGGATCAATTTCTTTTTCTTCGGACTTGAATTCCGGATTTCATGATTCAAAGGGGAAC
Source organism: Ciborinia camelliae (assembly GCA_025890175.1). NCBI lineage: Eukaryota > Fungi > Ascomycota > Leotiomycetes > Helotiales > Sclerotiniaceae > Ciborinia > Ciborinia camelliae. Next base: position 1,352,363 of record JANPYM010000013.1, read on the forward strand.
GGCAATTTTCGAATACCCGGCCCGGATGTAAAGATCCCAAATCAGACGGTTTCCTCGCCGTCGTTCCTGAAATCGCAAGATAGCTTGAGTCCTGATGCAAACCAACCGGACGGGGATGGGGATAGGAATAGGGGTGATAATGATCAGAAGCTGGAACAGACGAAAGTTAAAGCCCCGAGGTTGTATCATAAGAAATCGAGGAATGGGTGTCAGAGATGTAAGGCGAGACGGGTTAAAGTATGTTACATTTTTATTGATTGGCCTTTTTAATGATTTTTTTACTCGTGTAGTTGTGTTTTTTTTTGAGATTTTATTTCGGTACCATGCCAAGAAATTGTACATTTCGCTTGTACCTGAGTACTACCTACCACCCTAGCACTTGCTTCGATATATGTACGACCGAGGATTTAACGTTTTTGATGTCAGTTGATGTCTTGAAGGTATATTTGTTGATTTTTAAGGACATTTAGAGAAAGTTCTCGCTTAGAAACCTTTTGCTTGACAGTTATGGGCCTACCTTGGCATGCATGATGTATGTAACTGAGTCCATTCTATACCTGTCCATCTCAATATACAAGTGTGATCGTCTCTGAATCTTCAATATTTATCGCAAGCCATGTTAGACCTCAAAACTATTCTAACAGTGTATAGTGTGACGAGACAAGACCTATCTGTAACAATTGTATAAGACATAGGTTAGCATGTGTTTATTCCAAACCACCACCGCTCCCAACAGCATCGTCTCCTCAGACCATCAAAACCAATTCCAGTAATCCCTCCACACCAGAACGCATCGGCGTACATGCTCTGGTAGAAGACCTCAGTAGCACTTCGGTTTCGCCTCAAATGGACCTCTCAATACCACCAGTCCCAAACCACACTTTCAGCGATGAACTACCAGAAAGCAGTGCCCGTCGAATGCTGGAACTTCGGCTACTGCAAACCTATATAATTCATACCTCTCCTACTTTCCCCAGTTGTCATAATCCCGAAACCCTCAATCTCTGGTCTGTGGTTGTTCCCAAACTCGCCTTCACATCCCCCAATCTTCTTTACGCTATGTTTGCCATCGCCTCTCTACACCTTCACGTGCTCTCCCCAAACGATCTCGAGATACAACGGGCACGTCAACTCTATCTCTCTTTAGCATTACGGCATCATCAAAAAAGAGTCGCTAGTTTAAATCCCAGCACCGCCGACGCAGTCATGTTCGCCTCAATTTTAATCCTCAACGACGCATTTTCCAGTCTACAAATTCGATGTTTGAAACCATACACGTTACCCATGCATTGGTTACAAATGGCTCGGGGGACAGCATCCGTATTTGCAGTCGCACTAGGCATGCTAAGACACGATCCCAACTCCAAAGCCATGGCCCTCCTAAGCACCAAACCGGCCCTCACCAAACCCGAAGAAAGACTCACCCGTCCGGAAATCCTCCCCCTCTTCAACGCAATCCTCACCTACCCATCCCCCCACAGCACCATCTCCCCACAAACCCACACCGCAGACGAACGTCCCGACCCCTCCATCCCTCCTTCCCACCTCACAGCGTACATCCAAACGCTCTCCTACCTCTCCAGCATCCACGCGCACATCACGCAGCACGAACACGCGATGGCGACGGCGCGCCGCTTCACGGCCTTTGGGCTCCAGGTCCCGACGCTCTTCATCGATCTCGTGGAAGCGCGACACCCGCGCGCCCTCATCATCTTTGCGTATTATTTTGCCTTGGCCACGTGTTTGGTTGAGGGTGGGGGCCCCCGGGATCGCATCACGCTGCGCATGAGGAATGGTGAGGATCTGGATGTGGGGAGGTCGTTTTGGTGGGTGGGCGGAATGGTGAGGAGGGAGATTCAGGGGATTGCGGGGATTTTACCACGTGGGTGGGAGACTTTGATGGGTTGGCCGAGGAGGGTTGCTGGGTTGGAGTAATTGGGGGGTTGGGTTGGGATGGGATGGACTTGAGGGGCATGGGCTTTGTTTAGATGGATGGATGGATGGATAGGGAGCTGGGGTTACGGTTACGGTTTTGGTGATGACTATCTATTAAAACTGTGTGTTGGTGAGCGGGCGTTTGGTGCGTGATATAGATACTATACTATACTATAAGGGTTGTAAAATATCTACTCTGATTAGATTACACACAGGGGTCATGTAGAGTTAGTTATATGTCGAAAGACTCTTGAGAGAATATCTTGATTCAAATATATATATTTATATATATATAGATGGGTAGGTATAGAAAGCCTCTTATTATATGTATGCAATACTATAATATCATATTATATTCAATAATACAACATAACCAAAACGAAAACCAAAGAATGTCAAAGAGGAAGAAAAGGAATTCGTAAGGTTATAAGAATCAGATAGATATTGATTCCAGTGAGAGGCAAGGAGATGTCTTGATATGTACCTAATCATATATAATATGAACGATACCTATGTAGAAATAGTTCCCGAGATTGAGAATGTTATTGTTATTGTTATTGTCTGTCTGTCTGTCACTTGATTTGGATCTTGAGATGGGGACGTTTCGTGATCGATGTTTAGAGGGTTATGGCTGGAGAGGTAGTGTAGTTAGATAATGTTTTTTGGATATTGTATTGTATTGTATTATATTCTGGACTCGCACACCCATCAATGTTCTTAGGACTTGATGCAACAGAACAGAACATTGAATAATATTTTCAAGAACCTCGACCGATATGTGCGGGGTACTGTAAATAAAATGCAACTAGGTACGGTACCTACCTAGCTTTCGGGTTACTTAACCCGTGAGACATATCGATGATGTCTTTTGAGAAGTCTAAGAATAGGTAAGAATAAGTATAACAATAATAAATAAACCCTCATCATTATTTAATTACAAACCAACAAGAGCGTACAAAATCTCAAATCTCAAATATCAATGGCTGGCTGACCTGACCTTGAGTTTATATTGTACATCCATCCATCCATACATCCATCCATCCATTCATATATAATGGCTCGCTGGTGATCATTTTTTTATCATCCCCAGTTGGTTGCCGACTGACTACCGATCGATACCTACATAACCGGGAGTCGGAGGTCTCGTGCTTCACTTCCATTTTGGCTATTGTCAGATTACATATATATATAGGTATGTATAGATTGAATGCTTTGGAGTTGAGCTGCTTGTAAATCAGATATATACCTCCGATCTTCGGGCTTGGCTATGGATTAAGTAGGTATGTATGTATGTATGTATGATGCAGGGCTCTCATTTGGTGACTGAGGTGTATTGGAACTATATAGGACCATTCCATGTACTGTGAGGTCAATAAAAGCCGGGGAATCGAGGGATCTAGATAGTTATCCCTATGACAGAAAACATTGAGCCGAGAATAAATTGATAGGATAGATTATTATTGGGAGCATTAAATATGTAGATTGGGAGAAGAAATATAACAATACTGTCGAGCAGGTAGGTACTATTGGAACTCAGCACAGTAGATTGATTGTAGGTCGACACAAGTTAAAAGAGAGAAAAAGCCACCTGCGAATCCCGTCATTATTCCCCAATCCAATCCCGTTGTACAGTAACTTGTCAGGAAACCTTGCTCATCGTCCCTGGAATATGCATGGCGATAACGTAGTCCAAAGCCTATCAGTCCAACACCATCATGACACGGGGCAAAAGCTTAAATCTCGAGTCAGTGAGGCGAATTATTCAATAGATTCTGGACTTTCAGATACAGTAACTTTTTTTGAGGGATGAACTCTGCTGAGAAGTTGAGAATGATGATGATGATGACGGGATGATGATGAATTGTGAAGGATTTAGCTGGTATGAATTATTATTAGGTCGAGTACCCCCGTGTTTAGACGAATCTTCCGTGGTCATACCGGTACTTCTAGATCCACCTGGAGATCGTAGCATTCGTAGCCCTATAATCACGACGTCTAGAGGTGCAGAGTCCAAGGTTAATGCAAGAAGGAAAAAAAAATGAAATGGGGCTGGCTGGCTGGTAGCTGTTTATGCTTTGTTGTCGAGGAACCTTATTAAATGTTTGTTACTCTTGGGCTTCGTCATTGAATACTTCAAGTGCTAGGTAGGTAGATGATGAATATGAATCAGAAGTTAGAAGTACATACTGTGATAATAATAAAAGCTTGACCAAGAAGAAGGCGCCAAGTACCAAATACTACCTACCTACCTACCTAATTATTGGATTGCTATGTTTTTGTTTTCGTACCAAAAGTACATATATGCCGATATTTACTAGGGAAGGTTACATACTCCGTAGTTGTGATGCATTAAATCAGCTTCTTCATTGGTTCATGATCTTTTTTTGGTATGCTGACTATACTGGATTGTATCTATTGCACTGTACTACGCATGCTGCATGCGATGCAATAATCTGATTCCAGACCGTGGCTGACACTCACTCATAAAGATGTTACAAACTTTACATACCAAATGGATCCGATTTATCCGTCTCCGTCTCCGTCTTCATACTGTAACCTACCTAGACCTACCTAGGTACTCCGTAAACTTTCGGACTTTGTAAGGTTACTCAACATACCTACTCCTTTGAAAACCACGAATCTCGAATCTTCTCGAGTCTCGACTCTTCACCACGTACAGGTAGATAATAAGATATATTTATATATAATATATAATATATATGTAGTAACCTTAACCTTATTATTATTGATCCACCATCTGATCCATATTATCACAACCAAGTTTTTTTTACCTGACGCGGATTTAACGATTGGATTATTACCTAATCGAGCTTATTAGACCTTCTCTTCACCGCACCACCTAGTCACAATCGATAAGCGCCTTAACTCCGTGCTAGTCAACTAGACTTCAATCCCCTCCTTTCAACTTTCTCCCTTGAGTTAGCTCGGCTTCTTCGGAGGGGGTTAGATAGTGTTCATCCACAAAGGACTTCTATATTTTTATTTTTATTCCATGGCATAGGTAATTTATTGTTCTTCTTTATGCCCGCTCTATTTCCAATCACTTCTTTCACATCTACCTCCAAATCTATCGACAACACAAATCATTCATTTTTGCTTTACATTTGATCACTGTACATCTCTGATCACAAATAGATTCACTGGTCGTTTTTGAAAACTCAATGCTTTAGCTCATTCGTGCAGGTCCTATTTCCTTGAGTTTAAGATACCATTCTTTGTTTAACGCCGTATACGAAGCGTTGAAACATGACTTCCCTACGCCGAATTATACTGGGAATCGTCCTCGTCTGCGTGACTTGGTTCGGAGCCACATCTCTACACCAATACCTCGATCCGAATACACATATCTCGGAGGAAATGAGAGAGGATGCGCACTGGATCGGAACATCGAAACACGTTTTAGATAGGCAAGCATGTAAATGGCTCGGCCTTTGTGGGCTGGCTCACTACCATCCCGATCCTGCTTGGAAAAGACGATTGAATAAGGCTACAAGGGACCAGCAAGTCATGGCAGATGATGACTTCGATGCAAACTGGGTAGAATGGGACGATGCCTACAAGAATGCACCAAAAATGCGCCCAGATGATTGGTATGGCGATGATAGAGTGTTGAAAGAAGTTCCGCAATACGTTCTCGACCACGCACCTCTCGTACATCTGTATTCGGGCGAAAAGTTCTGGCCCGCGGATATCAAGGATCATTTGCTGCATGTTACACCCTACGAAAATCATACTTCATTACATATGAATGCCTCCGAACATACGTTGCACAACCTACATCTGCTGAACGAAGGACGCAGAGGCCGAGTCTTATTCATGCAAAGTAAAGAAGATGTTGAAGATAGACCGAGGTGGCTTGGGAGTGCCTACAATAAACCTATACCATATGAAGACGAAATCAAACATGAGGAAGATTGGGAGGCGGCAGAGGAAGAAGAGGAGAAGGAATTTATCGAAACTAAAGAGGATGGTCAAGAGGCCTGGGACGATGCGAGTGATGAAGACAGAATGAAGATTGCCGCGCCACTAGAGCCGTACTTCCGCGCACAACCACAAATCACAAGACAGCGCCGACGCAATTTGAAGAAACGTGGAGATTCTTCGGGAAAACCAGATCAATCAGGATATTCTCCAGCTCCAGCGACATTGATTATTGTGGACAAAGGACATGGTATTGTTGATGCATTCTGGTTTTACTTCTATTCCTACAATCTTGGTACGACCGTCATGAAAATGCGATTCGGAAATCATGTTGGTGATTGGGAACATTCTCTTATTCGCTTTTACAACGGTGAACCCAAGGCCGTATTCTTTTCTGCCCATTTTGGTGGCCTAGGATATCATTATAAAGCAGTGGAGAAGGGCCAAGGTCCAGGAAGAGAAGGAAGACCAGTGATATACAGTGCTGTAGGGTCTCACGCTATGTACGCGACTCCCGGCACCCATCCATACGTCCTACCATTCAAACTCCTTGCCGACGTCACCGATAAAGGGCCAATCTGGGACCCGGTCCTCAATTACCGAGCATATTTCTTCAATACTTCTCTTACCCACAATGTCGATGCAAGACTCGCTACCTCGAATCTCCCGGTCCACACCATGGCCGATTCTTTCCAACCCGCGGCTCAAAACCCCGATGCTCCCACCGGTTGGTTTTGGTTTAATGGACATTGGGGGGATAAATTCTATGAACTCTCGGATTTGAGACAGTGGAGGTTTGTGGGACAATATCATTATGTGAATGGACCTTTGGGACCGAAATTTAAGAATTTGGGGAGGAGTCGGGTTTGTCAGTCGGGTACGAAGTGTATATTGGTGGATAGTTTGGAGAAGGGGAAACATAGGAGCTGGGTTGGGAAAAAATGAGCTGCATGGAATGCGATGCGATGAGACGGGATGAGACGAGGAATGATAGACTTGGATGTTCCTGTCCTTTGTCGCCCGTGAGAGTGCGCGAGACATTGAGATTTTAGACTAGGTATAAAGGATAAATCGTTGCTTTTTTTGATTTTGTTTGGGCATTGGATGGGATGGGATGGGATTGGTTGGAGGTGTTTTTGGATTCGGCTTGGAGAAAGATGTGGTGGTGATGTGATTATCATAGAGGAGAAGGCATGGGAAGAAGCTTAATGATAAATGAATCGGATGAATTGATGGGTGGGTGGCCGGGTGTGAAATGAAGGAGAAGGAGAAGGAAGGACTATACGAGGCTATCTATTCATATGATGAGCACGCGGGAGAAGTGAAGGGGATCGAATTATATCCCTCGGATCGGATCGGATGGGATTGAATTGAGATGGAAATCTGGAATTGCATGTGTTAGAGGTGTCTCCTTACCTATCTATCTTATCTACCTATCTTCAGCAGTTCGTTTATATGGATGGATGGGTGGTTTGGGGGAGGGGGAATATAGATAGGGATATGGATATGGATATGGATATGGATGGAGGGAGGGAGGGAGGGAGGAATGGATCTATTCCTTGTACATACATACAACATACATATACATATATATATTTGATTGATCTTTTGAATATAGAATATTTTCATTTGGTTTGTGGGGTTTTGTGGGATGAATTGTGTTGGTGAATTCCAAGGTTGGGTACCCTTTTTTTAACCTTGGTACAGTTTATATAGATAGGGCTGGCGTTAAATCGAATCTATGTCTCTTGGATTACTTCAACTTCCTGTATAGGAAGGAGAAGGAGAAGGGGATAGAGCGGGATCCGATTTAGCGCAGCCTATCTAGTGCACAGACCTCTCTACTGTAGGTAGGTAGCTTGCTAGGTAGGTATCCGAATCTCTTTCTTCGAGACAAGGCAATCCTGCAATACTTCCCTCCTAAGGTTTCCTTCTCCCAACTCCTAGGTAGTCTTTGCTTTAATCCGTAAGTATGGGGTTATGTTACATTTTCTCGATTAGGTCGGCTTTGAATCGTTCTCGGCTTGGATCTCGGAACCTCGAAATAAAGGTTTTGTCATTTCGAGATGGTTATTGTTATACGCGTCTGTTGGAATCACCATGGGCGATGCAGAACAAATGTACTATAGTATGCAGTGTATTTGGCTCGAAGCTCTAAAAAACTATACTATAGATCGACTATATAAGCCCGCTAGCGCATGCAGCGCACGGCTTGCGTGTTGTAGACACGTGATTTATCTAATATTTATCAATTTTGAATAATTATATAATACTATAGTGGACAAACCCATAGAGCCTGAAACGTATTTTTTTAGGTATTTTTAAAATATTTATAATAATTATATATTAGTATATATTACATTTTAATTTTTATTTTAATTTTTATTTATAATTTCTTTTTAATACTAATATATAATTATTATAAATATTTTAAAAATAAAAAAATACGTTTCAAACTCTATAGGTTTGCCCACTATAGTAATATATAATATATAATTATACTAAATCTATTATATAAAGTTTTTATACTAATAATATTTTTTTAAAATTTTATATATATTATTTTATAATATTTTATTACCGTATTTATAATATAGCTTATATATATTATATTTTTAAAATATAATATTAATATATACAATCACGTGATCCGAACGCAGTAAAGTGGAGGGGTCGTTTTTGCTCCCGCCCCGAAACCCTTCCACTTCGTTTCAGGCAAACGATTATATAATATATATTTGCGGGTATATTTGTACTCGCTGAATTTATAGGGTAATTACTTTGTCAAATCCTACTAGTATAGGGTAGGGTAAATACCCTATAGGATCAAAAATCCCGGGTAGGGTACGAGTGCCCAACCCTGGCTATAATGCATTCACGCCTGAAAATTCTATCAGATGCTAAGACAGCATCAAATCCCAGCCGGATGCTTGCATTTTATTGATGGAGGGTTCGGTAGCATGCATCTACTCCATGAATCAGCCTTTCCGCAGCATGGCTAGGGGTGGCCGTTTTAACGGCCTTGTTGAAGGGGATGAGAAGATGATGGAATCGTGATATGGGAGATTGAAGTACAAATACCTTCTCCTCTCCTCTAGTTTTCTTAACAGCAGGTGTTCTTATATGAGTCTCATACTCAACATCCTGAAAAGTATATTTTACAAACGCAATCAAACAATATCACACCCAGATATCTACAACCAAACTCCCCTTAACCAAGGAGGTACTGGTACTTCTTTACACTCAAGCAATATGTCCTCAACTCGTGGATCGTCTGTCGATCGAGACGTTCATGGCAGTCCCATAACTCCGCAAACTCAGCTTCCCGACGAGGAATTCAAAGTTACATCTTCGCTCGAGGATCTACAAACAGATGAACAACGACGGGTTCTCGATACAGTGGCCCAATTAAGAAACTGCGGTCTTGAAGGAGTCTTGCCACTACCACAACTCGTTGTCTGTGGCGATCAATCGGCAGGGAAAAGTAAGTACAATCATTTCTCTTGTTCTTGAATATATAATACTCGTTCCGATGTTTCTCTGTGAGCGAAATCTACTCTTGAAGTAGTTGATACCACAAACGAACTAATTCGACTTTTGTAGGCTCTGTTCTCGAAGCACTGACCGAGATTCCTTTCCCAAGGAACGACAATCTCTGCACCCGTTTTGCGACCGAGATTAGTCTACGTCGGGCCAATGAGAATTCTCTCACGGTCAAAGTCATCCCCGACGATTCTCGGCCAGCTGCAGAGCAAGCCAAAATCCGTGACTTCGTACAGACTATCACGAATTTTGACGAGCTGCCCAGAATCACGAATATGGCCATGGAAGCTATGGGCATACAATCCAAAAAAGAACCGGGTTCACCATCGCCAGCATTTGCGAGGGATGTCCTCAGCATCGAAATATCTGGCCCAACCCGTCCGCAATTGACACTAGTTGATCTTCCTGGATTGATCGCCTCTGAGACGGAAGAAGCAACTATTGCTGATGTTGAAATGGTTGCTAGAATTACAGAGCACTATATAAAGCAACCTCGAACAATCTGTCTTCCTGTGATATCCGCCAAGAACGACATTGGAAACCAGGGAATCTTGACCCGGGTCAAGGTACATGATAAAAATGGGGATCGCACTTTGGGGATCATCACGAAACCAGACACTCTTGATGCAGGATCTGGTAGCGAGGAATCTTTTATCCGTCTTGCGAAGAATGAAAATGTAAGATTCAAGCTTGGGTGGCATGTGGTCAGGAATAGAAAATTTGAAGAGACGCATTTCAATCTGATGGAACGTAATATGAAAGAAATTTCCTGGTTTCAAGAATCCAATTTCAAGGAATTGCCTCAAGCATCAGTAGGAATTGCACAGTTGCGCATCCGCTTGAGTGTCCTTTTATTCGAGCACATTCAGAGAGAACTTCCGAATCTACGTCGGGAGATCGACAAAGGACTTTCGTTGTCACGAGATCAGCTTGGAATGCTCGGCAAATCTAGATCAACAACTGCAGAATGCAAATCATACCTTGTGCAGCTCAGCAATGATTTTGCGAATATCTGCAAAGCATCCGTCGACGGCCACTACGAAGGCGCCTATTTTCGTGGCTCGCCTAATACTGAATCTGGGATCGATTTGCGTCGAACTCGAGCTCTTGTGCAGTCCATGAATAAGTCCTTCTGCGATAACCTGCGCCTGAATGGCCACAAATACCAAATCATTATGTCTGAAAATACCACATCCGGCGAGTTGTCGGATGAGCGCCCCCTGGCAGATGTGGAAACAGACACACGGACGGACATAGATCGGCCGTTTGTATACACAAGGAAGGAGGCATTTGACTGGGTCAATAGAGCATTGAAAGCATGCCGTGGTATGGAAGTATATGGAACCTACAGTCCGACACTAATTTCGCAACTCTTCTGGGAACAATCAGAAAAATGGGAAGCCTTGGCTTCTACCCATATGGAAGATGTTTCTGATGTTTGTACGAATTTTCTCAAATCATTACTTCACGACAAAGTACCAAAGGATGTAGAATCCCGCTTATGGTTATACATTGAGGAAAAGTTGAAGATCCGACGCCAAGCAGCAGCTCGAGAATTGAACTTTTTGATCGAGGATCTTTCTCAACACCCGATCAACTACAATCACTACTTTACGGATACCATTCACAAACGCCGGGAAGACAGACAGAAAGCAGCAATGGAGAAGGCTGTTAAAGACGCCACCACTGGTGACAACACTGACCCTAGTATCTTGTACTCAAGTTACAATAAGAGTACACAGAAAGATATGGATGGGTTTTCCTGCGAAGAAGCCCTCGATAACCTCTTCGCACTTTATAAGGTACGTAGAAAGTTTCCCGATGATCCATGAATGCTTCAAACACACATCTAACGTCCAACACGTTAGGTTCTTCAAAAAGTCTTCATTGCCAATGTTACCACCCAAGTGATCGAACGTCATATAGTTCGTGGCCTAGACGCCATATTCAATCCCGTTGCCGTACACAGCCTTACCTCGGGAGAAGCCGAAGCCATTGCGAGTGAGCCTGCACACTCGAAGAACGATCGAAAATACCACACGGCTCGAATCAGCAAGCTCGAAGACGGCAAGCGCATCTTTAGAACTATTATGGGTAGTGGGGCTGCCTTATAGATCTTTCAGCTTGGAGCTAGAAAGAGTCGTGGCTGATCGCATGCCTCGTATAGCTTGGATGTCGCTCACGAAACTGCGGGGCATCGACAGAATCGAGAGAAATGCTTAGGTAGAAGAAGTGCGAGCTATGCTGGATCTGAGAATGTTTTTCTTTTTCTTTGAAAATGTAAAGAGACGAAATTTTGAGTTTGAAATATTAATAGAATTAATTTTGTTTGTTAATTAATAACTCGCTTAGTTCTTATCGATTTATAAAATTTATAGATTTATTTTTATCTTATAATTCTTATATATATACCTAAGTCTCGACAACCTTTCTTTCAAGCCCTTATTTTTCTTCCCGCCCCGGCATCACTTAGATATCTAGATACCACGGATTCATCCTTCCACGGATCTCTTTACCGGCAATTATAGTACTTATTTCGGTTCCGATGAGTCAATTCTTGAGTCATCTATTGTCTAGATATTGTTTGGGGCTGGTTTGGATGGCAAAAAACGCCCTTGACTGGTAAATAACCCGCTTTTCTCTATTCTGAAATGGATTCCGCATTTTGAATTTTTTTGGGTTTGGGAGAATTGGGTGTAGTGTTAAATTTGCTATGGTGGTTCGTATATGAGAAAGTGGAGATGTTGAAAAGAACCTGGAATGAATCGTTTTTTTTTCGATGGTTCGGTGGAATTTTAATCCTGGATGCGAGATGCGAGAGCCTAGATGCAAGACTCGCTAGAAGATGAGCAGACTTGTCACATGGATATTATATTTGTCATTGGAACTCGGTCGGGAGGATCCATTGTATTCATTTAGTAAGTGGAGTATTGATCTATTGGGTAGGTGGATGACTTGGTACTTGTTACTGCAGTGAGGCTTCTTCCAAAGTGTGAAGATGCGTTCTCGATTTCTTGTAGTTTTACAATGTATTCTTCTGCGGTTCGATTCAGTGCTGTGCGATATTTCGAGGCCATTTAATTGCTGGTAAGTATAGTGCCAAAGTAGAGGAAGATATGATTCCCAATTCAGAATCAGAGCCGGAAATTGAGGGTGATACTGGTACATCATCATCGAGGGATTTGGAAAAGGAGGAGATTGAAATTGGAAATTCAACCGCCACTTCGGCGCTGAATCTCGATGGAGAAACTATAGACTTTGAGATACCACCACGAAGGCCAAGCTCCAAATCGCATTCGCGGTCCAACATTCCCTCAGATCTTCCCTCCGACCAAGAAAAATCCTTGAGCTCGATTGAGACACAAGATGATCGGATATTGGTTGACTGGGATGGAGAGAATGATCAAGGGAACCCGCGGAATTGGTCGACATTGTATAAGAGTTGGATTACCTTTATTTTGGGTATGTTGTCGCTCAGTGCGAGTTTAGGGAGTAGTACTATTAGTCCAGCGGAAAATACCATTGCGTCATATGTTGGGGTTGGGAACGAGGTTAGTGTGTTGAGTATTAGTCTGTATATGTGAGTTTGAATATTTTGCCTTTTTTGCTATGTTAGATGTACTAATATATCTTCAAAAATAGATTAGGCTTTGCATTTGGACCACTTTGCTGGGCGCCAATATCTGAGCTTTGGGGGAGAAGATGGAGTATGTTACCGGCAGTATTTTGTCTAGGCATTTTCTCCATTGGAACGGCCACGAGTGAGAATGCTGCATCGATTTTTATAACGAGATTTTTTAGTGGTTTATTTGGCTCCGCTCCTGTGTCGAATGTCTCTGCGGCATTGGGAGATATCTGGAGCCCGAAAGCTCGCGGGACAGCTATCACATTCTATTCAGTTGCAGTCATAGGCGGGCCGATACTAGGACCTTTGATCGGGAGCGCTTTGCTTGTGAATCCACACTTGGGATGGAGATGGACGGAATATCTTGAGGCCATCTGGGTATTTGTCGTTCTATTATTGAGCTTCTTCTGCCTCCCCGAAGTTTATACTCCCGTTCTTCTCAAAAAGAAAGCCGCTTGGCTCCGAAAGGAAACGGGCAATAACGCCTACTACCATCCGCATGAAGGCATCAAACTTGACGCCAAGACAATAATCACGAAACATTTCTCTCGGCCCCTCCTGATGCTCTTTACAGAACCAATGGTCACCTGTATAGCTTTCTACGCCTCCTTCGTGTACGGGCTCCTCTTCCTCACCCTCGAAGTCTTCCCCATAGTCTTCTCCGAAAACCGCGGCTGGTCCCCCGTCATATCAACTCTTCCTTTCCTTGGCCTCTTCGTAGGCGTTAATTTCGCCGTCATAGTTAATCTTGGCAATCAACCCCGCTATGCGCGCATCGTCGACGCCGCAGGAGGAATACCCGTCCCCGAAGGTCGACTCGCTCCCATGGCACTCGGAGGCATTTTGTTCGCCATCGGACTTTTCTGGTTCGGTTGGACGGCGGCGCCTAATATCCATTGGATTCTTCCAGTTCTGGCTTCCATGTTTATTGGCGCAGGCTTTAATATTATCTTTCAACAGTGTATTAACTTCTTGATCGATACTTATGCTTTGTATGCGGCGAGCGCGGTCAGTGCAAATACGTTCTTGAGGAGCATTTTGGCGGCTGCGTTTCCGTTGCTTGCTGGTCCGATGTTTGGGGGAATGGGAGTGGGACCCGCGATGAGTGTGTTGGGTGGAGTGGCTACGGTGGCAGTGCCGGTGCCTTTTTTGTTTATGAAGTATGGGGTTTCTTTGAGGAGGAAGAGTAAATTTGCACCGTTTAAGCATTAGATGGTGGAAGTAATGCTTGAGATGAATGATGTACTAGGTAGGTAGGTGTGACGTGACGTGACTATATGAGCGTTACCGAATCTCACTGACCAATGGTCAACCACCGGTCGGGATTCATCGGTAGCCTGCGCCCGTATAAGCTATATGAATATCACATCGGACTATTTCTTTTATTTATTCTTCAGTCAATCCATTTTAATGGGTATTATATATTACTATCAATACGATCACTATATTTATACCACTTTCCATCATCTCTTGCATGCTCCGGGATTCTCTTCGGTAGGTATACTAGTAAGATTAATAAAAAGTAAATTGTATGCTAATTAGATTGAAACCCATTGTATTGTGCCTGTCTTTTTTTGTTTCTTCAGAAATTTATATGAGAATGCCTTCCGGTTTTTGGTGGTCAGGTCTTTTACCATACAAATTTCCCACATTATTTCGTTATTGCTATCTCTTGTTTAACTTGGAGAAGAAGATATGGAAGCGCGTCAGGGTCCAGTGGCATTCTAGGTTACTAGCTTTCTAACATTCTGACATGCATTTCAGCTGGATCCACATGCGTGGAACCCAACCCAACTAGGGACGGCCCGCCAGATAAATGCTTGTATAAATATTAGCATTTCCTCTCACAACGCTCTTTCCATGTTGAAACTCATGGCAAGACTCATAATATATGAAGACAAGGGACCAATTTCTTTTAGGAGAAATGAATGGTCGATGTTGGCAAATCCAAGGCAACGTTTATGATCTCAATCTTCCCCTCACTCGAGATTTCTAATACCCGCCTTATTTCGCTATCATAGTAATAAATCGCATTTTATTTCGTGTCTCTCAATATCTTGTACCATCTGACAACTATTTCTTGTCCCGATTCCCACGCAATACCAAACTGTTTGCGCACATACCTACTTCGACTCATCTTGTCTCCTACAGAGCCTGTACTTGAGAAAAATCCAAATCACTCTGCTCAAGAAAATGGATTATCTCCTCCTCCCACATTATCGTGGAGATCTTCCCACTTCCATCCCTAAAGTCCCTTATGTGTGTTCTGCAAGATATGACGGTACTCCATTTCTCTCATACCCTGCAAAGGTTGGCAGGCCCGAGGCCGGAGATGCTTGGTTTGATCAAGCTCGGTACAAGCTCTTGGAAACATTTTCTCCCTCTTTGATACCCGAACTGGAATCATTCCTTCAGACGTGGTTGTTCTTCGGCTTGATTGCAGAGGCTATGGGAGCTACTAACGGAGATCTGACCACCGAGCCCTCATCAACACCAGAGCCCAATCTCGAGGACGATTCTGCCAAGCTTACATATCGTGAAGTACTTGATCGTCTTTACAGGCTTGTCCTTGTTGAGCGAGAGAATGGGGCTTGCGAGATAGTTCTTGACGCCGAGGGTCTTCAAACCATTTTAGACATGACGAAAGCCAGATGGCCTTCGAGCGATGAATTGCAACAAAAGCGCTATGATTACTTGGGTCGTTGTATTAGATGTGCATACAATATATTGAAATCCGTCCCGCAGGAATTTAACCACGACGTCAAATTTTCCATAATTGGTCTCCTTGAACTGTTTTCCCAATCACTACAACGCACTTCGAAAGCAAGAGGATTGAAGTACGATATCTTTCAAATTTATACTCCCGAGTACTTCAATGAAGATGTTCGACAAGACATGATGAATCATGGCTGGTGTCCTAATGATATCGAAAGAACTCGCTTCAACTTTCAATCGCTACAGCTTTCATATATTTCCCGCATGATGGACAAGTCCTTGCCCAGAAGAGATCATAGTACCTGCACTAGTCATAGCTGCAAATACTTCCAGATCAATATGGCCAAGTATCAACTGCAGCATCAAATCGAAGGTTGCGGCTGTGGTGAAGCGCTAGTCGACAGTAATGAGCTCACAGAGATTTTGGAGAAAGAAGATAAATTTGTGCTGCTGCGCTTCGTCGGAGATGATGATAATTTAAGAGTTGAACTGGTAGAATCAGAGCCAGATTCTTCATACGTGGCAATATCCCACGTTTGGGCAGATGGATTGGGAAATCCATTTGAGAACTCATTGTATCGATGCAAATTGCACCACTTACGGAGTCTGGTATCAGCCATTAAGTTTACAGGGGAACAAGAAACACTGATATGGTATTACCACTTTTCTATTCAACATCATGTCATCCTCCAACCTGGGACTTTCCTCTTGTATGTCAGTGACTTGTGTACTTTGTTTTGACATCTCAATAGGCTAGATACGCTGTGTTGTCCAGCTAAAGATGGACCCGGAAAGCGATTGGCGATAGAGAAAATTCGACTGGTGTATCAGAATGCCC
This sequence comes from Ciborinia camelliae, assembly GCA_025890175.1. Lineage (NCBI taxonomy): Eukaryota > Fungi > Ascomycota > Leotiomycetes > Helotiales > Sclerotiniaceae > Ciborinia > Ciborinia camelliae. The sequence continues at coordinate 1,368,961 of JANPYM010000013.1, forward strand.
GATGTGTACTTGTTCTTGATGCAGGCTTGATGCCATACGAATCCTTACCACAGACACTTCCCGAAAAAGCCATGCGGATTTTCACTTCTGGTTGGATGAGACGTTTATGGACACTGCAAGAAGGTGCTCTTGCACGATCTTTATACTTTCAATTCGCAGATGAGGCTATATCTTTATTTGAAGTCCGTCTGGGACTCTTTCAGCTATCAATGAATTCTGCTCGACATTATAATTTCCTCCTCAATATATGGAGACAGTTTTTACGACTCGAAGGCTTCTTTCCAGGGGAAAACAAGTTGGCTGCAAATATCCCCCGGTTGACATTGCTTGACGAGGCACTCTTATATCGTTCGGTTACAGTATCAACGGATGAGGCACTCTGCATTGGAACGCTGATGTGTTTAGATTTGCGGCAAATTCTATCCGTCGAGCCCAAGGAAGACCGTATGCGAAAAGTCTGGGAATTGATCGGAAAAACAGAGGAAGGAATCCCAGCACATGTAATCTTCCTTGAAGAATCCAAACTTGAGATGCAGGGTTGGCGATGGGCGTTAAAGAGTTTCCTACAGCCCGAAAAAGTCCTTCTATACAGCACTGGAAAATTTGTACGAACCACTTCCTTGCAAAAAGGGAAGATTGATCCTCGTGGTCTACGTGTTCAATTTTCAGGCTATAGAATAAAGTGTCGTGAATATGACGATTCTAAGCCGCCAGATCCATGGCCAGGTCTTCCTCGTGTTGCCGAGTATGGCATCACATTTGTTGACGAGGAAACGGGAAAACGATACCAGATATTGGATAAATCTTACGCTCTGAGCATTCAAGATTGGAAAACTGCTGACGATAGAATCAATTACAATAATTCTAGAGGGTTTCCGTTGCACGACTTGGCGAACAAGAATCGCGCAGGAATTGTCACAGCAACTCCCATTTCGGCCATGGGGAGAGCTTCAATAAATACAGTGTCGGGAATTTTTGGTACTGTTACAGACAGCTCGGAGACTTTGGGTGGCGGAGAGCAAAGGGAAAGAGGCTTGATCATGGAAAGTCGGTTTCAAGTTGTTGTGAATACGGATACTGATGATCACAACTATTTATACACAGTTTTCAAAAACCTGGCACACGAAGCTCGTAATCATATAATTACAGACCGATATCTCGCTCAATATGAACGTCTCGAGAAAGAGAGCAGAGGATCTAAGGAGATGTTGGAGCAAATGATGCTAGAAGATGAGGAATATAACGCCGTAAGAGCGGAGTTGAAACAATACTTTATTGACATTACCCAGGTAGTAATTGATGTGGATGAGAGGTTTGTCAAGGCTGTCAAAACACATATGGGTGATGTTGTTGAAAGTGTTTGGGTGAAGGTGCGGGAATGGTTTAGGGAAGATTATATTGGAGAAAGGGTGGATGATGAGCAGGTTTGGTTCGTTGATTGAGAAGTGATGATTATGTTAGAGTTGCTTGGGAATTTGCATCTGCTTTATTTGGAAATATGTCTAGTCGTGGTGATTATACAAGGGGCTGATTTTTCTCTGATGTCGTTTGAGTATATGAGAATTCTCTTCTATTTCCCTGAATGGTTGTCCACTCGTCTTCAGGAAACCCCGGGCCATCAAACCTCCAAGATCATATCCCCTTCTGGCATAAACTTGGTCTCCCTGCTTACTCGGAATATATAACACTTAAACAACCGAAAGGCTTGGCACAGAGAGCGGGGCATCCATGACTAGAAGCAACATGAAGTCACCTGAGCATACGAGCATGCATACGGGCGCCACAATGCAGTCGCTTCACCTTCCTCAAACCTTTCCCCGCATTGTACACTTCAGATTGGCCTATCCTAAAATTGAACATTTGTTTTAGACTAAGAACACCCGGTTCTCTATTCTCTTCAATTGCTTCTCAACATAGTCTTTTAAAATCTCAGAATCTCACTGGAATCAAGCGTCGGAGGAAATATTGTATCTCAAAGAATCAGTCATGGCTCCACGAAACTTACTAGAGCTACTGCGGTCGAGGACGATTGTCGATTGTGATACTATGGAATTTGAAGGTAGGATTCCTTCACAATATGGTAAAAGCATTATGTTCTGACGATGATTTCTAATTCATTATTCTGTAGTTGCGAAGTCTCTTGGTGCTTTCACGGATTGTACTTCTAATCAAGCAATTGCATTTTTCGAGCTTGGGAAACCAGAGAATAGAGAGATACTCCTTGAAGCGGTCAAAACGGCCAAGAATCTCTTGCCACAGTATTCAAATGTATCATTTGAGGAGCTCGCAGTCGAAGTCGCGGTATATTATCCTTCACACTATACACCTATGAATGCCTCAAGCTGAACGGGTCATGCAGATGGTAAAATTGCAATTTGAAATCGCCAGCGTAGTCACGGGATTCGTCCATGTCCAAACAAATCCATATCATTCGTATCACACTGGGAAAATGGTCGAGGATGGACGAAGTATTTCCCCTTCTCCCACTACCCCAATTATCTGAATAGGAAATTAACCCTTTCAGGAATCATCTCTATATTCAAACATCTGGACCCAAACTTCGATATTAAGCGTATCTGTCTAAAAATCCCAAGTACATGGGAAGGGCTCCAAGCATGCAAGGTACTAGAAGCAGCTGGAATAACAACATTGGCTACTACACTTTTCACAATCGAACAAGCGGCATTGGCGGGAGAGGTTGGGTGTACCTATGTTGCCCCTTACGTCAATGAATTGAAAGTTCATTTCGAGGCTGGGTATACTTTCCCCCCTCTTCGCATCCTTCGCCCCACATTCTCATAATTGCATCAAGTTAACTAGGAATAGATTCATCGACACCAACAAAGCTCATGAGCTGTGTCTCAAAATCCAACAATATTACCGAAAGCATAACCTCAAAACAAAAGTCCTACCAGCCAGCCTTACGCATATCGATGAGATTATGATGCTGGCGGGTGTAGACCATATCACGATCGCGCCGTCGCTATTGCGTGAATTGGCTGCTACACCGGCGGAGGGCTATAACGTGAAATCATTGTTTGATAGAGGCAATAAGGAAGAAGATGTATCTCAGATACTGCAATTTGGGGATAACGAGAGCGAATGGAGGATGGCTTTTACTAGGAGTGGAAAGGGAGAGGGAGAGAGAAAATTGAGCCAAGTGAGGTGTTGCTTGTAGAGTTTCTTGAAAATAATGATGGAGGAATTGTACTGATTTGTGAAAATCTATAGGCCATCAATATCTTTTGTGACATGCAGACGAAGCTGGAGGCAATGCTGGAAGCTTAGGCTACAATTGAGGATATTGACCAAGTCACAGGGATTGTGAAATTTCAATGGAGTCACCCGAATGAGGATTTATTTCATCCTCAAAGTATCTGTAAAGTTGAGTCTGTCATGATCGACTCCAGCAGGCTTACCCTGACGGGTTGAAGTTGCCTTTCTTTCCATCTCTAGGCATCAAGTGTATCCAATAGTCCAGGTAGTTTGGAATGCATCAATCTTCGTATTAGATAAATTTCACGTTTTCATCTTCAAAATATAATCTTTTATAGCAAAATAAATATTGCCAGGAAAGGCGTGATATTTATGGCATATCTAGGTTACCGTGACAGAGACCATTATACACCCTTTTACAAGACTCTAAATGTCCAGTTTCCACAACCATCTCACAGCATCGACAACAATCCTAACTGGTGGTAATCGGTGAGTAGGTAATAATAGTAACAAAAATACCCAGCGAGAGAGCTCTTGGCTGGAACAAAACGCGTGGTAGACACATGCGTGACACTATATGGCGGGAAGAGCTACGAAGCTATGCCCTATCTTCCGTGCCTTGCGAAGTATGTGCTCGCAGGAGGGAGATTCATAGAATCACATTTTATCAATGGCTAAATAATGCGGCAGTAAACCATCAGCCACTTGCCATTTACGAATCTCAAAACGCACAAAACATGTGATAATGCACCATTAAGATCTTTTCTCAAAATCCTTTCTTTAATAGATGACGAGCAGTCAAAAAACGATGTTGAAATTCAAATGCCGGTCTTCTAGAACTGTCTTACTTATTATTATCTAACTCAAATTCCATACTCAAGTAGAAAATGCCTATATCAAGGTATACGGAACATTTACATCCGATATATAATCTCACATACAGTACCACACGTATTCAACAACGGTTGTCGGGGAATCTCGCATCCGAATACTTCAATGTTTGGTCCACAGTACTTGCGAATGTGAAAGTGGAAATTTGTTGATGGGATTTTGTCCTTGGTGATGCTGATAAAATCGGCGAGAATGAAAATAAAATGGAAGATGCGGACGGATATGTGGTAGTGATTAGATGGGGATGATGATACAATTGTTAGTAAGTTATGAGAATGGAATAGCTGATATTGGTTTATGGTTGCGCTAAGAAGAATGCCTATGCTTCCAACTCTTGGTGGTTTTAGAGTAGATTGAGATGTGAAAGTTGCCAAGTTGCAGATACTGTATCGATTTAAAATTTGCTGAAGCATATGGAAATTCTTGATTCTTAGACACACTCAGAAGAACAGAGTGAGGAACTTTATTCAAAGAAATAGGCAGGCATGTCGGCTAATCGAGCTTAGTGGTCTTTTGGAAGTCAGGCATTGAACTTGCCTGTTCATGTTGACTATGTTCACTCAAACTGGATATTAGAATAATGGGAATAGTGAGAAAATACGCATTTGCCATCATTTAAATCGAATAGATAAACCGCAAATTATGGAGACCAACAATGATAGACATAAAATAATATAATTATATAACGAGTGAAGGAAGGAAAGGTAACACACTTTGATCTGTACGATGTCCAGCTTAAGAATCAAGTCGTTGGGTTAGTAATTTCAATAATAGCTGGACCAGCAGCAATAGTCTCGTCATTGACTTCCTTTTCACATACAGTCAATACGACATAGCTTTGACCATTGATGCCTTCTGGTACAACAACTTGGAAACCTCCTTCCACAGGAATTGCAATGCCAGTGAGAGGTCCCGTGACAGTAAGGAAAGCGAAATACATGGATGACGCGTTATCGGCCATTAGAAATTCATAACCTGGAGTCAACAACGTGATTGTGTCTCCCGAGTGAATGCTTCCCGCTTCACGAACCTCGAGAGCAGGGAACGCTTTGACAGAAAGAGCGGTGTTCGTGGATGGACATTTGAGGATGAACTGGCCGGCGAGAGAGTAAACTTCATCGAAGTCGAGAGGGACATCAAATGGTTGAGGTGACGGTGAGCCTTGAAGCGATGCACGGATATATGCAGAATGACGTGATTCGACAGTAAGAATGGAGCCAGCAGCTGTGAGATAACCCGGATTTGCGATCGATGCTGCGGCACCTAGATATGCTGAGACGCCGACACCTTCGAGGACGGAGGCAAGAGCGACAAAGGACGCGACATCATAAGAGGGAAATGAGTAGATGCATTCAGTGACCGCCTGAGAACCAAGGGCGGTCGAAAGGAATGTGACGTGTGTTGTCTCATCAGCGGAGATTCTTTGAAGGTTTGCGTAAAAGGGATCTGCAAACCCTGTATCGATGAAGTCTTGGTGTGTATAGTTTGCCAGGCCTTCTCGATAGAACTTGTCTTCGAGGTGTTCGAGAGTGAGAGCATATTGGAGAATATCAACTAGATGGTGCCCAAGTCAGCTGTCGTATGTCACCATTGTTTTGTTTGTTGGGATAATCATACTATCTGTAACGCTATATGTGTCCCGTTTTGTGACGACTGGGCTGGTAGACACCATTGAAATTGCTGTAAAAGCAGCTAAAGTCATCGAGCACTTCATCGTGACTTGGAAAGTAATAAAATAGTTACGACAAATGTAGGTATACAGACGTTACAGAAAGGAGAATGTATAAACTCTCGATTTCATAACGTAGGAGAAATGCAGTACTCTAATATATGAAATTCTAGTGTAGAAACGGATCTCGATGGATGGTCAATGATCTCGTCCTCACACAATCATGCTTTTTTGATAGATGTGATAGTCAAAAAATGCATTATTGGAAAACTTGAGGCTCAAAACAAGTTATACAACAATCAGGAATGTGAATCTCAGATGGCCGGGTACTGGACGCCCGAGATAACATTAACACCAATGTGGTCTCGGTCATACATGACTAGCCTTCTAGGAGCACAACCAAAGGCAATTCGAGATCCGTGTACTTAAAATAATTTGGTATTCACCAATTGAAAACAGAAAAGAATGTGACAAGCTTAAGCTTAATGATTGTAGATCTCTCTCGGAAGAAAACCGGAAAGCTAGAAATGCCATATTCCAAAGAATAGTTGCGTCCATTCTGGGCTTTTTCTAGACCTTCTAGATTGTGCAGAGTCCAACCAAGGGAAGGTTATTCTTGAAATCTCGTGACAAAAATCCTGGTTGCAAAATTATCGTCTTTATGGCCCCAAGAGAAAGAGCGTATATGACGATGAGGTTATTCTCGATATGTGCCGCAGATTGGATGGTAAATGATGACCGACATCGTCTTATCTCCTACATCCTACAGGACCTACGAACAGTAGCATGCTTGCAAACCTTCCCTATTCGAATATGAGGCGTCAGGACATTCCATTACTACGATCATAGCTCAAGGCAACTTTGCAGCTTGTGAAGTGGTGGATTCATCAATGTTCACAGTGTCCCGGCATAAGATTCGATTGATCGTAAATAATTTGACTTGTCTCATCAGCTTGAGGTCCAGGCTGTAGGTTTTGGGGCGAATAGAATGTCATAATTCTTTCAAGCCTTAATTGTGGCAATTTATATCTCAGTACCTACCTACCTAGGTAGGTATCGAACATTGAAGTTTTTGATTTTGATTTTTCTTCTGTCCAACAAACAGTTGGTTGGTCCTTCCTGCCTAGGTAGGCTCGCTAGGCCAAATTTCCTCAGACCTATTTCTTAGGCACCTACCTATTCTGAAACTCTGTGCCACAGCTAAAAATATTGCAACGACCTCGGGAAGATTGTAATTGTACCTGCGCCACATTTCACGATCCATGGTACACTTCGAAATGACCTTATTTTCCATCGTCCCCGGAGTACCTATCTACCAAGGTGCAATATATCCTCAGATTCGCAACTTCTGACCCTTCTTACTACAGATACGGCAGATACGGCAGATACGGGAGTAGGAATGATTTGATCGTGGCTTCCGCTGTCACTCTTTGACTCCTTCCAGGTTTGTCATTGATATGTTTCTGCGTCATTGCCATACATTTCGCCTAGGAAGAATCCATGAGTCTGGACAAGTCTCTTTCTGCCATTACAATTCTTAGTCTGCTCATTGTTTTTGAAGCAAGCCCTGAAATTTATAAACAAATGGTTATGCTTTCATCAATTAAAAGAAGTTATCACCGATCCTACAATCCTCCCGAGGCCTATTTGAAAAGACGCTATTTGACTTCGATATGGACAACGTCAGGGGGCCAAGAATGTGTAGAATACCTAGATCTCGTTCAGAAAACACGTCCATCATGACACTATCCTCATTCGAGTCATGCCATCGCGGCGGCTGCTTAAGGGCCAATCTCTCCGAAAAAGCATCTACGACAGCGGCTACCTTCAATCAATCTGCACTTTGGTCAGTAATCGGATAGTTATCAGCTAGATATCATTTTGAGTCAACTGCAAGATCAAATGGACAACGGCCTTGCGGGGAAGGGAGGTTTAATTGGCCTATCGTTAAGTGACATTCGTAATTGAGGCTGACCATTCTTTCAGCCTATTTTCTCCGGTCAGCACTTGTATGACTGACATGAGGGCCTCAGGAAAATGATGGTTCTTAAAATATACCGTCCGAAGCTTTTGTTGAATGCACTTCATTAATTCAGCCCTAAACTCATGACGATTTCCCAGCAAACAGGGTACTGGTCATGAATCCCAAATCCCACCAGAATGTCAACAACATGTAAGCTTGTCACGTTGAGTGCGGGGTCTTGAATTAACGTCAACCCGGCATTGACTGTTTTGATGAATATCAGAGTTGCAATGGGATCTCATAATATAGTCAATGTTATTTTAATCTGTTTTCGGTCGTATTATGGCAGAACATTGTTAATTCTGTTCCTTGGAAGTACAAGCAGTAAATTTAGGCAGTGTTTGAAGTTTCACGCCGCCCATTATAGCTTCACAAATAGTCCCAATCGCCAATGGGAGTGAAAATATTATTCTCATGACTCAAAAGCGTCTCCACTTTCAATCAGAAAAGACTCGGATCCTTCAACTTCCCAGATTCTCCCTTAATGTCTGGATGACCTTGCAAATATCTCATTGCATTTGTTGTTTGCCACTGTATTAAGAAATAGGAATATGTGAGGTATCATGATGCCTGGGAAGATGAATTGTGCCTTGAGGCACTCAGAGCTGAGACTACTTTTCAAGCTCGTAACTTGATGTGTTGTGTAGTTCGAGTCTTCCCCCTGGTTTTTTTTGTTCGCTTTCGCTCTGCTAAAACAGCCTAACTTCATAAAACTCGTACTGGCAGTGAGGATGAGTCTGCGTTTATTCTTTCTAATGAGGCAGATTCACCAGCACTCATGGAATTCTCCTATCAACCCCGCGACTTCCTGAACAAGCCTTACTTGTGTGAATTCATATATCAGGTCCTGCCTTCCCTATGAGAGAGAGCTCCATCTTTCAAAAGCTACTCTGAAAAACTTCAACAGCATCTGATTCATTCCTCAACCGTTCTCAGTCCCCTCTGCAGACTTAAGACTTTCCAACCATCACCGGCCATTACAGATTACCTCATCTCGATATAATCAGTTCAAAGTCCCTCAGAAAACCTAGCTCTCAGAAATATCATAAAATATTTCATATTGCATCAAAAGCTTTACCATGTCTTCCCACATTACTAGACGTTCTCAAGGTGGCTACAGCTCAAGCTTTAGAGGCTCTCGACGCCCAACAACTCAAGTTAATCAAGGAATGATATTCGTACTCCCCCCCTTTCATTACCTCTCTACCGTTATCAAATTCTTGAAATTCTTTTAATACCCCCATGATTTTCTTCCCAAACTCCTAGCACCGTGATAACTCTTCCAAACTACAAGCTAACACGTGACAGGAAAACACCGCACAACTTATTGAATCGCTCAACACTCACCGCGTGAACACCCTCACGGAACTATGCAGAATCGAAAAAATAGCAGCGGAATCCAATGCAGAAGAAGCACAACTTTTTCAACAACACATGACCGCAGCCTGGACCTACTATGTCACATCCAACAATCTCCTCAACGAACTCCGCAACTTGACTCCAAACTACGCATTCAGCAGCGAGTTACTCGATGATTCAAAGTGGAAAGTGAGTCATGATCCAAATAGTAACCGGAGCTGGAACTATGCGTGGTTGGTTTTGATCAAGATAAACGATGAGTAAGTGTCAATAGTTTTCTTCGGGCTCGTGTTACGTGAGTTGAGATTAGACAAAAACTAATATTTGCATTATAGGGGAATGATACAGACGTATGCAGCAAGTGAAGCAGCGAAACCCGAAATGTGGGGAGGTCGATTACCAGAAGCGGAAGAGGCCGCTCAACTCGCTGCTTGTTTTGCATATGATTGGCAAACAGCTATCGATCAAATGTTGAGACATTGGGAATCCCCTCCAACGACTACTGGATTCTAATTTCTACAACCTGTGGGTTATTTGTACGTTTGTGTACGATTAATTGTATGATGGATGCAAAGGGCTATTGAGGTTTCGTGTAACACAATTGGGCTTTGAGTTTTGCTTCTCTTGTGGGGATTGTGCTGCTATTTATTCTTCTTCTCTACTTTCCCTTTATCATTGGTCTTTTTCACAATCTCTTTTTTGGCAATTTATAGACGGCGCATATTACATTCATTGCATGGCAGAAAAGGATATACATATGTACGACCATACTCGCGGCTGCCGCGCGTATTCATGATGGAAGTGAAAGGCCAGTTGCTGGGCAAACTGCGAGGGATTGACGGATTTTCCTATTCCTGCCCCCATTCCATATTTCTTTTATGTGTTATTTCTCTTTTTCAGCCGGTTTTAAATAGCCATGGTTGTAGTTTTTTTTACAGATAGCCGCATTTTGTGCGAACCAAAAAAATCGGTTATTAGAATAGAGGAGATTAGAATAGAGATATTACCTTTACAGTTTATCAATTTCTATACGTTTTATGGATAACATTATGTTTTTGTGATTAGAGTTTTGTGCTTTGAGTTGACTGGAAAGGTACTGACATATAATACCGCGCAGATGGCCCTACAAATTTCAAGTGAGGAGAAGATCTTAAAATCTATAATGGCGCAATAATGGCACTAGTATGTACGTATATCATCCAGCTTGTGAAACCTGCCAAACAGAAAGACCTCGCAGTTTATGAGAACTGGATTTCATCTACGTAGTCACGCAATTGTCCCGCGAGCCTCATCTTCCCATGGGTCAAATCTCGCAGAATAATCACGCATCAGGGTGTCATAATTCACATCCTAGGGAAAGATACCTATAAATAACCTCCATGACCCCCATCCCATCAACCGGAGGACTACCGAGTTGCGCCGCCTGCGCAGGTTGAACCGAATCTCTAACTTAAGTTCCCCATGCATTGACACGGCACATGTGGAGTGTATGTATACACAGCCGTTCGCTAGCACAAGGACAGATAATTTCTTCCGAGAACCGCCTGGGGGTATATGTAGGTGCCTAGGCATAGAAGGACAGGCTTTCTTGGATGTCATGATTTGGGGTCCGGATTTTGGGAAGCTTTATATTTACGGTATTATTTTTTTTGCTCCCGAAGGAGGAGGAATCGGGCCTGGAGGCGCGGATGATTGCGTTATTTAAATTACGAGAAGATGGATGATGTAGGAGAGAAGTTTGGACGATCGAATTGGGGGAGAGCAGTGATGGGAGTAGTGTAAGTTAGTATTATAGTGGCTGATATTGAGGCTTATCATATTATATTAATATGTATAAATAAGGGTATCACTTATGGTTGTATATATTGAATTCCGTATGTATTAATAAAAATATACGGAAATACTGGAATTTTAATGAAATAGTTTTAATATTGTTTAATTTGAAATGAATTTTAATAAATATTGTTTAATTTGAAAGGAATTCAATAAATTTTATTGGAATTCATTTTAAATTAGGTAATATTGAAGGAATTCAATAAATTTTATTGGAATTTATTTCAAATTAGATAATAATTATTGAAGCTATTTTATTGGAATTTCAGTATTTCTATATTTTATTAATAATGTCACGCCAAGGCCCCTGCCTAGTAGATGACAGTCACGTGATTGATCATGTGACCACTATGATCACATGATCAACGTCTATATTAGATAGTGTTCTTTCCAAGAGGATCCTTTCCTCTTCAGCATAGTTCTTTTATCAGATTGCATATCTACGATTTCACCTCCATGATCCCTATATGACGCGTATAACAAATAATATATAATATGCCAAAAAAAATCAATAATGTTAGTGATATAAAATTCGATATTATTTATTGAAATATGTGGTATGGAATCCTATACGCTTTATCAGGGTGGGGCGTATAGGAAATACGCTGTATACTACTCCCATCACTGGGGGAGAGGGAGATATATAATTTAGACTTGGGGATTCCAAATAAGTTGATGATGCATCATTTGTCCAAACTCCTTTTTGTTCCACAGTCACAGTGATATTGGCATTCTTTTATGAGAGATGTATTGGGCCAGGAAATGCTGCATAAACAAAGTTGAGAAAAGTGTAGCGTATTAGCGTTGCTTCAATATAATTTTATGGGACCAAAGATCAAAGGGTATGAATTATAGTAACAGAGAAGATCTCCAGGAAAGAATTGGAGTTGCTATTTATCTCGTAACACGCATTTAGGCCCTGAGTGGATAATAGTATTGAGAATGGGCTGGCCCAAATTCCAATTAAGGAGAGTATTCAATGTCCACCAGAGACTTGCCCCATGAATTTTAACCTTGAAGAATTCATTATGGTTTCATGTGAGTTATCTCACAAAGACTCTGATGATTGAGTTTGTTATCATTTATTGAATTCATGAGTTATGGTCTGACCTTCTTCGAGACAACAAGAGCTATGTATATCAAACAAAGAAGCCTTCTCTGATCTGAAAATTCAAGACTGTTCTTTTATTCACATGTATGAAGTCAAGAGTGGGATGTACATGATTTCTTTCATGGCTTTTGATTTACTTGAGGTAATGATTAAGCTCCAGTGTATTTTTCTTAGATCAACTCATCTCAGATTGATTCGGTGTATATAGGCATTTAAAGCAATAGGCATTATGGATTTAGAAGTATGTTTCGCCAATTGATGTACCTTTTTGATATACAGAGCATAAAGGAGATTCTTTGAAGTGGGACAATAGATAATGGAAAGTATGAGGCAGAGAAAACTTATGATAAAAGGTCTACAGGAAGACTTGCCTGCAGATGGTAATTTGTACTTAATAGTTGGATATACACACGACTATAGTTGGATTGAGAATAGAAGTTTCAGGGTAGAGTAATATGACAAACTAATGGAACAATGATATCTCATCTGTAGAAGCTGGAAGGAATGAAGCTTCTTGTGTGCCTTTAGTTGTAGCTTCCGGAGCATACTTTCTGGGTCAAACTGAATACAATTGACGGAACCATTTGATAGGTATGTATAAAGTTGCAATTGCGTTTAATTTCACTGTTGAAGAACAAGAAGGTTCTCTTGTATGATGGGGCTGGAAGCTTTGAGTAAGTCTTCTCAGGTTACAGTAGAACTGGATATATGATGATAGTTACTTGCTCTTCAGAATTGAGATCATATCATCAGTGTAAAATTGGACAGAAGAAGCTTATCGTATGTGTATGACTACAGCTGTAATGATATTTCAATAGATTGGTATAAATTAAAATAGTTTCAATCAACAGGCTGGAAACTTTGATGGGCATATTCTCTAGTCATGGTTTAACTGCATAAATGTACGCAGCTACTTGGCTTGGATATTTGCAAGTATACTGTAAATAAAATGCCAGATCAAGAAATTTATTCTCTATATATATTTACGGAGGTAATATTATCTCCTCTAATTGTTCTGGATTAATGAAGCTTCATCGAATGAATGTATTGAGACTTCTGTGCCATGCTTGCAAGCAGTTTATGGTAGGATGGGATGGATATAGAGAGCTACATATTTTTGAGATTGATAGTATAGGTAACCTCAAACAGTGGCAGGATAGAAGTATCGATGTTATACTTGTTTCTGAAAACTCAAGAATATCCTCTATCGATGTGGAAAGGGATATAGTGAGCCTCATGCATGCATAATTGAAGTTATTTATGTATCTAGTAGGATATTGATTGTTCATTTTCATTGACAGTTCTGAGAGTTCTGCCCTGGTTGGTGTGACATAGAATGAAAACCAAATATACCTGGCTCTGGAGCTTCGAGTATCTACTCAAAGTGTGTCAAAGCAACATGAAAATATTCTTTGCTTGTACCTTCAACTTACCTGTATCTCCCCTGACACCGATTGACAGTGGTAGCCATTCTACACTACTGAGAAGAGCCTCAAAGGCCCTTTCAAAGTTTATTGTCCCTTCTGAAGGATCTGAGATTTCATCTTTCATCTACAAAAATAACTTCACTTAAAATGTCCTTCATCCATTGCATATTCCTTCGCCCCATTCAATATTCACAAAACTGTTTATGATTGATGAGAATAGATCTTCTGGGTCTTTAATGGATGTCCAATTGGTTCAATTAAAGTATTAAAATTGATAAGACCCTAGGATTGACTGAATTTTCAGTCACCTTCAAGTTTCCTATAGTCTATGCCTCAGCTACAACCTCGAGGATCAGAGAAGTGAACTTCCACTAGTGGACCCTAAGCTTATAAACTTCATCTTCAACTTTCTTTTCTCAATTTCTTCACAAAAACAACCACCAGATAGGATGTTTCCCATCATGGTTTCCCCCCTCATCATGGCTCCCAAGTCAGCCAAAGAGAAGAAGATTACCCGAGGATGGAGAAGACTTTCGAGTGAATCGTCTTCTACCAATAAATTGGTTAGCGAGAAAAATTCAGATTCCATTAATTTAAAACGCACATCTACGGTCAGTTTTGGTGGAAAAAAAAGCCCCATCCAACAAGACCAAAGGCGCGCAAGCGTACAACTGGAGCCAATTGTTGAGAAAATGAATTCTGTGGGAGAGGAAAGCGCCAGTGAACTTGGTGGCCTCGGTGGACTTGGAATCAAGTTCTATGATCACCTTGGAAACAAAGTTTCAACACAGGAAATGATGGCACCTCGAGTACCAAGTACTCAATCCCCTCGAGTACCTGGTACTCAGAAGCCTACATCGCCGCTTCCAAAGGGTATGTATCTCATTCACTTCCTTACATAGCTTTGTTTCCCCATTTTACAGCCGAAGATTTACTTGATAGGCAATTACTGACTTGCCGATCTTACAGATCCGCCTGTAGCCGCACGAACGCCTTTGGTAATTCGTGAATCATTTACCCGGAACTTCACCTTTCCTGGAACTCCAGAAGCCATTGTTGATGGAGAAAAGTTGCTCGGCGACCTTCTCGAGCAAACCCTTCGCGAGCAATCGGACGCTCTTTGTCCAAGCCCAACGAGTAGCAGAAAGAACTCTATTCGTATCCACACACCAAAGAGCAACCGCCAAGTATCTGCCGCTAAACCAATTGTTATTTCGGGCGCTTTTGGATTCCGAAACCATACCTCACCACTGAGTGTACCTTCCTCACCTGCGCTCGCATATACACCAACTCGAGGCCCAAAATTTGGAGTTACTGCAGCACATTCTCGAATTTTGAGTCTGCGAGCACTGAATACGGAATCTGAAGTCGATTATTTTAACTTTAAATCTAAAACCAGCGAGGAAAATAGCGGTTTCACTCCCGAGGCACTAAAAGACACTGGGTCCGCACTAAACTCTAAGCTTTACCGAATTCCAACATCCCCTACAATCGCCAAGCGTACTTCTCGGTCTAAGCCACAACGTGGTGAACTCTACTTCTTCGAACACGAGCGAGAAAAGATTGAACAACTCGTTGCACAGAGCAAAAACAGAAGTTGTTCAAATCATCAAAATTGTACCGACTGTATCGAAAAGGAATACGCATACTACGAGAACAAAATCATGTCTACTTCAATGCCCCCAGAACGCCGCCAACAGATTATGAAGGCCAATCGATCTATTCGCAATATCAAGAATGTAAGGCGAACTCTTTATCTTGGTCTCTAATCTATACTGACGATTCACAGGAACTTGAAAACCTTCTCGAAGACGAGCTCATTACCTACGAAGTGTATGAGCTTATGATCAGCAAACTGCCATCCGAGAACAGCTTAAATTCGACATCCTCTCCCGCTCCTCGTTCCAACGTTGTCTCCCCAGCACCAGTCGTTCCAGTTGCAGCATTCTCACAATTGAATGTCAACAATGATAATCCTCCACCCTCATACCAGTCTACCCCAAATCTTCCTCCTCGCGGACCAACTCAACCACCTGCTCGACCAGAGATCGGACGCGCGACTGCTCTTTACCGTTACACTGAACCTGAAGATTGCAACTTCGATGTTGGCGACATCATTATTATCTTTGAGTACATGAATGACGATTGGTGGATGGGCAAGAATGAAAAGACTGGAAAGGAGGGTGTATTCCCATCAAACTATGTTCAAAAGCACACCGCCCAACCTGCACCTCAGCATAGCTATTACGGTAATGAGAAGGCCACCCACTCCCCATACGCCCCCCAACAACAAGCCTACTCCCCATACGCTCCCCAACAACAAGGACCTCCTCCACCTGGACCAAGCAATCCTTACAATAGCTCTGTTCCTCCAATGGCCGTCGCAGAACAACCTACTGAAGACAAGCCCAGCAAGGGAGGAGAGATGGGAAAGAAGTTTGGCAAGAAATTGGGTAACGCTGCTATCTTTGGTGCTGGAGCAACAATTGGTGGCAACATCGTCAACTCCATCTTCTAAACCTCGAATCATCGAATCCTCCCCGAACTCACAACAATCTGCTTCTTTCTGTTTCATTAAATTTTCTTTGGCGTCAATCGAATAATTACGATGATAATCATTGATGGTAATTTTTCGAGTTCTTTACAGATGGCTTCACTTTCCTGGATTACCATTTTCGAGTTGGGAGTTTTCTTTGCATACAGCATCCATGATTTCAGTGTTTGCTATTCTCGTATTTCATATGCTCGGAGTTCTGGCATGAATTAAACCATTTTCTGTATTGGCGGTTTCTGCACGATCTATGGAGTGGTTTTTCTCAAGGATTGTATTTGGGATTCACATGCAGATTACTTCGCGATTGTACTTAGAGATACCTGATCATTACCTACTTAATACTGAATAATAAAATCAATCTTTCTTGTTGCTGATACATATCCATATGCCATGATGTGAACATCTCGACAACTTCCTCTCCAAGCCAGCCCGCCCCATCACGTGTAGATAGTGGATGTCGGCATTACGAAATCGCCTTTTGAGTTATCGACGTCACTGTCGCCATTGCCCCGCATTACATAAACGCCTTTGTTTTCAATCTCCCACCCATTCCCACTTCCCCCTCTTCTTCTTTCTCAGACCCACAAGCAATTGTAAAATCAACAATAGCATTACAAAACCTCCATTTCTTCAAATTTGTTTCACAATGGAAGCCCAACATGGACACAGCGCAGCTTGCTGCAACATCCCACCTATTGTATCCAAGGGATATGAAATCAAGGGAAGATATGAGACTATTGGTGGCCTGAAGACGTGTAAGTATCTCAATTGAGTGCATCTTCGAATATTCATTACTCTAGCATTTGATGTCTCTTCTTCTCCCCCTCAACTTCAGCTAACCCCCCTCTAGATGTCACCGGCCCCGCAGACGCAACCAAAGCCATCTTTTTCATTTTTGACATCTTCGGCTACTTCCCCCAAACGCTTCAAGGCGCAGATATCCTCGCTAATTCCGATGAACACAACAAATATCTCGTCTTTATGCCCGATCTTTTCGAGGGAAAGCCGGCCGATATTAGCTGGTATCCTCCTGATAATGAGGATAAACGAATGAAGTTGGGCAATTTCTTTAAGACGACGGGATTGCCACCAAAGGGTGCGGGTAGAGTCCCAGATTTGGTGAAGGCGATGGAGGAGAAGTACCCGGCGATTGAGAAGTGGGGTATCCTCGGGGTAAGCTATTATTTAATATGGAGGGCATTAGATTCCATCGAACGTCTGCGGATTGAAGGGGTTTGGCTAATGTGCCTATTAAATAGTTCTGCTGGGGCGGTAAAATCGTTTCCCTTACTACCTCTGCTTCCTCGAATCCTTTCGTGGTAGCTGCTGAGTGTCACCCCGCCATGGTCGATTCAAATGATGCAAATAACATCAAAATTCCGCTCATCATGCTACCATCGAAAGACGAGGATGTGGAGGAGGTGAAGAAGTTTGAGGCCAATCTTACGGGCGAGAAACATGTTGAGACTTTTAAGGACCAAATCCATGGGTATGTTTCTTTTACTACTCTGTTTCGTGAAGCTCATGCTAATATTATCACTTTGAAAATAGATGGATGGCTGCACGATCGGATCTGGAGAACGAGAGGGTTAAGAGCGAGTATGAGAGGGGTTATAAGACAGTCCTTCAATTTTTCGGGAAACACTTGAAGTAGAAGCTTTTTTGGATAATTCTTTTTGGGTGGGTGATGGTTTGAGGAAGTTTGCTGAGGTTGTGTAGGATCAAAAATGGCGGCGCAAGACTTTGATAGGAGTCCGGTGGCTATCTGTTCATCATGAATTTTGCTGCTTGCAACATACAGGTATCATGGAATATGTCAACTTTCTCGAGACACGCAGTTGACACCAGATCAGGCTGCGAAGCTCATTGTCAAAATACCTGTCAACGTTAAGCTTAGGAGAGTTTTCATTCATTACATCCATCTGCCATTCAAAATTCCCCTGGCTTTGCATGCATTGATAGTGCAGAGATAGTAGAATCCGTTTCAAAGTCATTGATATGAATTATGGGTCTCCATTTTTATGGCTATGATCAATTATTCCCCCAATTCTTTATAACAACGTCCCTAATAAATCCCCACCACTCTTCACACCCCGTCCCTCCCCCCCCCCCTCCCAAACTTTCCGCCAAATCACCTAAGCAACAACACTCGGCTCATAAAAAACACAACAAATCCCCTCCACTCCCAAAGTCTTCGCCTCGGCCTTGAATTTTTGATGTGCTTCACATTTGTCTTCATAATATTTCATATCTTCCAGATTGCGAAATTCGGTCTTTGCGACGATGGAATAGCCTTGGGTGCGTGGGTCATCGGCTTGCGATTCACCTGCGTGGAGGGAGAGGATGTAGGGGGCGGCGTCCTGGGGAGAGAAGTGTTAGTTCGGTGGTGGCAAAAAGGGGAGGAAGAGAGGTAAGAGCTACCTTGACGGCGGTTTTGGATAGGATTTCGTAGTTTTTGAGCATGGTGTCTCGGGAGGCTTGGGAGGGCACCTTGAACATTGTTATGCGGATTATTCCTGTCATTGTTGCTGTTTGAGATGTGAGATTCTTGATATGATTGATTGATTGATTGAATGCAAGTATGCAAGTATGATGTGATCAGATTCGTGAAGGGAATGGATTGAAAAGGTTGTGATTCTGAGAAGTGTTTGACTGGAGATTCTTCAAGGTATGGTATGGATGGATGTTATGAAGGGGTCGGGAGTAATGTGCTATTTATGTTGCTTTGAGACATCACATCAATTGGGAGAATGGTTAGTTACGGCTTCAGATTACGGGCAACCACACTTCTGATCGGATTCTCTTTGTGCATTGATTATTATCATTGAAATGACAAGTCAAGCCTTGAATTCAATATCAGTTAATCAATGATGATGCGAATTCGTCATGGTATCAGAGCAAATCGGAGTGATTGGTGGGGCGGGAAATGGAGCTTGTTCAGCTAGACTTCCCGTGGGTGCTTCCGTGAGGGGAGGGGCCGAGAGAGGGGTTTGTGGGGACGGAAATTATTCCGTTGCGGGATGGGTTTGGAGAACTTGGAATTTTTGATGGAGTCGGCCGTATGAAGATATATCTGTGGTTGGTTTGGTCTGTATAGTCAATTTTTGGGAAGAGGTAGAAGGGACATTCGAAGTGAATAAATTCTCGAATGTCCACGGGTGGTGTAAAACACCCTAAACCTACTCTCAGCCAACAATTACAGGGCTTCTGGGGCAAGCTTATGCTGATTGATTGAACGCCTCGGTCGTGTCAGAATCAATTTCCCGAGGTCTGACTTTCAATGAATAGATCTTCATGAAAATGGCATTTATTGGTCAAACATATCCATAGAACATGCAAGTTCCCGTAGAGCAAAGCTGTCTACACGTCGTTTAGGCTACGATTGTGGACCAACCAGAAGCCTCCAAGGCTTCAGAAGATTGCTTGCCTGCCTTGTCACACGTATGATCGAGAGGTATCCGGCAATAAGATATAAAAGTTGTTGCTTATATACGTTTGATTGTTGGACTTCACGATTTGTCAACATTCATACCTACCTAGTATTACCAGGCCTGCTTTGCTTCCCGAGTTCTATCTCAGTGGAAATTGACCTATAAATATGACGGATGCTCTGGATGCGATTCGAGCCTTGTATGACACAGGCAAATATGCGGACATGAAAATACGCTGCGAGGACAAAGTGTTCGATGTCCATCGCGCCGTGGTGTGTATGCGATCACCAGTGATTGCTGTAGCTATGGATCATAGTCGTTGGGTATGTAATTCCAAACCCAAGGAAGATGTGCATGCATATCCTTATGAAACGCTAGGAAGAGGCTGCAATTGGGGAATTTGATATGAGAGAGGATGAGCTGCCGATTGTGGAGGCGATGATTCATTATCTGTATCATGGAACTTATGATGATCAAGTGGTCTTGGGCCATGAACCGTCGGATGATGGTTCGCAGCTTGGGATTGAAAATGCTGGGTTGCCGCCGAGTCCGCCCACACCGGAACCAGATGTGATAATCGAGTCGATACCAACTCCAGTACATGCGATGTTCGACGTGTCTCCAACTCTACCTCCATTTGGATCAGGCAATGGGGTATGGGGATCTTTGGGTCATCGCCAAGAAGCTCGATACGTATTATTAGAAGGAACCCAACCAGAAGTTCATCCCGAACCCGAGCAAGTGGTCTCAACTCCTTCATCCTTGCTCTTCAACGCCAAAGTATACATCATCGCCGATAAATACATGATTCCAGCCTTGAAAGATCTAGCAAACGAGAAATGTGCGAGAAGCGTGGAGGCACACTGGAATACCCCGGAGTTTTCTGAAGTTGCGGAATTACTCTGGGAGAACACTGCGGAGTCTGATAAGTTGTTGAGGGATGCCGTTGTCACGGCTGCTGCTACTCATAGTGATGGTCTACTTGATCGTGGAGAATTCGTGGCGTTCATGTCTACACATGGTGACTTTGCGGTGGAGGTCATGAAGAAAGCGAGGGGTTTGCCTGCCAGTGATAGGGATTTGCCTGTCTTTGGGGCAAAAAAGGGTAAGAAGGGTAAACGATATGCTGGGATTTAGAAGATGGGTTGTTTGTAACTCTTTACACAAGCGAAAAGGGTGATCGATGTTAATATTTTTAAAGACAGTATTCCAACTCAATTCGAACAAAATGTCATAAATATTTCAATTCAGTCTAAATATTAAGTTTAATCGAAGTTTTGCACCCACGCACGCTCTGCCGGAATGCTCGGCGACGGGTCATGCCTGTCCTCCCACAGCCTAATGGAATCATGACGCCCTGAGAACCACCAGGCAACACGCTGCAATAATTATGAGTAAATGAATTTATCGTTGTTGGTGCTGGGTAAACTTACAGTTCCAATGTTATATACTTGAAATTCGATATCCAAACTTGATTTTGCTTCGAGCTCTGGAGCATCACGGTCCGAGAAAAAGATATCTTCTACAACCGTGCGTGATTTCGATGTTTTAAAGGCAATCGCGGATGATGAATTTTTCGTGTAGTCATATATGGATGTGTGCTCCGAAACTTTGGGGCCATACCACTGTCCCAGAACAACTGGAGAAACCCCTTGATCCAAATAATGTATCAATATACCTACGCAACGGCTGCCCATACGACACATAGTTACAGTTTTCAAATTGTGAATTATTGCATCGTTGAGAAATAGATCTCTTCCAAGAAAGCCGATATGTGGTGGTGTTGGTTCGCAAGTCTCATTTCTGGGAAGTGGCGGTGTTGGTTCGCAAGTCTCATTTCTGGGAAGTGGCGATTCGCCATTAGGCACTTTCCTGTTGTCACCAATAATTCCTAGTCTGATGATCTCTGGTGAGTTTTCGTAATAAAATCCGCTGATAGAACCAGTATGTTGCAAGAGAACCCAGACGTACATATCGTAGTTGTCTGGTCCAACGTATGGCCCAAAGGTGTGTTCCCGACCTGACGTCGTACATATCTAGAGAGGATAAGCAAAATTGAATTAAAATTCATAGGAAAGAACCTACCAATACGGAGGGTGTAGATTGAACAGGAAGGCCCTCCTGTAGTCGTAACCAAACATCCTTAATACGTTCACCTGGGGCTAGTGGCACGTAAACAGCTATTTCACCTTGACTGCCTACAAAGTGTGACCTCGTGGAAAACTGCAATTCAAGACCCACTATAAAGTGAGATAGAAAATACATTGTGAGCCCGGAGATATATTCTCCGCGATCAGTCAATGAGATGAATCTGAAGAATCGCAACTCCGGAAGCCATCGTTGATACAACTGTTCAGGTTCATAAAGTGAGAACAATGCGGCATCGGCATCAAATGTCGCCGGAGGGTGATGTGGTTGATCCCACATCACCCGTATTCTGTGTGATTTATATGCATCTGCTAAATTTTCTATACATAATCCCTGAGGTCGTAAGTATTTGTACTGAAAATAACAATCAGGAAAACCTACATTGTGAAAGCAGACCAAAATATCGGTGGTGAGCCTAATCGTCCCATACCAGACGCGGCTCGTTGTAGGGATTACTCCAAGCCATCTAGATGTCCAACCAGAGCCCGAAAATCTGATGGAACAAATGCCATGCACACTAGAAACAATGTCGATGTCGGTTACTCTTTGTGATATTCTGATTCCAGTGCTAGATGTCGCATGTCTTGTCAAGCCTCGAATGTATTTTGTGCCGTAAATGTTGATAGAGCTAGCTATAATATAATAGTCCGGTTCTATACTGAACTCCTGTGTAGTTGGCTGTGAAATATGCTGTGTCCAACGCGTGGTCTCCCCGGTCACCAACATAAACGCAGAATAAGCTGCATTGGAACCCACATAACTCCAGATTTGAGATCGTAGTTCCAGTGGAAGTTTTGAAATTAGGAGTGGCTGGAATCTCGCGGAAGTATCCTCAATAGTTGAGAGTAAATTATCGCAATCAATCTGTGGGTATAGTGGGCCATTCCATTCCGCAGGATTTGCCCAAGCTGTTGAAATCCTCAAATTTCTTGCCATCTGATATAAAAACTTTGCACTACTATGCTTCGTTTTCCAGCGAAAAATCGAATAACACCAGTCATGAAAGCAATAAGCAAAAGTGTCTATATCGGCATCCAGGTCTGGCCGAATATCTAAAATAATTTTTCTAGATTTCGGCCGGCCAACCAAAGATACATTAACTGGTTGAGTGTCGAGTGTGACGACGTCTGTCATGACTGGATTCCTGTCGTCATTCCAATGTAAACTCAGAACTATATTAAAATTCAGTATTTGCATGATGTCATTCATTAGACAGAAATTTACCTGCACGGATCTCTGATTGCCATTTCTCCTCTGGATTTTCAGAAAGCCATTCTCTGTATCGATGGAAATTCGGTTGGTTTATGAAGTAGAAGGGGAAAAATCGAGCTCTGCAGAGGATGCAGTATTCGTTCGCCTGCGCAGAAACAAGTCCTACAAATACTTCATCATGATCCTGTATCTCTTCACCATCGCTTTCTGCTTGATTCCCATCGAGCTCATCCGAGTCATCTTCTGTTTCATCTACCCCACTATCAGCTGCGTAAGTAATTTCATCGTCAGAGGCGACAGAGTGAGAAATCGCAATTTCACTACCATCGCGTGATTCTTCAGCCATTTCAATCGAACTTTGCGCAATCGGACTCTCAAAAGTATGGTCAACCTCTGACATTTCAGTTCCCAAATTCGACATCGTATTAGGGTCAGGAATATCCATCAAATCATCTAGATGTTTTCATTGATGATTCTTCGATAGAATTTAATGAAAAGGATGTTGTTGTTCGCAGGGTAAATGATAGCGCGCGGTTATCTCATGCCCTCCAGTAGCGCAATTTTTGGAAACTTTGCTACTGTCATTGGCAACGAGTCATTCGACATCAGTTATTCATTTGAAAGTAACCTGTTCAATCATTTATGATTCATGTCATGCCTAGTGCTCTTGCCCAGTGAATGTCATTTAACTGGTCATATAATCATATCTTATATGACGTGATCTCTTGAAGACGATCCTTTCCTCCGGTTTTAAGCATAGTTCTTCTATCTAAGTCATCCACACCAGGTACGTAATAGTACTTCTGTCCAGAACGAGATTTGTACAACCTTACAGCTCTACCATCAATGCTGCTTTGCTTCCAGCTGTAGCGATCTGTACTGCACTCACGAGATCCGTCGTAAAAGTAAACATCTTGTCTACCAACTTCAACCCTAACACGGATTGGCGCTAGTCGCAATGAGTCATTCTCATATCTTGGCTCTTGTCGAGGTGGTGGCGCTGCAGAATACTCACTTCCACGATCTTGTATTCGGCTGGAGCTGGAGCTCGGTGCATCATATCTCTGGTCTGATCTTTGCGATGAGCTGTTCTCGTATCTTTCCTTTGGTCGAGAAATTGGCACTGCTGGATACGCTCTCCCACGATTGTGTCCTCGGCTGAAGCTGGAGCTCAGAGTACTGGACATTTGCTTTGATGACTTTGGAGGCCCCCAACTACCTTCATTCCGATAATTATCCCCATATTCCGTGGCAGCTCTACTAGAAGCTGATTCGACTGGCCGCCGAGTGTACTCGTCGGCACGATTATAACTAGAAGACGACATCGGGGCGCTTTGATTACTGTACTGTTCGGGTACGTCTCGTCGACCAAAGGTAATTGGTCCGCCCCGGCTGGAGCTCGTTGCAGTGGTCAAGCTAGATGGGCGATTATTAGAGGGTGCGGGGCGAGGGGGGTAAGGTGCGGCCCTGGTCACATCTCTTTGTATGCGACTGGGAGTGTTCATCTAAGCAGTATAGGAAGAAGATCCCTCGTTCCGATGTCTTGTGGGATTTCTTGTAGAGCTTACGCCTAAAGAAGCCATGTCTCTCATCAATCCCTTTACTTCGCGCGTTTCAGATGTAAGGCAGCCGGGATTTCCGTATTTGTTTCCAATATGCTTCTTCCTTATGTTCTTGCCAAGAAATCCATCGCCGCCAGTCATTTACTGTGGCAGATTGTCCTTGATCAGTGAGAATCCTCGCTTGAAATAGTCATTGTTCTCATCTAGTCCGACATCTCGGTATTTGCTCCAATTGGCATCTGGTTTGCTCAAGTCTACCCCCGTTGTGATTTCAGCCCAATAACCTGGAAACATTCCGGGCTCCTTGTCCGTCTCTGAATTAAAGTTGTGATCTCCTTCGAACCTCCATAACCTCATGCGGGCTCCTACCATTGTGGCAGCGAAAATATGTTGTACGTCCCGGCCTTCAATAGACTGGAAATACATTTGACAATATCGATAGGCTTGCCACTCCAGTTTCAGTAGATCGGAACTTGTATACCGCATAGTTTTCTTGCACTCTCCAATCATCAGAAGTTTCTGCGTTGGTTTTATGTGTCTTCGCCAGTCTCCACCCTGACTATATCTTACAACAATGTCGGTTTGCTCCCCTTTCGTATCGTCCGAGTAATACTCAGCAATCGATGTGTAATTGCTGTCAAGACCGTCGAAACAATTCATTTAGATGAGGTGTATCATCAATGCAGTTGTTTCGTGTTCATTTGGGTTTCTTCCCAGTCCTTTCTGGACAGCGATTTGTGCCCGTTCATAAAGGTCTTCCCCGGGCCCGTCAATGATGAGGCCATGCTTCTTAAACTGAGAACGGCGTTGTAGAAGATATAAGTACACGATATACATAAATAATAAGTGCTACAAAGACAATGAATAACCAAAATAACGAAAATGCTGAAGATGGAAGCTGCTAATTACCAGCCTCCACCATACGTCTATTCCTTTATGCATATGCTTTTTATCTCCCCTTCTATCCTCCTGCACCCTTGGCCCAGACTCTCGGTATCTTCAGCCCCCATGAAAAGAGTTTCTATGTAAGAGTACTTCTGGTAGAACGAGATTTGAGTGGCCTCTCAGTAATCCTCGGGTTACTGAGTGCCATGGATCTTGTGGCCTCGTTTCAGTTTTCACCAACTCGCACATGGCGCTTTTCTTCTAAGTCTTACAAGGAGACAAACAATACAAGCTCCATTGCACGAACAGTTCGATTAAAATTGATATAAATACGTGGCAGCAAAGTCACGGTTCATTACATGACCTTTCATGCAGCCTGGCACCCCTGTTTATCACCCCCCACAGAACTCGGCATTGGATGTTCGATTGATTCAATTATCCGGCCTTCTACTTTCGTAGCCGAACTTGTGCAATCTTGAAGGAGTATTTTGGCACATCCGGGTCAATAATATTTAGCCACCCACTATTAAGCCGTACAGTTTCGGCTAAATATACAGGGGAAGCTCGCTAAAGCAAGTGATTGGAGTACCGCCCAGTTCCACTGCGTATGTTCATCGGGAATGGCATTATGTTTTGGAGGTTTGACAGAGAATCATAGTAGTACTATGTGTTGGCATACAGTTTGCGTACCTGTGCTCGCGGCGATTATTGGTTAGCTGTTGGACGCATGATACTCGGTGTACTCAGGAGATTCGGACTCAATGCTTGAGCGAGCTATCCCCATTAGCGAAGCTTACATTTCTGAACTACAGTTGGACTTGTTTATACCAAACCGAAAAATTCGATCATTCGAATCCGGTATAAAGATTTTTCCAATATAATCAGATTTGTATAAATCTTTGTATAAAACTTTCATAGTTTTTATGCAAGAATTTTAGTCCAATTTTGGATATTTTCCAAAATAGCTACTAATCGCGGGTCGCCCCACTTTAGCTTATTTTGAGCCAGCTCACGCTTCCTCATATATATATATACAACTTCCCACTTCTTCATTATTACAATACTCCACAATATACATTTCTCCACCAATCCTCTATAAATGTGTATACAAAGCTTGAGCTGACGGAGATTAAGCCTAGAGCCATAAAGGATAGATGCGGTGATCTTTTCTTTGATAATTAAGCAGTTGACAAGATATAACAGAAAGGTAAGCTAAGCTACCTATATACTATTTGAACATCAATTTTCGTTAGGTTATGGTAAGATTATATATGTAAATCTACAGTTGGGATAACAATATATATCTATCTTAGTGATTGTAGAAGGAAGGAAGGAAGGTATGTGGTATGTGGTAAGTGTACCTGCCGATACTTTGATTTGTTTCAAAGCCTATCTTGTTCATAAGTATTGTGCGTATATTTATATTTGTCACGTTGACGTTTGGATTTATATTCATATTCATATTTCTCAATGCAGAATATTGATGCGGCTAGCAGTCCAAGGTATTAATCTTATCTTTAGTTTGAAGTACCTAGTATTTTCCTTTTCACAACTGTTATATTATATTGTATGGTATTAAGAGAGTGAGTATTTAGTATCGTTATAAGTTTGTTACAATTACATTTAGTCACAAATATATGATATATTTCAAAGGGCAACTATATCCGTTACAAGTCATCATCTCGCGAGATGTTAAGATTTTTATATGTATGAGAATAGTTTTGTATTTGCATTTATATTTGTATATAGGAAGCCCCTGGGTAAATGTGAAAAAATCAGAAACATTAGGTATGGACTGAAAAAAGCAAGTCGCCGAAAAATCAGCACCCCAAAAATAATCATAAACCTATATGCGGATCGTCAAACTGCCACCTCACATGGAAATCTCAGAAGCGTCAAACATAATTCACCAAACCCTTACGTGAGAAGAGATGGGCATCCCAAATTTGCCAAAGACGGAAGTTTTCCAAGTAGACTGACAGTTGGGGTGATGACAGAATTCAATCCGGCAGGAATGTTCTGAGTAGCAAGTTGATAGAGCAAGCAAAAAGCTTCATTAGAACCAGGTGTCGCGATTAATGTCCCGTTTTTGATGGAACCAAAATTCATGAGATCGAAACCTCCGTTTCCGGTGGCACCACCGAAGGGAACCGGGTATTCGAGATACAGTTTAAGAATCTCGGTAGTGACATCAGCGTTCGAATATGGGGTGACACGGTTGGTCCAGTTATCTGGAATTCTTTCGTTGCCGTTGAAGGAATAAGAACCATCTGTATTCTTCTCGGCACCGAAGAATGAGGAGATAGTATCATAGTCGGCTACGTAGCCTTTGGTTCCAGATGGCATCAACTCGTACAAGAAAGAGGCGGCACCATACAGAAGGAGAGAGAGAGGACCGAAATAGAAGTTTGGATTATCTTGGAGAGATTGTTGGTAACGTTCGTACCGGTACTTGGCAAGTCCGTCACGATTGTAGTTGCCACCAGTAGTCTCAGTCATCATTCCAAAAAGTGTGCCATTGAATGAGTAGTTATCGTCCTTGCCGAGGAAGTAGTCATTACGTGTCAGAGATGTATCACCCTCAAATTTGTTGTGACCATTTAAGCCAGGCTCAGATCCAGTCAAAGGGAGTGGTAATAGTGGGAGTTGGGATGATGTTCGTGAGGTAGCATCACATCCGATAGAAAGTTTCTGCGTCATCATGTCGCCATCATTCGAGACACCGAAAAAAGCAAGAAGATTAGCCAAGTCGTAGCCAACGTTGTATAAGTTTTGTTGAGCATCGACGAGCTCATTGAATGTGGTAATGCCATCTCGAGCAAGAAAATTATGATTGGCAGCAGTATTCAAACCGGGACAGGGTCCACGGATATCTGTAGACTTTGGAGCGATAAATTGGTGATCAGTGTCTCCAGGTGCTGGGACTTGATAACCGCCAACTCCATTCCCCGGGAGGCCATTTTTGGCACCGTTGTATGGGTAAGAGCTTGAGATTCCCGGAGCACTGATGTGATTTGGATTAAATGGACAAATGGCGGTGCTTGGTTGCTGACGTTTGCTTGCTCGCAACAGGCTAGAATCAACACCGGGCGTATTGGCAACAAATGGAAAAGCTGTAACAGCCTCAGCCATAAGGGTAAATGCAACAAAGGAGTACTGCATTTTGAGAGATTTTTAGAGTATGAGTTCAAATATTGTATGAATTAGTGAAGAATGAATGCAATTTCGATTGTAAAGAAAGTCTGGTGAGATGTATATATAAGAAAATTTGAGAGGAGATTATTTCCTGGATGTAGGGATATAGAAATTCGAGTTTGAATTGAGTGTCTTTACTTGATGTACACCAATTGTATCAATTGTGTAAGTTGTATCAGTAACGTAAATTAGGAAAGCCATTGAATGTCACACCAGAAATCACGTCAAGAAAAGGGGGGATGGTGAGATGTGAGGTTTCCTAAAATGGTATGAGGAAGGTACAACTTGAGTTGACTGTTGATCCTCAATTCACAGCCCTATGGATCTAGATGCAATACTAAGATTGGCTAGGGTCATCTGCCGTCACAGCGGCTGAAAATACCGTCCTCAGCAGACTTCTTGTACCAAGCGTTGCTTAGGATAGACTCCGGGGATTTTTCAAAAAGTGTTCATGTCCTCTGATGTGTGACGGAAAGAAAAGAAATGGAAAATGTTAAACCATGGGAATGATCAGGAATAATCAAAGATACCTACTAGGTAGCTAGGTAGTAGCTTGGAGTTGGAGACTAGCTATGAATTGACTAAACGTGGCGAAGATTCACCAAGGAACAACTAGCATGAAGGTATATGAAATATGCCGAGGTAGGTACCCACTTCAACAGGGCTAACTTATTAGCCTCTTCTTTATCCAATAAATATAATATAATCTGTTGAATTATTTATAGGTACGGTGGGACAGAATAGAAATAGAAATAGAATAAAAAAAGATCGGGAAGTCATTATTTTTAGTTTTCTATTGATTCTTTAAGTTTAAAATTAAGCTTCTTCTGGTCAATAGAAGTGATAAGCAACTACTGACCTATACCTACCTAATACAGGTGGGTGTAAGTCAGTAGGTACAAGGTAGTACAGTACCTAGGTTTTGACAACTATTATAGGGGATCAACAATTAGCAGATTGTGGGGTATCTACCAAGTATATCCAGCTACATTTGATGGACCGAGGAGCTGGATTTGAATACCCACAGACAGCTTTATCCCTACCTACCCAGGTGATCTTCCCTCCTGTTTTTCACCTTGACTTATTATTGACTTTGGAGATATAGAGTTTTGTGACACCTAACCTACTTAGCTTGATTCTATTCAAGAAATAATAAGAGAACAAAAGGAATGAAAATTTTCCTTGGCTCCAATATCAATATCAACATCAACATCATGAGGCATGAGGCATGAGGCATTAACTCAACTATTGAACCGAGGAGGAACAACACTATTGGATGATCAAGTTGGGAAATGGGTAGCGAGAGTAGATCTTGTGCTCCCCTCTAGATATATCATCAGGTATCACAAATGACCTCGGGATCTCCGTGATGGTAGGTAGCTTGAATGAGAAGGCTACCTAGAAAATTGAGAAATTTTAGGATATTGAAAGAAAGCTTCCTGTCACGGCCAATTAACAAAATCACAAATAAGTCAAGTCTTACATTGGCATATGACATTCAAGAGTATTATTGAATCAGGTGGGAAGTTCAATGAATACCTTAGGAGAGGACAGTTATAGAAGATACCTAGTATATATACCTATCTCTACATGAAATAAAACACAAATATTTCTCCAGTAGATATTGCAGCCAAAGAAAGTATTGATAATTCCATAGGTATGTAATCATTGGTCCCCAACCACTGTCACTTTGCTCTAAAGTTTCCTTTGCTGATCTTTGTACAAGACAGAGATACCAAGGAGAATATAGATACATGCTATGTTGTCAAAATAGTGAATGAGAAGAGTGCTATAGTCCAGACAACTTGAAGAACATACAAAGGAACATAATCTTCACCATGTAATATAGAGAAGTTTTGCTTTTAATACATTGAAAGAATTTGTTTATAGAACAAAGTGGTTCTCTTGCCCCACCTAGAAGTCTTGACTGTTGACTCTTGATATCAATAATATATGAAGAAAGCTTATGAAATTCATCTATCCCATCGACCACACATTTGGAAGAGATGCATGTATTAAGACGATATTTGAAGTTGATATCCTTGGCAAGAAACTTCTCTTAAAGAATAAGCTTGATTTTTCTTCTTCATATCAAATCTGAATGATGTATTCGATAGGTAGAGAGTAAGAGGGATGGTTAAAGAAGATAACCGATTACCTATTGAAACAAAAGTTTCTAGAACATGGCTGGCATGAAAGGTTTAATGGTCCAAACCACCTAGACTTATGTTGTTTTATTTAAATCTGGAAAATGAAATGTTCCGAAAGGAGAGTTGAGATAGGTTCTTGGTTCAATTTCATTCAATTTGGGGAGAACTTGAGCTGCAGATGAAGATGGAGGATTTTTGAAACACCATTTTCTTTGATTTCTATCTTAAAGAACTTATGCAGAATTTAAATTGTATCGGAATTATCTTTCATTTTTTATTCCTACAATAAAGGAAAAGAAGTGAATGGGCGAGAGTATCATATGAGGTTTTAGTAAGAACTAGAAATGAGCTGGCTTGGCTTGGCTCCGGAAACTTCTCTCCATCCTCCCATCCCATTTTCTGACTTCCTTAATCTCTAGAATACTTAAAGTTACAACACCATAACACCTCACCTTCTACAGTACCATTTCAACTTTTCTCCAACCATCTAAGCATTCAACAAAAAACTACATACTGATCAACATGCCAAAACGAAGATTATCCAGCCCTAGCAGCGTTGACACTTTGGCTCTCGAAGGTGAACCAAGTCCCACCCGAATTCGAACAGCCAGTCCCCAAAGAACAAGGGTGATTGTCAATATCAATTTCGACAGCCAACCTTCTACAAGATTTATCATACCTATCTCTCCACTTACCACCATCGCCCAGTTACAGGACCAAGTCTTCAACCGCGCTAGGAGACTTGAAGTCAAAATTCCAGATGACTCGATAGTCTTCCGCCTTGAAGCTCAAGATGGACCCATCACATTCCCGGAGGATACTATTGAGGATATCTTTGGGACTGTAGAGCCAAAGATTATTTGGGTTACGTTGGCTCACCTCAATTCCAGTTGCAATCACGAATTGGTTTATATTCGATGGATCACTCCAGGCAGAGCTCTAGATCATTATTACTTGAATGGTATTCAGACAGACAAGCAACCACTAACTCGTGGTATGACAGTCAATGAGGTCATAGCTGTTGCCAAGGATAGAATATTTGGAGCAGCTGGAGATGAAATCACTCCTGCGCCAGGCTTTAATATTGGATTGTGGTTCAACAAGGCCGGTGATGATAAACCAATTTGGGCACTGGGAACCCAGACAATTGGTGAACTTGGTTTAAGTGGTAGCCTTGAGGATCCATTGAATACTTTCCTAGTCCTGATCAGAGCAGGTAAGCCTTCTAACACTCCACCGGACAAGGAATGGGAGACTTCACCCCTCTCCGATTACCAGCACCAAGATACTTCGTTATCATGAGTTGGACTAACACAATGTTTTGATATGTTGTAGACAATCCAGATCCGAATTATGA
The DNA here is from genome assembly GCA_025890175.1 of Ciborinia camelliae. Taxonomy (NCBI): domain Eukaryota; kingdom Fungi; phylum Ascomycota; class Leotiomycetes; order Helotiales; family Sclerotiniaceae; genus Ciborinia; species Ciborinia camelliae. The sequence goes on from JANPYM010000013.1 coordinate 1,400,984, forward strand.
ATATGGTTTTCGCTGTTCAGACCGTGGCATGGCAACATTCGAAACCTGTCTCAAAGTTCTAATATCAGCAGCAGCATTCCGACCATATCTGATTCCTTTTCTCCTAGAGCGTACCATGGTAGTCATAAATATTACCGAGGCCAAGAATATTCTTGAGACTTTCCTCCGTACAAACATGGTTCCAGAAAGAAAAGCATTAACGATCCTGGCAAATTGCTTTCGTGAAATAACTCTGAGAATGATCCCTAGTGCGTTCATCGGTCATAAAATTGAGTCGGTCCTTGAGGGCTCGAGGCAGATCTTTGCGTGGATGTTTGGGGATATTCTTGAAGAAATTGTGAGTTTTACTTCCTTGATCATCTACCTATAACTTCCCTTCTTGGTAAACTTTCCCCTCTTCAGTAGAGAGGATGGCCGATATTATCACTTCATTGTTCTGAGTGAAAGTGAAGGCTCAACCCTCTTCCAAGCTTCAGGGAATATATTCATGAAATATATTCTTTAGAAGATGGGTCCGTTTTTCAAAACTTTGATAATCCCACTTGAGCATAGAATTCAGAATTGAGAGGCTACTTGCTAAAACATTCTTCAGGCTAAACCTGTCAGAGGTATTTCGAAGCGCATGTCGCTTCCCGCTACCAGCGAGTTCCGAGAAATTCTCAATTCCTGCAACTCTTCTGAATACTTTCGAATGCTATCGCCACTTGAATTGGATGGCAGAGAGAATTCGGGTATTTCCTTGTCCAAAGCCGGCTATGTTTCACACTATACTGCAAATGGTGACGAAACTTCCTTGCCGAGACTCGATAATCCTATCACCGGCATCGAAACTTTACAATTAAGACCGGGACAAGGTCTCCTTGAACATCTCCAGCCAATTATCTCACAAAGACGAATCGACGGTACATGGGAGATTGATGATTGGGAGTTGAAAGTCGAACCAAGCTCATTGGACACGACTTTAGATTCTGGCCCCGATGAGGCAATCGTTATATGCTTCGACGACAGCCTCAGCATGAAGGCCCCACTTGATCAGAACTGGATTGGAAACGGCCAGCTCAATAGCCTTAGGCGATTTGACGAGGCCAAACAAGTCTTCCGGAATGTCATTGCACGATTGACTGCTTACCGTCTGAATGTCCACGTAGGTTTGGTTACGTTTGGTGCCGCGGCAAACATCAGGAAGCTAGCTGAAATTGCTCCAATCGGTAAAGAATTCAAGAACGAATTGGAGAATACCCAAGCAACTAGCAATATCACAGCTCTTTTTGATGCCTGTGCCACCGCACATTCGATGCTCACGGCATATAAAGACCTGTATCTCAACTCTGCCATGAAGCTTCGCATTATTGCATTGACGGATGGCGAAGACAATAGTTCCAAGCGTAGCGCAGAAAACGTCTGTAGCATGTTGTACCAAGACAACATAGTTCTCGACTCAATCGTTATCGGCGACGATTCGCCCGTCGACCTTTTCAAGATGTCAAAGCATACGGGTGGTTATGCATTCCAACCAACCTCACGACTCCTTTTATTTCAGACCTTCCTCCTCGAGCCATTCTTGGATATCCTCGCGCGACCGGATATCGTGCGAATTCCCATCACGGATTACGAGACGTCGCTTCCGAAGAAGGCCGACATGAGAAGTATCCACGATTTTCCACCCTGTCGTCCTCATCAACTGCAAGATGGAGGTTTCGTCTCGCTTGACGCCGCACGACGCCGATTGGCTGGAAATTCGTCTTCGCTTCTTGAAATCGCCCGCACGTCGGCTTCGGCCGAACCTGCCAATCGATCGTCGGGTCGACTCTTTCTCGATGAAATGCGACTCATGATTGCCAATCCACACGCGTCGATGGATGTCTATGTCAGCGAGGTCGACATGGCATTCTGGAAGATCATCATGTCCGGCCCCGAATCTACACCTTATTCCCAGGGTACTTTCGCACTGTTTGTACACATGACCGAGACGTATCCGCAAAAGGCACCGACGGTTCGCTTCATCACCCCAGTGCTTCACCCCAATATCTCCAAGGTAACGTTTTTACCCTATATATCACTAATATATCGAATCAATCACAACTGATGATAAAAATAGCACGGTAGAATCTGTCACGAAATCTTCGAAGATGGATGGAAGACCAGTCTTCACATCCACGATATCCTGAAGACCGTCTTCACACTCTTCGAGAACCCAAAGGCCAGTTGCGATGCCGCGATCGACGAGCTAGCAACCCTCAAATTTTGGACCGATCGCACCACCGCCGATGTAGAAATCAGGAAATATGTAAGTCCCACCACCCCCTCTGAGCTTGCTCATCGATCCAGGTGCTCATCTAATCTGCAACAGGTCACTAGATTCGCAACACGTTCGAGACTCGAGTGGAAGGCGGAGATGGATTCGTCGGTTTGATTGTTGAGGAGCCTTTTTTTTTCTTTCTTCTTTTCTTTTTTTTTCTTTTCTTTTCATATGGGATACGGCGTTCGGAATAATTATGAGGAGAGCAATTTATGAAGGCAGATCTTGTCTTCTGCATGAATGAGTGCTCGAGTGGATATGCCCACGACACAATACAAAATACAATACAATACTTACTAGCATAGCATACGAATATGACCCGACCAGACCAGACCTGACCCGACCCAAGGTAAATGAAGATTTAGGAGCGGGATCTCCTTTCCTTCCTTCTTTCTTGCTGTTTTGTTCATCGTTCATATGATGGATGATATGAACGATGAACATACCCATCCATACTTTGATTTCCACAGCCTTGGCTACGTACCTACGTACCTACGTACCTAGATAGATAGATACCCGTATATATTCTCATCCAGGAAGATACCGATATGGTCGAACGAAAGAAAGAAAGAAAGAAACGCATATAAACATTTATATATATCCCCGCTCTCTTCGCATATACAGACAGACAGACGACATCTACATCCATGTATACCGCCGAGCACAAATTTCTAGATCTTCTATTATTCTATTTTTGTTAAATGGGTTTGGGAGGGAGGAGGGTAGGGTAAGGTGGGGCAAGGTAGGTGATGTTATAAATGGCGATGCCAAGAGTTCTATGGTCCGCCTCTAGATGCATTTCCAATATACTCCAGATATCGAAGGGATTCTATGGAATAACTCAGGAACCGAATTCTCTGCCCGTTGAGAAATGTACCGTACCATCCATATAGATCTATTGTACTCTACGCATAACAAAGCATAGGTAGCAAAGCAAAGTGTACCATAGCAAAGCAAAGCATAAAACCCCACCCACCCCAAACCAGCGCTCCCTTAATTAATTTTTCCACCCCAGCCCGGGTTTTCTCTCTCCCCTCCTCCCCTCCTCCCCCTCTCCCTCCCCCACCCCCAATCACCCCCTGCACCAACCCCAAATAAACATTCCACGCGACGCCGGCCAAACTCCCCCACAAAGCGCGCGCCGCCACACTCCTGAGCACGACAAACCCCGTCACGCTCACCGCGGGCCATAATTTCCAGCCGGCTTTCATCATGGGCCACGTCTGCGCTTGCGCCGTGCGCATGGCGTCGGCGAGGGGTGCCGCCGCCGAAGAGCGAGAAGAGCATGAGGAAGGCGAGGGTGTTGAGGAGTCCGATGATGGTTTGGTCGAGGAGGATCTTGAGGAGTGTGTTGAGGGGGGAGAGGGTGGGGGGTGGGGTGGTGGTTTTGGGATTGGTGGGATTGGTGGGGGGTCCTTTGGGGGGTTTGGAGGGCAGTTGGGTTTCCAGGAGGGATTGTCT
>JANPYM010000013.1:1404753-1432666 GCA_025890175.1 Ciborinia camelliae
TTGGGGGGTTTGGAGGGCAGTTGGGTTTCCAGGAGGGATTGTCTGGTTTGTGGGGGGGGATTGGTTAGCTTTGTAGTCTTCATCGAACTTTTACCTCACCTAACCTAGGTAGGGATTATAAGATATTTTTTGCAAAGATAGGTAGGTAAGCTAGGGACCTAGTAGGTACCTATATTCTCAAACACAACACAGAATAGAGCAGAACAGAACTCACAAATAGAAATTTGGCGGGGCAGTCAGCGCACTATAGATGATGAAGTGAAGAACCGGGGTCCAGTTTATCGTAAATGGAATCTGGGGTTTTTTTTTGGTTAATTGGTTGGTTGGAGGGGTCAAGGGACGGACGGGTAAAGGGACCGGGTCATATCTGATTTACGATAGGTAGGTGGTATCTTTACTTACATTCTTTTGATGTGCCGAAATAAATTGCGCGATGATGTTGCTGATCCCGGATAAGACGCACGATTGAATCGTGGTATTGATTACGGCTGAAGGCATCTTGAGTGTGGTTTGGTTTGGTTTGGTTTGGTTGCTTTTTAGGCTGAATGAAGTATCATATATCAGGTAAGTTGAGGAGGAATGTAAAAAATATCTCTGTTTGTTAATTAGGAACTAAAGTGAGTGAGTGCTTGCTTTGATGATGTATGACTTGAATACAATAATAATACTAAAAACCTTATCTTTATTGTTATAATTAGTGACCGATTGTGCTTGTGCTTGTGCTTGTGCTTGTGCTTGTCCTTATGCTTGGCTGGCGGGGAATATTTTCTTATCTCCCTAGCTCTATCAATTGTCAACTGTCAACTGTCAACTGTAGTATCATTTCGAATCCAGATTTCGAAATCGACGGTCTGATTACTATTATTATGATGACCCATCAATAGATTGATTCATGATATCTTTGATGAGCAACTAGGTAGGTACCTAGGGTTACGTATCCATCTTCCATCAGATTTATCATCGATATATCATTTCGATGACGCGGAATGACAGAACCAGGGAGGCATTGTGCATTCACAAGATATCTTTCATGATTTCGAATCCAAGTGGATGTAAATTCGATCTATTTCGCAATCCATATCTGAAATAGAGATTCTCGTAGGGGAACTGTGTATCAACTTCATGATATTAGGAGTATATGGATAGGAGTGCAAAGTGCGTGCGCTTTGAGAATCTCGCGCCCGTTGTTCATACAAATATTAATACAACTTCAATAATTTCAACTTCAACGTTACAATCCACAACTTACACATTTTCAATTTTCAATTTTCAATACGTTTTTATCAAATTCTCCTATTTAATTTTAATAATTAGCTTTTAAATGTAAAAAATAGAATGTATTGTGTTGTATATACAAATTATTACTACCAAAACCGAAAGTTGAATATAGAGTTAGCTTGAGCATTCGGGGTTGAGTTAGCGTTCGTCCACTATAGCGTGAGGGTGCTCAAGTGAGGGGACCCATCGATTATGATTTTCGATGCCCTAACTATATTAAACATCCAACCTTCATTATATAAAGAGTACCTAGGGAATTACAGAGTACCAATTTCTCCAAAGTAAACGCATCTCTGTTCCTTTCCATCCATTTCCATATCTATCTAGATATTCACAGAATAGAAATACAGCAATTCTTCCATAATAATTCCCCCTTACAGTACCAAAAGGGAAGGTTCAAAGCTACCTAGCTAGACTTTTGATACCTTGGTACATGTCACGGAATGTCACGTAATAGTACGTCACGGTATAGTCTATAGAATAAACACTACCTATCTTACCTTACCTAGGTACCTATATTAAACTTAGAATCTCGAAAACTACACCTCTATAAAGTCTATTGTTGAATATATCACATTCACACTCACACTCACGGGAATCAAAGCCATAACTGTTTCATAAATCGACATCTAAATACAACTCTTTTTCATATAAACAAGACATACATCCGTTCATCATTATAAGTTCCGAACAATACTCATGACCTCCAATTGGAATAGCGACATACCATACCATGCCACACTCCATCTAATTTCAACATAACCCCCACAGTTCATACCCAACACAAAACCCTTTTGAGTACTAAATAATGTCCCAAATAAAACCACCCCTTTCCATTCTCTCAAAACAAATCAAACACTAGCGCCTAGACGATCCAGTACAAGTGGTAGCTGTTAGAACATCAAAAGCCCATCATGAAAAGACGATGGACATGCAATAAATCCATCCATCTCCTAGAATTTAGATAGAAACCCCTTTCACCGAAACCTGATCCGCTAATAAGATAACTACTGTATCTATTCACACAGTACACATGTCGAGTTTCCTAGAAATATTGGAATCCCGAAAGATGGTGTAGATATCTGCCCATCCAGCCCACCCACTATCCCCACCATCACCTTAAAAACAGAGCCTTAGTAGGTATCAATAGCTCAAGCGAACTCCTGGGTGAGTTATTTTCGTTCACGACCTACCTACTTGTTGGTCTGGATATAAATAACATCCGCCACGTATCCCCACTAACTGGCTGGCATGGGAGGGAGCCTTGCGGGATGATGGAGGTAAGATGGGATTGTTCAAGACAAAGTTAAACATTCGAAGGACAGACAGTGTTAGCTTTAAGCTTGACCTTGAGCTTGCGCTTGCGCTTGCGATTGCAAAGGTCGAGGCTGAGGAATGCATGCGGTCGAGATGTATGTATGTACGTTGAGCTATTTTCAATTGGGGCGCAGTTGCCTAACCTATCCCGTCCTATCCTATACCATACTATACCGAGAACCCACAGTTTGTGTTGTGTTTCGCACACCTCCGACTCCACCTTGTGTTGTGTATCCCAACCAACAAACATGGCGTTTCTCATCTAGCGGCGTGGGGCGCGCAGAAGCACCAAAAGTACAAAAAGCTTATACTTCTCGGAATTCGTTTCGCGCTTGTTTATTTATTTATTTATTTGTGTATCTGATGCATCTGAACCATACTATCTATTTTAATGGATGTTTCTGGGCCGCACTGCTAATTTCTGTCTGTCTATCTGACCGCATTAGCTGCGCGCATGAACTGCATACCTAGTACTCAACACCCGTACCCGTCTGGCCATTGCATAGGTATTTAGACGGAGGAATACCGAGCCTTCGATATATAAACTGGTAATGATCCGGGCATGCAAATTGTAGTCACTATGGATATATATAGTGAGATTAGATTTCTACCCAGACATGCGAGTTACTTTTTCAACTCTTTGGCTTTGTATTGATGAGGATTCATGCTCGTTGGTGGAAGTTCGCCAGCTGATTATCTGCGGGAATTAAATGTATGCTACCTACCCGGTGATCCGACGAATTCCCAACTCGGGCATGGAATCAGAGGCTGATGCAGCAGTCGCTGAGAAGTGGAAATAGTCCTGCATATAGACGTTTCTATGCAAAGTCTTTGTTTTCAAACCGGGTTTGGACGCCACGCACAAGGTTGCTAGACTCATGATAACTAAATGTTTCGATGTTGTGATGCTGTGCTGTGCTGTGCTGCCTCCAATAAGGTATTACTGCCGAGATGTTACATGATGCACACATCTCCTAGCCGAAGATTCATATATCTTAGGCATATATCATCACCAATATACCAATCCAACATCCACACTTGCTTGGCACCTACCGCCAATATTTCCAAATCCACGTTCCCATCTCTTGCTCCGAGTTCTTTACCAATCATACGTATCGTATTACCTCCTACCTACCAACCCAACCCACATAATATAACACAATACCAAAAGCCGAGAGAAAAAAGAGAAACAATCAGTCTCTCGTGTTTCTGAGTCCTGATCCTCATTTCTTGCATCGCTTTTCTTAGGTATTATTATCCTATACTTTCACACACTGTCTCTTGCAGCTCAGCTAGTAACGTGTGGACATGTTTACTCTAACACGCAAGATCTTATTCCATTATCTAACATTGCACCGATGCACTCTCTAATAGAAAGAGGAATTCGAATGCGACACAAGCTAGAACTCGAAAGTTCTTTTCCACTGTTTGTCATTGGGCTGGGATATAAATACGGTAGAAAGAGGCGGCTTGGATGTGGCAGCGAAGCTTAAATGGGTCGGGAATAGATTCGGCGTGGTTTGGTATTTGGATCGCTGGTTATGTTGATCTGGTGGCTTAAGTGTTGTTGTGTCCAAGAATCGTACTGTGTGAAGATGCGCTTTTTTATAGAATGTTTTGCAGCTGGACTTTTTTAGATGTAGGTAATTGACTATTGTTAGTTTGTTGAGATGTTGTATAATCGTCACTCTTGTGAAGGGAGATTCAGTTGGTATAAGAGATATCAGTCTCCCGCCCACTTTCTTGCTCATTCCCTTAGATACTCATCACTCCAAACATCTGCATTCCAAACGTCCGCGTCTTAGTACCAGTCTTCTCACCATATATTCTTTATCATTCCACAAATCTCAGATTGCCTTGGATAACTTTCATCACGTAAGCTATTTGATCTATTTACAACTTGAGCCCAGCCATACTTCACTAACACACCTCACCATCTCGACTCTCAAGAATACGGCAGAAATCAACAAAATGCACTTTGCCAAAATTACCACTGCTATTGTGTTCGTACTAGCGAGTGTCTCCGCTCTGGCATTGCCACAAACAGGCAATACCGCCAACGAAGCCGAGGAAGAAGATATCGGTGATTGGAACGTGAACATCCAAGTATATCTCCCGGCCCCTTCCAAATAAGTTCCCGCACTCGGCTAACGCACAATTTCTTATGGTCCACAGGGAACCGTCTCATACATTGACAAAACCGCCGGCCTCATCCAAATGGATAGATTAGGAAGTCACGCCAACTTCATCATCGAAACGAACGAGACCCTAACCCTCATGAAGTTTCAAGACGGCATCAACGATCAGCTGGATATCAGCCGCAAAATTGTCATGCTTAACGGTCTACATGACTTAATCCATGGCATCATCAACGGGATCGAAGCCCAACTCAATAATACCCTCGCGCTTTCTCCCACTAGCTCAACGTTCACTTTCCAGGTCAAAGTTTTCATCGATGCCCTTTCGGTCATCTTCTGTAATGATTATCTGCCTAATGTCGTTAAAGCCTGGAGAATACTCGGAGAGAATGATTTAACGCCTCCTGGATTGGAAATTTGCCCCACGTTTGACTCGAAAACTGGGACGTTTTCTTAATGCTGTGGGGCGTGGATGGCCATTTGGGATGGCGTAGAATTGGTTTAAAGGGACGGGAAAGTATTTGATTTGATTGGATTGTTTTGTTTTGGTATGCAAGAAGTGGATTCAAAGATCTGTATGGGGTTTAAGTCGAGGAACGATGGGTATCTTATGGTGTTCAGCTTTGGCGGTTGGATTCTCGATGTTTATTATTGATCGGGGAGTTTTGGTACCTAGTATTGGGAAGACATCTTGTGACTTTATTCTACCGATGATATTTGGAGTTATATTTGCCGGGATGGGTTGTATGGTTTGGAGTTGGGCGTTATTGATCTATTTTCTTTTTTTGGACCTTTTCGTTCTTTAATGTCCAAAAAGCAAGTAAGCCATGGAATCATACACATATTAAAATACCCCTCGAGCAGTATCATGTGTGCGACAATGGACTATGAGCTATTTGTCAGTCAAGTGACAAGAAAAAAGCATATGCACGTAAGGCAACGTGGAATCGTTATATGTGATTTCTTGGGTGGTGTAGAGTATGCATTGGTGTATACTTTGGAATCAAAGAATGGTTTGGGTCGTTGATGTTGACTCGGAGGGATGAATATCATGGTTAAACCATAAATGTCACTCAAGGGGAATTGAATCGAAGATACTTGGTTTGGGGCGTGACGTCTAACGAATGTAACCTTTATAAGACTGTGTTGAAGGTTACTTTAAGACAATTTATGCAATGTTCAGGTTTTTGGGGGATAACGAGGGAAATATGGGTTATGATAGATAGTATGCCGCTTAGGATAATGTAAAAACGCATTTCTCCGCAACAAATGGTCACATCGGAAGTCCCGACGTCTGCGACATGGTACATTTAACAAACGCAACTTTGACATCGATTCACCTCATCCAACTGATATGATCTACACAATATGGAATAGCAAAATGATTCATGCGATTGTCTATAATGCTGACATAAAAGCCTCACCAATAAAGTGCATCGAATATCTTATCTATCATCACGCAGCCCATGCATAGAGCACGTCATGAGGGGTACATTGAAGTTTCGCCTACAATGCTATATCGTGGTAATTGCAGAACGCTTTCGAACAGATGTTTTTGAATGTACATGGTAGAAGTAAAGACCAGCGTAGGAACAATCGATGGTGTCAATAGCCAGGATCATATCGAAATCTTGACAGCCCAAATTTTCGAGGACCAATTTCCGCACATTCTTACGGAGACGATTCATATAAATTAACGAAACACACTTGTCATGTAGAACAAATATTCATCGATACTTAATCCTTTCTAGATTGACGATGAGCTCCGGCAAAAATAGCTTGGTTGCACACAACCTCGTTATTGACAATTCCAGCTCGGAAGAAATATCAAACTCAGTCATCAAGGAGACGACGAAGAAGAAATGGACTAGCTATATATGGGATACTTTGGACAAATCGGCCCAAGAAAGAAGATTCTTGTTTAAGCTTGATTCGGCAGTTTTAACGTTTGCTTCTCTGGGTAACTCCCCCTTGTTCATTTCCTGGGTCCTAAGCACCCCAATACTATGGCAAGACTTAACTTCTGACCAATTGGTGCTATAGGATATTTCATAAAAAATCTGGATCAACAGAATATCAACAATGCATTTGTCTCAGGAATGAAGGAAGACTTAGGATTGTACGGAAACCAACTCAACTATATGGTCGCCACTTGGACAGTTGGATATGTGGTTGGGGAGATTCCCAGTAACATTATACTCACTCGAGTACGACCATCTATATGGATTCCGACGATTGAAGTATGTACCAGACCTCCCCAATCTAATGTTCGAGTAAAGTATAGTCGACGCCCCAAAGTTTCACAAGGGATTCATTACCATTAGTGTGCTTTCTTTCATCCTTATCCTCACGACTTTTCTGATCCGAATTTTATGGAAGCGGGAGAATGATGGTAAAACTTCATGATGTGCCAATAAATGATCATCGACTTCATCAATTGGGCAGAAAGGTATTATGTATATGGATAAATAAATGTGATTGAATGAATGTTAATTCTGCATTTAATGCATTTAAAGATTAGTAATTAGGTAGGTAATTAATATTATATCTCGTTATCTACCTAGGTACCTAGGTAATGAAAATATAAGAATTTATGTTTTGAGTATAAAAATTTACCAAATCCGAGGACAAAATAGGCGTACAAGTTCGTACTACCTAGTGGGGTCATCCACGATTACAGAAATTGCCCGTGTTATGCTTGATACAATGGTATGCACATGGCACATAGCACATAGCACATAGCATACATAATAATACCCCTCCAACCTACCTAATCTAATCGTGATTGGCCCCACTTTCGCGGGTGACTTAGTACTTACAGTACCACAAACTTTCTCTTTTCTTTATTTTTTTCTTTAACCTTCAGTTCACACTTCACTTTTTCAATCATCCGCTCATTCACTTGTATTTCAACAATTGAATTAGGTAATTAACTTCTACCTAGGTAATAGTTATTGCCAATTTAATAAGTTGTTTTGCTCCATCCATCCGTATATATCTCAACAGAAGAGTTCGATCCAGCGAAAGTTCACCCGCGCGAACCTCATAACACTTTAAGATGTGCGGAATTCTCGGCTTGATATTGGGTGCAGTCGATGACCCTTCCTCCACCGCGGCGGCATCGGACCTACATGACGCTCTCTATTATTTGCAACACAGAGGACAAGATGCATGCGGCATCGCTACATGTGCCGCGGGAGGCAGGATCTATCAATGCAAGGGCAATGGCATGGCTGCCAGAGTATTCCAGGATGGATCTCGTGTTCAGGATCTTCCGGGGTTCATGGGTTTAGGTCACTTGAGATACCCTACCGCTGGAAGCAGTAATAGTGCCGAAGCTCAACCTTTCTATGTCAACAGTCCTTACGGGATTACCTTCGCGCACAACGGAAACTTGATCAACGCCCCAGAACTCAAGGAATACCTCGACTTCGAAGCCCATAGACATATCAATACAGATAGCGATAGTGAGCTTATGCTCAACATCTTCGCCAATGAGCTTAACGAAACTGGAAAGGCTCGTGTCAATGAGGAAGATATCTTTAACAGCTTGGAGAGGATGTATGGCAGATGTGTTGGAGGTTGGGCTTGCACAGCAATGCTAGCTGGATTTGGTATTCTCGGTTTCCGCGATCCTCACGGCATTCGCCCACTCGTCCTGGGCTCTCGACCATCTTCCACTTTGGCTGGAGCTATGGATTATATGATGGCTTCTGAATCCGTCGCTTTGCGCCAACTCGGATTCTCGGACCTCGTTGACATTCTTCCTGGACAAGCCGTCATCATTAGAAAGGGTTCAGCACCGCTTTTCAGACAAGTTGTCCCACAAAAGAATTACGCCCCAGATATTTTTGAATATGTTTACTTCGCTAGACCTGATTCGATTATCGATGGTATCAGTGTTCATCGAAGCAGACAGGCTATGGGATTCAAGCTCGCCGATACTATCATCAAGGTTCTTGGCCCAGAAGCAATCAAAGACATTGATGTCGTCATTCCTATTCCGGAAACTTCCAATACATCAGCTCAGAGTGTTTCGGAACGTCTGAACATTCCTTACTGCCAAGGTTTCGTTAAGAACCGTTACGTCTTCCGCACTTTCATTATGCCAGGACAAGGTGCTCGCCAGAAATCCGTCCGTCGCAAACTCAGTGCAATGGAGTCTGAATTTGCCGGACGCACAGTTCTCTTGGTTGATGACAGTATAGTTCGTGGCACGACCAGTAGGGAGATTGTATTGATGGCCCGTGAAGCAGGCGCAAAGAAAGTCATTTTTGCTTCCTCTGCTCCACCAATTACCCACGCCCATATCTACGGTATTGATCTTGCTTCACCTCAAGAACTCGTCGCACATAACCGTGATAGACATGCTATTGCTAAACACATCGGCGCAGAAGAAGTGATCTATCAATCGTTAGAGGACCTGAAGGCATCGTGCGCGGAGCTTTCTCCTCGCGACCCAAAGACCCAAGAATTTGAAGTTGGTGTTTTCTGTGGTACTTATGTTACACCAGTTAAAGATGGGTATTTTGAGCATTTGGAAAAACTTCGAGGTGAATCTCGTAAGTTGAAGGTTTTGGAGAGTGCAAAGGAAGCTGTTCTTCATGGTGTAGCAGGAGAGAAAGAATTCAATCTTATTACTCAGGGAGCAGTTGTGGATTCGAATGGTCAGGTGGTCCCCGAAGGCCACCAAGATAAGGGCGTCAACGGAACTGAGAATAGCAATCCCAGGCCCAAATTAGAGACAGCTGAGTCCGGAAAGCCTCCAGTGAGAGATCGTCAAGATATCAGGTATGTTTGCTAGCTTTCCATGGCTGGCTCAAGAGAATATGCTAATAGGTCAAATAGTTTACATAATTTCGCCAGCGACGCCAATAGAGGTTATGATTAAAATTCTTATTTTAACACTCTAGTAATTAATTTTCGACTCCAAATAGAAACGTTCCTAGTAAAGACATAACACTTTACAATGTTCAATCAATATTTGAACATTTAAATGTCAAATACAAGCTTTGACTACGGTTCTTTCGGGGCTGATTCCACTCGGAACCTACTGCGCCACTTGTCTTGTTAGACACTCAGGGTATAAACTCTCTCTCTGTAGTATATTAGACATAAATTTTGAAGTTATTCCGTTTTTGTTTTGTTTTTTAGTTTAAGCTTAAAGTGATGATCTTATGTTGCCCATGACGGATAACACCAGTTTTCCTATCAACACTGGCATTAGGTCTTTCGTGGGGTAGTTTATTTTTCCATCAATTTCAAGCTTATTCGTACCCCCACAATAAAAGGTTGATAAGATCCATTGATATTGACCTTGAGATTGGTGGGGTAGTATTTTATCAATAGCATTATGGATTCACAATGTCACGGTACTATCTACCTAGGTAAGTTCTGAAAAGTCGATCTGAACCTAACCGCCTGATAATATTAAACCGCAAGAGGTTCAAGGAATGTTTAAAAGTAATATTTATTTACTATTTGAGGTTCTTAAAGCACTAATATAGATGCCAAGGTAGATAATATAGGTTAGGTTCAAATCCGTTTCATTCGCCATTATAGCCTGTTACATAATTGGGATGGTGGGGAAGTTTTGAAAAGGCTAGAGGAAAATAATAATTCGCAGATCCAGCATTACTACCTACTTGTACATGTAGTATAACTCGGTAAATGAGGATTTTTTGGAGGATGCTGTTGGATCTCGTGAGAGCTCATGTCGATTGGCTCTTTTGGGGAGATTTTAGGTTCTGCTTGTGGCTGTAGCGGAATGCATGCATGGGTGGTTGTTGGGATATTGGAGTGGAATCTGAATTTGATAGAGAGATTACTCGTTTGGATTTCAATGATGCTAATCCTTCACTTCCACTGACTTCAACATTCACATTCACATGTATATCGGATACGACACGATACCACTATCTTTTTCAATCACTAGGTAGTTGAATGATCATACTTCTTTGCTGCATGTTCAATTGATTTCCATGGAAGCATCTAAGCGTTCTCGTTGGGCTGAGCTGAGCCGTGAGGCGTAGATCTTGCGTTACAAACAGTTTGTTTGGTATGCAACGCTTTGAACAACCAACAGTTACAAACAGTTTTTTCCCCCAAGCTTCGCGCTGTGTTTTATACTCAGCCTCATTTCTTTTGATTTTGTTGGTGGCTGCTTGGTTATGTTATGTTATGAGTTCCAATTGAGCTATTGGTAGAAGATGCAGGTTGGTGGCATATTTGAAGTCAAATATGTTACACGGATGGTGGCTGATCCTTTACCGGTTTGTTAAGCGCATGTATACTGCGGTAAAGTACGAGGTTATTTTCATGGGAGTTGGAAGTATTGTTCCCAAAGTGTTCATCTGTCTGCTATGTCTGTAATCAATATGGCGCAGATGTCTATGAATAGATACCAACGGGTGCCGGCTCAGCATCAAGAGTTTGTATCCTCACTCAGCGGTGCTTAGGTTGGTCTTGCTGTGCAGTATACCTCTTTCATTCTTATAAAGGGGGACTTTCTCTGAGTAGGTGTAAGAATTAGAATATAAACATCTTACTTTCATCATTCGATAAGTCTCATTCGAATACTCAACATCTATCCTTCTCTTTCTAATAATACACGAATTACTCTATTTTTTATCCCATTACTCCCCGATATACCATACGCAAGTGAACACGACCCTCGAGATTAATCATGCAAACCATACTAGCACACCCTCTCATTGTCTTGAGTATTTTTACATACTCTTCCGCAGCATTAGTATTGCAACAAAGTTCCGAAGAGCACCTTGTCGCGCGCGACCTAGGTTCGCAGGAACAAGGGTGGAACGAAGCAACCGTGAAGCGTCCAGTTGCAGTTTCCACCCTCTCATTCGTGGAGCCTAAACCGTTTCAAACCCACCATTCAAAGCCTCCTATCACTGACGTAAGTAGATAAACCATTGGGATCGATGAGATACTACCTTACCTATCTATACTAATATTGACGACTCAAAGGGAGAAGCCAATATATTCACCGATCTATTCCTCAACCCCACGACGATCATCGTCCCGGCATCGACCATCTACTACACCGAAACTACCGTCACAATTACCCCTCGTGATGTCGGCGGATTGGAAACTAGTACGGCGACAGTAGGACCCCTGAGTCGAGCCCTGCCACAAACATTCCAGACGGTGACTGCATCGCCTGCACCCGCCTCTTCGATTACTCACGAAAATGAGCGCCGCGGATAGCAGCTTATTTTCAGTCTCGCCACTACTTTTCCTACCGTTATATCCAGTAAAACTTATGTAAGTCTTTTTTCAATACCCAAGTTTCTCAATAAGCTTTGATATATATAAGGTTCTCATATGAACAAGAAAATCCCGAAATATCATATACCCATACTTTAAGAGTTTGAACTATGCTAACATGAAAATATGACAGGAAATGGTTGTATATACGTCAATCTCGACCTTTAAAAGGCCATTCGGACGCCGCGAAGATGCGACAGCGACTCCAGCATTAACACCCCTCAGCAACGCCCTCCCCCAATCCTTCCAAACCATGAGCAAACCTCTCCCGGAAATCTCCACTGCATCTACACCCGTAGCAGTGAGCCCTCAGATGATTATTTAGATACTTGATGTGCTTCTCACTCGCAACTATCTTCAATTAAAGTCGGGTTCTAGCCCGGAAATTGTATCCCCATGGCCAGTGGGACGGATAAAGTTTTCTTTGGTAGTCTTTCTTTCTTTCTCCTTTAATTCGTGTTCCTACAATGATGATGGAGGAGACGGCTACGGGAATTATTACGGTATTTTTTGAGGACACCGACTATCCAGACGTTTTTCCTTCCTACACATGATTTGGGGCTTGCGTCGAAAGAGACGGGTATGAGGGTTATCAGGGAGTAGGGGGATAGAGATGAAAGGCATAAATGGGACTAGACTAGAATCATGTAGACGGAAAATAGTTTTCTTATTTAGGGAGATTCGCTTATTTGTTATTTGGTTTTTGTCTGTTTTTAAGAACGGAGGGCGGCGGGGTGGGGGGGTAGCAACTATGAATTTTTGCATTATCATGTTTTATTCGCACTTGCAAGCTCCTAGAGATTCCTAAATTTTAACCTCTTGACTGCTGCATGGGGCTCGTGTTCCAAGCTCACTAGATTACTCCTACATCTAAAAATATGTTCTCTTCAGTATCAATCTACGACGTGTGAGGAGCTTTACGAGTCCTCGTGTCTTTGAGCTCAAATAAAGTTCCTTGGATAGAGCAATTAATATGAAGACGATTTTCGAGTGGCTATTTGAGTATATTATGAACGTATGAAATAGTCAATACAAACAAGTGCCCGCATAATCCAGATTCCAAAGATATATTGAAAGATAAGGGTATCGAAAATTACTTGATCAATAGCCGTCTTTAGAAAATGATTTGATATTGAAAACGATTTGAATTTTCTAAACTGTTATCCTATTTAAATAATCAAAAATTATATCTCTTTTGAGATGGTAGAGTAGGTAACTAACGGTCAAAGTTGGAGCTCCAAATGCTCCCTGAAATGCTATGTTGATGGTTGAGGCAGGAATATATTTTGAAGTATTGTAGTTGACCCGGGGGACTAATGACATTAGCCACTAACATGATTACTATCTACGCAATACATCAATCCGAGAACCTGTAGCGATTCTGCAGGTATCTTGTCTTATCCACTGTATTGCAAATAACAGAGAGCGTCACATAGGTCCCACGCCGCCGCGATGAGGTATCTTGTCTTATCCACTGTATTGCAAATAACAGAGAGCGTCACATAGGTCCCACGCCGCCGCGATGAAGCAACAGACGGAAAGGTTATCGACTGTACCCAATACGAAGCCGAGAATTCCGCATAGCATTTTGTACAACTAGCTGAAACACTATTCCTTCCACGGCCGGGAGGTAACTTTTCTCGAGGCTTGAAAGTTAAAGGGGTTAGTATTGGTGTGAAAAGCCCTTTCGGTTAATATAAGTTGAGGTGACGGTAGAATTCCAAAATTGGCGCCTCATACTTTATAGATGTGTGAACAGATTCGAAGAATCCCATGGTGGTTTCCTCATGGGTTGGCAAAGTCATCTTTAAGTCGAACGAAGTTGTTTCTTCAATTCGACCACTCACTAAAGTACCATGCGCATTCGCTACTTTCCTCTACATACTTGTAGTTTAGGAGGTGGTCATGCAACGGGCTTGAGATAAAACGTCGTTTAAATCTCAGTCCGCTGCTTGAAAAGTTCTGGAATTGATGAGGATAACAAGCATCACCTTCTAGAGATGAATTCGCTCACCGCCTGACAGGTTTTTGTTTCATTTGAAAGTAAAACTATTTGGGCGCTGACAGGATGTTGGTTTCCTGAAAATGACGCTTTGGTGGCAGTACCGTAATCAAATACACGCTGATAAATCGACTTCCAGTTTCGCCAATGCCTTTGCTTTCTTCCACAGACAATTAGGTTCCTTGAGGCCTATACAAGTAAACTTGTGTAATTTCCACCCTGTCTTTCTATGCCTGGAACTACAATACCAGATCCTTCCTCCGATATTTCCACACTTCTTACAAGATATGAATGATTTCCCTCCAACTCCGCAATAATCGCACCAGTGATTTTCTTTAAGCACTCTGTAACGCCATCTGTTCAGTGCCCTTTCCGCACATCCTCGAATCAGGTGCATATTTGAACTGGTCGGAATGGTACGAGGCATCCGTGTTCCCATTCCCTGCACATCTTGACAGACCGTTTCTGTCATAAATTTCCGCCACTCCGCACCATTTCCCAGAAAATAAAGTTCTCCAAACTCTCTCACTTTACCATACTTCATATGTGTCATATCAACCACAATATACTCCGAATCATGTAGGAATGGGTCATTTAAATCTTTGCCCGGCAAAGGGAATACAAGAGCACAATTTCTGGAAATTTTCTGTCCTCCCGTAATATATTCATTCGGTCTTGTTGTCGAATCTAGCCTGCCCACCGTGCTGGTAGTCGTGAATTTCGGATCTTTCACGAGAAAATCGAATACGCGCAATTTAGATACCTTAACCAACACTGGCTCTTCATCTCGAATTTGGATTTCTAGTTCTTGATCTGGCGAACAGATATCAAGGAACTGTTTCCATAATTCCAAAGCTCCATTGTCATCTTGACTCCTCGACTGGTGAAATATATGCTCAAGTTTAGTAGACGAGAGAATACAAGCACTCATGCCACGACGTATCGTACAGGTAGCTGGAATATTGGGAGATTTCAGATCTGAAGAAGACTTATCGGTAAGGTTATAAAGGAACGTGTGATGATAGTTATTTACTATGAAAGTCGCGGGAGTCTGCCCGATGTATTTTCTATAGTTGGTTATCCCGGTGCTTTCAAGGTTGGTGTCTAAGTACCGGGGATCGTTGACTATGCGTTCGTAGTTGAGGAGGGTCAAAATCGTTCTGAGGGGGATTGGGGACAGGAGTTCGCGTTTGGGTTCCATGGTTGCGAATATTATCGTTGAATTTGGAATAAGATCTGGGAAATTATGTTCATGACCAAAATGTAAAATAAAGGCATATAAAATGCCTATTTGTGAAGGATGATTGATTGTCTGTAAAGTAGAAGAAAAGAGAAGGGAAGATGGAAGAATGCAGGCGTATATCAGATTTATGGACAAACATAAGAAGGGAGAGAAGGCGTATTGCCAAAATTGATCACTCAGGAAAGAGCATTTCCATGTTCGTTCTTTCACAATTAGAACTATAATACCGACAGATCATTTCATGATACACAGATAACCTGGATAAAGTTACCTAGTAAACTTCTGGTTATTAACGTATCGAGAGATATATCAAACATAAGAAAGGCTGAATAGCTATATCATATTGACCTTGAAATGCCAAAATCGGCGTTTCGTTTCTTTCACCAATAGACAAAACAAATATTTTCTGCTCCCCATTGCTATACTTATACTGATAAACGGCAAAAGCAAAGATAAGATGTGCCAACCTGCCGTCCTTCACGAGACCTTCAATATGTAAGTTTAAGATTGATAACCAAAATACTTTCTCAAGGCTATCCATTACCCTACAATACTTTAAAGGGTGATCGGATGGTATCTAATCTAGCACAGTAATATCTGGATGCAAGATACTACATATATATATATATATATATCTACCTACCTAGGTAGACATTGCTTGCAGCAAGAAACATGAGAAGCAAGACTCATAGTATACAAATATCCTAGGAGCTTTCATAGGGATATTGTGCAACTTGCAATATAGCTACTCGTTTTTATGTCATTCTCTACCCCGTACGCCTACCGGTATTGTACTCGAAAAAGGATCACAATGGCAATTTTATCGCACAAAAATACCAACAAAGCAATCAACCACCTTCCTCCCCCTTACTTCTGCTTGGGACTACCCAATCCAGTAACACGAGGCCCGAGGCCCCTCGGTCCGTAAGGCTTGGTGCATTCAGGCTGAATGAATGGCTACCGTTCATGGCTTGTCATGAAAATGATTTCATTAGTGGTTATGTGCGGAAAGTTCCGTGTAATCCACTGTATTTAACAGGGATGAAGCTTCTCCAGAAATTTGATAGTCCATGAAGACTATGAATGAAGGTCATACATACTCCCATACAACTTCTTCCTTTTCTTTAAAGGTTGTTGTTCTCCGGAGTGATGTTTTTAGAGTTTTAATTGATAATTGAAGGGCATGATCTAATCTTCCGGATCCTTTTGGTGAATGGGTACTTTGTTGAATAACTTCATTTGGAAATAGGCACCCTACCCGCTGGCACCGCCTTTGCTATCAGCGTTGTAGACAGAACCATACCAAAACGTGGTAGCAAAAGTTCAATCAACGAAATGGAAGGAGAACAGCCCCTCGCAGATGGACCATTTGCAGGTTGGATGCATGGTGACGTGTAGGTTACTCTTCTGTTTGCGCAGAGATCTGAAGTATCATCGCTAACATTGATGGGTCTTTGTAGTGAAAAGCTCATGTTTACATTGGCTATAGGAGCTACGTTATTTGCCGGATGCCTTCTATATGGAACAATTCGGATCATCGAATGGTATAATGCCGAACCAATTCTCCATTATACAATTGCTGAGCTTGAAGCACCAAAAGAGAAGAGGATCTTAGAGAAGCCAAGCATCAAGGTTGGTGGGAATACAACATATCAGGGTGGTTGCGCTGATAATATATAGGCTTCAGATACCTCAAATATTCAATGCTATGCCCCGGCGACTGGACAGTTCTTGGGATATGTTACTCCGTCAACGACCGAAGATATCGATAGAGTAATTGAGAAGGCACATGCCGCACAAAAGAAATGGGCAAAGACTACATTCACCCAAAGACGACAGGTTCTTCGATCTATGCTGGCATACATATTGGATCACCAAGAGGAGATTTGCAAGGTCGCATGTTTGGATTCAGGCAAAACTATGATTGATGCAGCATTGGGAGAAATTCTAGTGACTGTTGAAAAGCTTAGCTGGACTCTGGAGCATGGCGAAAAAGCATTAAGGCCTTCTCGAAGGCCTACGAACTTGCTCATGATGTACAAGAAGAATACGGTACAATATGAGCCCTTGGGAGTTGTTGCTGCTTTAGTCTCTTGGAATTACCCTCTCCATAATTTGCTTGGTCCGGTAATCTCTGCCATTTTCTCTGGAAATGGAATTGTGGTCAAGGCATCGGAAAATACGGCTTGGAGTGCACAGCATTTCTCCCTTATTGCTAGAGGCGCATTGTATGCATGTGGTCATGATTCTAATCTGATTCAAGTTGTTACATGCTGGCCAGATACTGCAAATCATCTCACATCTCATCCTAGAATCTCCCATATCACTTTCATTGGTAGTCGACCTGTTGCCAAATTGGTAGCAGCCGCAGCATCCAAACCTCTAATTCCAGTTGTCGCTGAACTTGGAGGAAAGGATGCAGCAATTGTCATGAATTCCGCAATCAAAGACCTTCCACGTATCACCGAGATTCTCCTTCGAGGCACGTTCCAAGCAGCCGGGCAAAATTGTATTGGTATCGAACGAATCATTGGTCTTCCAGATGTTTATGACAAGATTGTCGCAGCACTAGAGCCACGAATTCGAGCTCTTCGTGTTGGCTCTGCACTTGATAGTACATCAGATTCGCCAGTTGATGTTGGAGCAGTCATTTCTGATGGTTCATTTGACCGACTCGAGAAGTTGATCGCAGCTGCTGTCAAGGATGGAGCCCGTCTTCTAGTTGGTGGTAAAAGATTCAACCATCCGATCCATCACTCCGGCCATTACTTTACCCCAACTTTAATCGTTGACGTAACTCCCGAAATGGACATCGCCAACGAAGAATGTTTCGGACCAATCTGTGTTGTCATGAAAGCCAAAAACCCCGAAGACGCTTGCAGCATTGCCAACCATCCCAACTTCGGACTTGGTGCCTCGGTCTTCGGATCGAAAGATTGGGAACTCGACGCCATCGTCAAGAATATCAAATCCGGCATGGTTGCCATCAATGATTTTGCCGCATACTATGCCGTTCAACTACCATTTGGCGGCGTGGCTGGTAGTGGATATGGAAGGTTTGCGGGCGAAGAGGGATTGAGGGGTCTGTGTAATATCAAGGCTATTTGCGAGGATCGTTGGCCTTGGTCTCCGGCTTGTACGGCGATTCCGCCACCGCTCCGATACCCCATTCCCGACACGACCAAAGGCTTTGCGTTTACAAGGGCGGTGGTGGATCTGGGGTATGGCATTGGTGTAGGGCGGAGATGGAGAGGTGTTAAGGCCATGCTGGGTATGGGTTAATGTGGAGTGGAGTGAGTCAAGTAGTGGTAATAGGTTAGTTAATCGCGTGCATTGTGATGCGAATGGAGATTCATTCGCTTGGTGGGAAATTGATTGGCCTTGGTTGTTCATGTCGTGGGTTGTAATGGATTCCTATCATATAGCTAGGTAGCTACCTACCTAGCTACCTATGTGCATAAGCACCTTGCAAATTAATAGTCGGTAGTTTATTTACCTACCTACCTTCCCTTATTTACCTACCTACCTTCCCTAGGTACCTACCTAAATAGTATTTATAATCGCATGCCAGCCAGCACCAGGATCCAAATCCATTCCTCACATACAGATTTAATGGATGGATAGTTAACGGAGGAAAGATGGGGTTGGGTTTGAATGAATACCTATGCAACGGAGTATAGGGGTGTGGGAGTATAGGAGTATATAGAAAGGAAAGGAAAGGGAAGGGGAGGGATCTTGAAGGAAGGGATCTTGAGAACTAATGTATCGAAATCTTATCTGTTTACTCTACTAATTATAGCGAATATAGATCTAGATCCAGATCTAGATCCAAATTACATGTACATTTATTTTTATTTTTATTTTTATTGTTTTGTTCTGTTGTAGTTATCGAGTCATCAAATCATTAAATATTCATATCATATCGAAAGTTTCCATGGAAGGAATGCAATTTGATTGCAATTTTATTTGATTGCGCTGGCTATGCTTGCTATGCTATGCCATGCTTGCTATGCCATGCTATGTTTGATCCCGTTTATCCCAGTGTTCCCAGTGTTCCCAGACCGCCCAATAAAAGAAATCCACATCAGTGAAAAGCAAATGGGGTATCTTAGCGAAAAATGCAAAATATGATATGCCACCTATGAACTCCATCGGAAAATGCCAGCAGATGACACTAAATATGCGGATGTTTCCTTCCCCTGTATGCACCATGTATGCAGCTTCCTCATGTGTGCGATGAATGTTCCTTCCTTGATGCGCCGTGAGTGGTTGTGGTTGCTCCCTCCGTCTATGGTAAGAATTCCTCAGAGTCGGAGTGGTTGTTAGATGAGGGGTCGTTGGATAACTCCATTTCGATGTCGACCTCCGTTTCATTTTCCAACTCCATCTCAATCTCAATATCCGCTTCCTCATCACTGTCCTCGGCACCTCTCTTTCTCTTCTTTGAACCCTTCCCAAGTTTCTTGACAACCTTCTGAACAGCCGCCTTCTTGCCAGCCTTGTAGCCTGGTTGCTTCTTATCTCCAGTTCTGTTGACCAGGTGCTCGATCGGACAGACGGTATTCTCCCATTCTACAGAACCCTCGGATGTAACGGATCTGCAGCGGCCACATGTCTTTCCATGTCGGAGGAACAATTGATGAAGAGAGTACTTCAAGTGGTCGGGAATTCGAACCTCGCAATGGCTGAACGTTTGGTCGCGGCTTGCGTTCTCAGGAACCCAGCCAAGCCACTTGCAATGACGCCAAACGTGGGTGTCAACTGCAAAGCTGGGTCTTCCCATACAGAACAAGATGACACATGCTGCAGTCTTGACGCCAATTCCGGGCAAATCTGTCAATACCTGCATAGCAGCTGGTTTGTCCAACGCGTGAACATGGTCGATTGAGAGCATATTCTCCCCCAAGCTCTTGATCTCGGCTTCCTTTTGTTCCTTGGTTTCCAAAACCTTGCCGATGAATGGGACAGAAACATCAGTATCGAGTTCCTTTAATAAGTTCTCCAGAAGCTCGGTATTTTGATCGAAAACCTTCTGGAGAATTGCCTTGATGTATCGAGCCTTTATGTTGGCAAGACCACCTGATCTAATGGCCTCGACGACCTCTGCTTCCTCTGCAGCATATACAGCCTCCCATGACACACTTCCAGCACCCTTGCCAGATGTTCTCAGACCAAATTTTTCCTTCAAACCTGCCATTGATTTGTTGGCGTTGCCGGCGGTGGTCGAGGCGCTGAGGAGGGTTCTCAAAGTTGCGTCAAGAGCATCTGGAACCTCTCCACATCCAGTGATAGTCTCAGAAGGAGCTGGAATTACATCTGGTGGCTTCACTTCACCATGAAGTTCAGTCAGCAAGCTATTCACCAACTCGGCGTTTTCTGCAGTGGGCTCGATGTGATCAGGAAAGGGTGATTGACCAGGGACGAGGCCATAATTCTTCTTCTTTGTCTTGGCAGGCTTGCTTGGAGATTCTTCAAGATCGTTGGCGGATTGATCAACGGCCTTCTTCTTGCGTGGTGATCTCTTCTTCTTGGGCTTCTCTTCTTTGATGTCTTCCTTGATATCATCAACAAGATCGGCGGTGAATGGATCCGCAAGATCAGCAATAACCGGCTTCTCCTCACCCTCGTCCTTGACAAGAGTTTCAGAAGAAGCCTTGGAACCCCTCGCTCGTGTAGCTCTCTTGGTAGCAGTGGTAGTGGTCTCTGTAGTATCGATATTGCCGAAATTATCATCCAGGAGGTCACCTTTTTTGCCCATTCCATGAGGTAGGACATCCCAACCACCCGTCATTGGCTCTGCAGCTAGCTTTGCCTTCTTCTTGGGTGGGGCACGCTTTCGACCCTTGACGGGAGAGCCGGTGGCGACATTTTCGTTGAGGTCCTGCTTGATAGTAACATCAGGTGTGATTGGTGGGGAAGAGAGAGTCGCTGCAGCAGAGCTTTGAGCTGCAGCTGTTTCTGCAGCCTTGGTGGCGGCTCGAGTGGGCATGTTGAATTTAATAGGACTGTGATCGGAATACAACCGATTTGAATTTCAGTCAAGTGGGAGAACAGGAAGGAGGTAGCTTGAGGTAGAGGATAAGTAATAAGAATAAGTAAGGCCAATTCAGTTCAAATATTGAAGATCGAAGACCGATCTGAATGAAGACAGGTAAAAATTGTGGTGGTAGATCGAAGAAAAAAGTGTGTAAGTTGAAGAAGGACATTCAGAAGTCGAAGTACTTTAACAATTGAGGTATATTGACAGGACCTCTATAACGTGATAATAGGACGGGTCGAAGTGAAATAAACAGGCAGGCACTAATACAAATCAAGTACTTCTTTGATGGAATTTGATCTCAAAGGAGGAAAGCGTCAGATACTAGTGGGAGGTGGTTTCCAATCGGTGTATCTTCGGGACATGGTTTAGAGTTGAGAGTTGTCTTTGGAGGAGTTGGAATGTGAAAAGGATCTTGGAAAGATAGATGAAATCTTTTAAATAGAAAATGAAGAAGTTCTCAATTGCCTATTGGCCGTAATTGAGCCTTCTTTACAGATGGATAGGTATCTACAGCAAAAGATGAATGATAAAATTTATTCACTCCCTTTTGTATGACCGACCATCAAGTGAATGGGGGGAAGTGGTTCGATCTCAACACTCGATATCTACCACCTCAGCTGACTATATTCCCAAATGGGACGATCGGAACTTCCAGGTTCAATGATCGATTCTAGCCTAGGTAAGTAGCACTGGGGCATTCACTTTGTTATATAGAAGACTTCAGCTTCTGTATTCTTGGAAACTTCTTCAAGACTTTGAGGAGAATTGTTGAAGATTGTTGAAGATTGAATAGTTCTAGAGACTCAGCACTTAAATGTAAAAGTATTTGTTGAACATTGAAGATTGGTGGAGCTTTAATGCTCAACAGATACTTCATCTGTATCTTAAGAATGATCTATAAGTCTCAAGTCATCATAAAGCAAAAAGCTTCAAGCATTTCACTTTTATCATCAAATATAATTATTATCGAGGAATCCTTGTGGAAGTCCTAGATCCAGACATTGGAACTGCTGTTTGGAGAGTAATTATTATAAAGATGGTTCTGAAATCTATTGAAGTTTGGAGGCTTGGAGATTGAAAAGATCCTTGATATATATAGGTGCAGCACTTGCAATCAGTTGTTTGTCTTCTCTTCTTGATATACCTATCTACCTACATTATCTTTAAGTTCCCAAGCTACCTACTCAAACAAACAAGCAAGCATACCTAGTACATCACCTACTTATCCCATACAATCAGAAAACAATGAAGAATCCAATTATTATGATATGTTTGGCATCTGAATGTCCGGATATTGATTGAAGTTGAACATTTCATAATGATTTTTGAGAATGATTGGTATAGATAGATACCTTAGATACCTACTTTTGTCAAGTGAGTAAGTGACTTTAATGACTTCCAATTCATTGTTTTCTATCAAGCATTCATAATATCTCCATGTTTAGAAGTGAACTCAGAAATTGTTGAGTCTAGTGTTTAACCTCAATACGAGAGATATCTATTGATATCTAGGTAACCGATGAATTTGACCTTAAGCAATAAGCACTCCTTTGTGCAGGTGGTTCTTTCTCTTCGGATCAGATAGATACAGTACTTCCTACTCCATTTTCTCTGCATTTCCAAACTGATTATCATTAATGTACTTTAATAACTGAGGCTTCCCTTTACTTCATTTATACTACCTACCTATTAGCATTCAAGTTATGGCTCTCAGTTTATCAATTACTGCCAAACATTAACATTTCATTACAAAATGAAGTTCAGACGTCAAATTAGCTACATTGGATATTCTTGGAAGACTACCATGTCAATCTTCAAATGTTAGTTAAACATTGGATACTGGTTCTTCCATTTTATATCAGGGCTTCTCTAAGAATCTTTGAATATCAGTTGTACAATGAATACTCATCTACCTACTAACCACACTTAAGCCCTACATAACATTCTGTATATCAAAAGCCACTCTCAAACCGACATACCATATAATATGATCAAAACAAAGCCTTCAAATCAAAGACAAATAACTTCCTTCCATCAAAACCCAGCATCCAAAATCCTAGAAATTTGCCTCGATAATTGGACCCTTCCACTCGAGTTTTCCCCGAGTAACATAGTACAACACACAAAAGAGCATAACGGCACCAGTGACAAGAGAGCTGTAGTTCATATTCGCTGCCGTAACCGGTAAGGCAGGGGGCCAAAAACTAAAGAAAAGAATGAGGATCAGGTAGAGAATCGCGAGGGTATTGTTGATGATGCCGTAGATGCCGGGAATATGCCATGGTCCTGTTATTTTGGTTAATTGGAGTTGTTTTTGGAATGAGATGGAATGGAACATTGTAATAGAGAGAGAGTGGATGGAAGGACGGGAAAATCTGCCATGTGATGGATCATATCATGGATGCGGGAGCTTGAGAAGGAGAATCATCATACCCCAAATTAATTGAGCACCTGTGGTATTCACCAAAGCGGGTTCTTCAGAAACCTCAGGGCGGACCTGAAATCCCCCCGTGACACGACGGTATAATAAAAGCACCGCGCAGATCAGATAAGAGGTATAAAGACCAGCTACGGATAGAGATATCACATCGTTGAAGATGGTGGCAGATCCAATATTGATCAGTGCAAGCAGACATGAGATAATGGTAGTGATGGCAATGGACCATAGCGGGATTGTAGTACGAGGTTCGACCTAACCCAAAGGATATTGGCGTGTTAGTGTGATTGATGTTTAATGTTGTAGGTCAGAGTCAGTTGATTAGAAGCCTAGAGCAAACACACTTACCTTTTGAAGGATTCTCCATCCAGGCACCCCGTGATCTCTAGCGAATGACCAGAGCATACGTGATGTCGAAGCCAGACTCCCAACAGTCGCACATAGACACAGTATAGTGATCAGGGAAGCCATAGTTGCTGCTCCACCTCGGGAATTCGTGGCTTGGAGAAAAATCTCCATAAATGGGTATCCGGTGCTTGTGGATAGAGCAGCGTCGATGTCTCCAAGACAGAATAAGAGTGCAATTATCATTGCGAATCCCATGATTCCATTCAGTATGACGCTCAAGATGATGGATTTTGGGAGCACTAAAGATGGATTGCGGATTTCTTCGGACATCTGTGCAATATGTTAGTCTTCCCTTCTAACCTCGCTAAGCAGTGAGCACCATCTAATGTCTAAAACTGGATGGAAAGCTTACATGAAACGCTCCATCAGCACCTATAATCTTATTAGTAATTTACATAGGAAATTCCGAGAATTTAAAGAAAAGCCTACCAATAAAAGCGAAAACATTCCCAACCAACCCGATGAAGAACGAAACCCCCTGAGTTGGCCAATTCCCGCCGTTTAGCCAAGTGGTAAACACATCTGCTGCCGTATCATGCGGCGCCAGTATAACCAAAGGGATCAGGATGGCAAAAAACCCCAAAATATGTAGCACGAGGATCAAGCCTTCGAACTTTGGTAGCAAACTACTGACGACGGTATTGATAAAGACGGCAAAAAATATAGCTGCCCAATACAACAAAGTACCCTGCCAAGCTGTTTCAGAAACAGAGTATGTCGGCACGGTTAACACAATGAGGCCTTGGACGAGAGTGCCCGTGAGATAACCACCCGAAGCCACGACACCTTGCCAGCCCGTGACCGTCAGCCAGCCGGTGAGATAGCTGAGGAACTTGGAGCAGCTGGGAGGAGCGAGCATGGAGACCCAGTGATACTGACCGCCCGACGTGGGAGCCATGGATACCAGCTCAGACAGGGTGGAGAAAACCGACAAATTGCCTATCCAAATCAACAAAAACCCATAGATGATTCCCGCCGGCCCCCCATTTTGAAGCCCGCTGATGAACAGTATTAAACTGCCTTCCCATGTAATGAGAATGGTGCAGCTGAATCCGAGAATCGACATGAAGGCGAAATTTCTCTGTCGATATACGGATCAGCATTTGGGCCGAAATATCTTCCGTCCCATGGGCTTGATGTGCCATCTTCATGAGATTACAGTATGTGGAAAGGAAAATTGCAAAATTAATGTACCTTGAGGACGGGCTTCTTTCCCAATCGTACCAACTCATCCCGGTCCGGGTCATTGCTGTCACCACTAGCTTGGCGCGCTAAAGCTCGGTTCGGGACGACGCCAAGCTCTGTAGCTTTGATTTCTTCATCGCATTTCTGCGTATTCATTATCGAGAAAAAGGTGCTTATCGAGTGTGAGATTTTTGATTTGAGGTACGAATGCTCAGTTTATGTTCTTTCTTACAAGTAGTTTCAAAAAAAAATAAAAAAATGGCTAATAATTTGTAAATGGAGGGGGTGCAGTGCAGAGATTATATGTGGAATCGTGGCATGCGTTTCAATTGGACTAGTTGCGGGTTTCCACAGGGGTTTAATCAAAAACGCTACATGTGGTTTTATCCATGCAGCATTGTGGGGGCACTAGCTAGTACCCTACCTTGATCTACTGCGGTAGTTCAATAATGCTTCCCGAAAAAGAAAAGATGTTCACTAGTGGGGTGGTATGGGATTGGGTCCTGCCAACCTCTCTTCATTTCTACTAGTTTATATCTGCATTCCAAGGAGGAGTCTCTGTTATGATTCTAGATTGACTAGATTGGCTTTGTCCATCCCACCAATGGCCTTCATCAACGACAATATCTGCATCCGATTCAATATCTAAATGGGCTGGCACAACGTTTGATAATTCCCGGCTCTCTGAATTGTCTCGACTTGTCAACCTCAAATTTTGGCTGAAGATTTTCCTCATCTTTGATATTTTCGTTCCTTGACTATCAGATATGTTGGGATTGAAGACGCGATAGTCATCAACAGTTGTGAGACCTCGTCGACGCAAGTCGTCCGTACGCATCAAACCCGACTCCAAGCTATCGAGAAATGGTTTCAGATATGGGACGCAAGCTGTCACAATGCTGAGACACTGGACAATCTGATTTCCGATTGTCGTCGGCCACGGATCAAAAGTCGGATCATGTATCTTCTTGTTCGAATAATACAGCTGACAGGACACTGCAGCGATAACACTAAATCAAATTTAGCTAGCTGCAAACTCGAAATGGGCTTGTACGTATGCTGCTGACCAGATACGACTACCAAAAACACAGATCAATGTAAGCTTTCTAGTCCAAGTAGTGCGGATGTGTAATGCAATGAATCCTATAAGCGAGATCAAACTGGCATCGGTCACAATATTAACAGCTGCGCTATAGTTCCAAAACGCTCTCTTCCCCAAAAGTCAGCAAAAGCTAAAATACGAATGTAGAAGATACGGACTTGGTTGAAACATCCCGAGTCGCCGGTTATGTTATCCCACACCTTTGGAGGTCGACACTGAAAGGCGGCGGCAAAAACTGAAGTGATGGCCCACAGTGATATCATAAGTCCAAGAATCTTCGTCGCTATTCTCTCATTGGGGATGGGTGTCAATTCATCGATGAACATGACTATAGACATTTTTGCGAAGAACAGGCTTGTGATGTAAAGCAGGCTCGCTGCATATTCTGCCTATAAAGGTATTGCTTAGTCTTTAGCATTCATCTGGAATCGGGATGCCATTACCTACTTTCATAATTACCTCCAGTCGCCCATCACTTATTGTCCCGAGAAACTGACCAAACCCATTTGCACATTCAATTGCAACTGCAACCGACTGACCGATAGAAAAAGCCTGTAATTCGGATGTTAGAACATCTCTACTCTCTATCAATAGTTACTTGACTTGCCAGAGATATCGTTATCAAATGATCTTTCCATTCAAGCCTTTTTAAAATGGCCAACTTCGTGCCTAGGCGTGCACATACCCCAAGAACGGAGACTGACATTGGTATCCATACAAATATCTGCACCAGAGGTGTTTTATTGGAACTCGTAATGAGGGCCTGCGTTTGCGTCATGTTGAGGGCTTGAACATCGATGCAAAGAGAAGGTGAGGGGTAGGCTGTGGAAAGTGGGCAATCATGAATAAGCTTGTGAAAGTAAACATGAAGGGGCAATATAATTACCTCATGACCTTTCCATGAATGCTGCTGTGGTGTAGAGATGCCATACTTACATGAATAAGTAGAAGAAAATGCTAGGAGTCATGCCAATACATGCTCCATAATCAGATTATTACTATTAGCTGCCAATAAACGAGCGGTGAAACACGAGTTTCAATACTGTGAGTGTTAAGGGTAATATTACTGAATATCTTAGAACTCGGCTTTCTTCGCGGCGAAGGTAGGAAGATTTGCAATTTTGATTGATACTCAAAGCATACCACCAACATATTTTTTCAATTGGAAAAAGCTGGTCTTAGTTACGGTTTCCATGGGTCTGTTGTTGGTAGCAAAGGATGTGCTACCAACATACTTTTCAAAATGAAGTAATTAATCCAAGAAGGTGCGAAGAGTCAATACTTGCCATGCAAGGAGGTACATTCTCGTACGCTCTGAACTCTCGGCTCTTCCTTGGGGCTCCAAAGCTGTTATTATGCTTTGATTGGTATTTAGAGTTTTAGAAACCCCCATCTATCTTCGATAGGATTGCCCAACTACCACGCAGAGCAGGTGCCAGTCCCCCCCCTCCTCCCCCCCAATATAGCACCTCTCAC
>JANPYM010000013.1:1432676-1487374 GCA_025890175.1 Ciborinia camelliae
GCCAGTCCCCCCCCTCCCCCCCAATATAGCACCTCTCACATACTCCCCCAAATTGATTTTGTCCAGCAGGTCGCCTCATGTAAACCTACTCGCCTTTGATACGTGAACTGGGGCTGCTATGAGACAGGCCAATGCCGATTGCTAATCCTCTTGCAAACACCTCCACATTTGTTTTCGAGCGGGCCTCACTTAGGGCAATAACTCGGTGCAAAACCCTTCTATTCCTTCTATTAGACGTGAAATGCGGAACTACCAGATTCCAATCCTTACACCGACGAACATTTTCACTAATTCAACCAATTTATTGGTTGTTGGAACAATGGAGTGTTAAGTTAGGCCTGACCAATTTACCAAGTTATATCAACCGTTTTGCATGGTTATGTTGGATATTGGATGCAAGCATTGAGGAAAATTTTGGATGACAACTGTACTTGACGGTTTGTAGTTAGATTCAAATGGAAATACTTCTTTCTGATAAGAATTATCCCTTTTGCGCCAACTACATATGATCTACACCAAAGCTAAGCCCTGCACTAAACTAGACTCAGAATCAATTACCGTCTCCAATGTTACCCATCGGAAGTAACTGAGATCAAGACCAAGCCCTATTAAGTCTAGTTTTATTCGCTGCGAAATGCTGACGCGGGAATATCGGGAATTTAGGTGCGGCACGGCACGGTGAGCGGGTAGATCTAAGCACTAATCGGAATGACATCCGCACCACTCGACCGGTACCGAGAATTTCCAAATACGGAAAGGGATTCCAATCAGGGCGTCCCGAGGTCCTTCGCGTCTAATTACTACCTAGTAGGCTTTTCCTTAAAATTTGTATTATCAATAACCAATCAATATTGTCTTGCAAAAATATGAAGGTTCAATGTTCGAAATACTATCGAACAATAAAAGTATGTCCACATAAACAAGCAAGAAGGGAAAGCTGAATATTTAACACCAAGTTCGACAATAAACATTCAGTACTTGAAATAATATCAAAAAATAAAGAACCCTAGCCTCCGGGATATTGAAGAACCCCTACAAAGATTCTTTCGTGTATCTTCCCCCGTCCATGCCATCCATAAGACGAGTGATCAAGCCCGCGAAGATGCCATTGACGAAGCAGCGATTCAGTTGAAAGTCTGGTATACACAAGGTCCATCGATTACATTCTCTAATGCTCCAATGCGAATATCAAAAATTCAAGACCAAACATCTCCAATTCCCACAACTCTCATGTAAAAAGTGACCATTACATCTGCATAGTACCAAATAAACACCGATATGGCGAATAACGAAATGTGAAAGGAAGTAAGCCACGACAGAACTAATCCAACTCAACTTCATTGGTATATTGCATGGTGACTCGCTTGCTCGGCTAACAACACTAAGATTGTGCTTCGATCTGTTCATCTGAAATATGTGTATTTCCTGCGCATTGCTCGACTATTACGTTCTCGCTCTTTATAACAAGGTAGGTCAAGCCTGATTTGCGGTAAAACAAAGTACCTGCTCCCATCTATTACCTCTCTCGTTGTAAACCATAAAAATCGAGTTCGAAAAAGTCCAGTGCGTTATTGATTGTTTGACTAGGTTCAGAGGTTGTATTATTACCTGTGTTTGTAAGAAGCTGCATTTTACCCTCTAGGTCATCCAGATGCATCATCGTTCCACACATCCACTGACCAACACCAGATAAGCTATCAAAATTTGAAGTATCGAGATGGTCTCCTGGGTAGATTGTGGGAAGTGAAACCACAGATTCATTGCCCATGCTCCAAGAGCTGGTAACAGAATTTGGAGGAGGCAAGCAAAAACTTCCTTGAGACAAGCTCGCTTCAGAACTCCTTGGTGTATCAAATGTATCAAAGGTGTTGCAATTGTTTTCCTTAACCTTCGAACTCCCACTTGATATGTATGGGCCAAGCCATATGTCGCGATAACTGTCACAACCATCGAATTGGGGATCGAAAAGCTCAAAGTCCGTAAACTTCAGTCCGAGATCGATTTTGGTCGAGGCATCGATAAGTTCTAGAGACTGAGTTGGTAGTACTTTTACTTGTTCGAGACTGTGTTCGTCTGTGAATACTGAAGAGTAAGTATATTGCCGGTGAATCAATGGAGTTATGGCTTCATACTGTGTTCTTGCATCTCGACATTATTACCCCCATGCCTGCAGCGCTGTTTTGTCGAGCAGTCAATGAAATCGAGTACTTGAGTTGATTCATTCTCGCGAGGAAAACTACAATTACAAAAGGATGATGAGTCTTCTTGTCGGCGAGAACACGAAAATGCTTGTTTAGACTGTAGTAATTTTTGATCATAGTTGCGAAAGGGACGAAAGTCTCTATTAACTTGGATCATATTGAATGGAAATTGAGACACTTGAGACTTCATTTGAACATGCATAATGGGTTGCTTTTGTAGCCATTCTATCTCTTGAAAATGGTGTTAATAGGGACCGATAAGCCGGCGGTCTTCCTTTTACAAGGGACATAACTGATAGCGGTCTTATTGATGACTTGTAACTTAAGAGATTCACGAATTGTGACAGTGGTCTCCAGATTTAGGGCAAATGACGGTCTTAAGATGGGATTATTAATAAAGCTACCCCTTTCTATATACTAAAATCACATATCTCCACAGCTTATGACGTGTGGTTAATACTTTTCAGTCGTGAGGTTATCATCGCCACTACCCAAAGCTACCTAGTAGGTAGGTACGCGGTGTCCAGTTACGGTTAGCGTATAGTTCCAAGACCGCCTTCGCTTTCTTGCCCTGGGTGAACACAAATGCTACACCTAGTACTCCGCAGAAGAGAAAATGTCTTTTTCAGAAGAATTCAATCTGTTTGCAATGATACATTTTAAAGAACACTCGCGGCCAATTCTGCTATCCATACATGATATAGTTTCTATTGCTAAGCTGCGTCCCCGAATTAGCGCGGTAAATCCTCGAAAGCTCAGTCGGAGGAATCATTGCAGCCTTCTAATGCCATGAGACACAAGACCTAGGTATTCTTGCCGTCTTTTATGTCAGTAATGCTTTCCTACCAGCATTTGAATACGGTTGCCGTTATTGACTTGACGTATTCTAGTCAGAATTCTCAGTCTCACCTTGTATGAGGAGAGCTCGTACGTGCTGTGTTCACGTGATTGATCTCCTCGAGATACTATTTGCTTCTCTCAACCACTCTTCCTCGTCATGGACGACTTTGTAGATACCTCTGGAATTGGTAAATCTACCAGAGCGATCATTCGCATACGCTAATTCTCATAGATATGAATAACAATTCAAATCTTTCCATCTATATCCAATTGATTACCTTCAAAAAAGGATCAGCCGAGGAAATATCTATTGATGTACCAGAGGACTGTCAAGTCGAGGCTGCTCGATGTCTGTCTAGACGAATGAATTTCCGGTTTCGCTATTCATATGATACTCGCAAAGCAATCATTACTCGAGACTCCTCACTTCATAGCCTGGAATTACCAGACCTGAATCATTTTGAGGCTGATATGCAGGAATCGTTCTATGATGACCACTTTAATATAGTAGACACAAATATGGATGTAGAATTCTCCGCATACCAAGATTTTACAACACCTCTACCTGAATTATCTGGCGATTTTGAGGCATCTGTGCACAACAGTGGTTTCTCAAATGAGCTATTCGCTGACGTTCCACTGAATTTGGACGACACCAACTTTGGTAATTTCTTCGGCAATTTTCAGAGTGAGCAGAATGGTGATGATGCATTGCCCGACTGCAGCGATCTGGTGAATATTGCGGAGCAACATGTCTTTGACCTGGATACTAATATGATGGATAACGCTCAGCTCGACGATAGTGCTTTTGACAATTTACTTGAATCATGCGAAGCTACTCTGTTGGAAATAAGGGCCCCGGCTTCTGCCGGGATCCATAATCCTATAACTGATATTGCAGCATGGGGAGACACACTGCTATCCCCTCTGGCGGTATTGGACGTACCAACACCTCGACGCCTTAGTCGCGCAGGATCGGCTAATAGTACTCCGTCAGAGCACTCACAATCACAAGGAATAGATATTATTATCAAGCCCAGCCTAAATCGAAGCGAATCTAGCCTCAGCAATACACCGTTAAGCTATCAAGAAGGCGTTTTTAGTTCGACGCCCGGTCTTTCGAGTGTGCCAACAACTTATGGATCTTCACCTCGTCGAATGGGCCCTTTAGACTCTGTCACTCGTACCAAAGCAAACGCAGTGAAAGCTATAGGGGCATGTTGGAGATGCAGGTTTCTGAGAAAGCCTGTAAGTCTACTGATTTACCGTCTCATTCCTTTTAAAATGATACTCGCATGGGTTGGTCATGCCATACCTCTGTCTTTAGAAGTAAGACTCGTTACATTATTTGCAAATAATTATCTCAAGACATAAAGTGTCAATCACTCATACAATAAGGATATATGGCAACACTAGCATATCGCAAAGAAGGTTCCTCGTTTGAGTTTGAGTTTGAATTAATGTTCGGGGACATGGTTCTACATATCCAATTATATTTGGGATAAAGATATATAGAATTAACGGCTGACTATTTGTAGTGCAACGCTCAAAAATGTTGCAGTCAATGTGAAGGGAAGCAGGGCGGGCCATGGCACAGTATTGGGTGCAAACGGGGCGATATCAAGAACAGAATGCTTCCGATAACTTTATGTCCTAAGAAAACAGTCGGATCATCACATTCATCTGCAATATCAGATATGCACAGGCCTTGGCTATATGCAAATCATTGTTGCCTGGAGCTTTTTGAGCAGCGTGGAAATGATTTACTTCCTGGAATTATGAGTGCCCCAAACCCCACGAAAGTCGACGAGTTCCTTCAGGACTTAGAAACTGGCAGACCGCTACTTATTGGTCTCCAAAGAACGCGACTGCCACTGATGGAGAGATTTAACAAGACTGCGTCAGCTATTCTGAAACCGCTTGGTGATTGTATTTTATCTATTCTCTGGGGGTTTCTCGAATGTGAAAGCACTCAAAAAGCAGTCCATCCCTGGATGAGACTACATGATGGAACACTAGGAGATTTTGTAATACTTCTGAATTCTGCAGCTGTATACCAGGCGAGTGTTGGAAGTGTAAGTGATGCATACCATATCCACTATAACCCAAGCTCATGTGAATTTGCAGAATCAATTGATTGCTTACTCACTTACTTGCCTTCGCAGTTGCATCGAAGCTCTACATGTCAATGGATCAGGATGCTTGGGAGGTTCTCATGAAGCATGCGAACTATCCACCTGTAAGGTCGATTGCATTCGGAACATCGAGTTGCAACTAGAGCAGTATCTTGACGAATTATCTCGAGTTATTTTCCTAAAAGAAAACATGCGGAGTCGAATATGGTGGCTGTCAGAATTCTATAGCCTTTGCATTCAAGGAGTCATTCGACAGGCATTGATCTTATTGACCTCCAATCGCCAGGGTGAGGTATCCAAAACAGCACAATCGGGCCCCATACAATATCTACATATTGCGATTCGGCTGTTCACTGTGAGTTCCGGTAAATATGACCCATTGATCCAAGACTGGTCTTCCGAATTTGCATTTCCATCCATGGAAAATGTAGCACCAAGTATCGAAGATTATCAAAATGCCCAATTGGCGACTAAACAGTCTGAATGGAGACTCAAAGGTATCAAAAAGTCGGAAACTTATCTGAAGAAGCTGTTTGAAGACAACGGAGGTGTTCTGGCAGAACCTGATGACGAATCTGCAAATTTCACAATTCTACCTGAGCCATATCTTCCAGAAACATTTACTTTGGAAACTTGCCGTCAACTCCGCGCTGATTGGGATTTGGCTCGATGCAACTATACTAAAAATATATCGCAAGTCATGAACAATTATGGGCATGAATCCAAAGCATATACTGATGCTGAAGAGAAATGGAAATTGGTGGAAGCTGAATGGAAAAAGTTCAATGATGAAACCCTTACTCACACAGTCTCCAATGCACACAATAGATGTGCGATACCGAGATCATCATCTATAAGCCATGAGACACTTCAAGTAGGTTTATGTTCTACAGATCTTGATGTTGCATTCATTGACAGGGCAAAGTAAATTAACTAATCGTAGGGTGCCGACCTATCTTATGAGTGGGTCCCGCGATAGTACCAACACTATATGCGAACGGTCTTCAAACCACATAGCTTCCATATCAAAACTACTTTGACTCGACTCTCTCTTCACATCCATCACTCCATACCCACCCTCCCTCCTCCAGCACATCCCTCCATCCTCTCCGCCCTCCTCAAAAACCTGACACATCGCACCAGAACCCCATCTTCTACCCTGTTCTTCTCATCAAACTCAAACCCAAGATCTCGGTCATCCACGATAGATCCGTCATCCCCATTAGACTCAGCTCCTGCTCCTCAAGAAGTCTACTACGGCTACTGTATTCCAGGCTGTTGGCTACCATTAGACGGCACGTATCAAGATGATAAGGATTTTAGACATGGGATTTCTGCGGTCACGGGATGAAGGCTGGAGGGCCCCGGGTCTGTGGGGAGTTTGGAGATTGAGACTGAGGATGAGGATGAGGATGAGGATGGAGATGGGGGGCTTGATAGGGAGATTGACGATGAGGGTAAGGTTAACAATGGAAGGAATCATGAAGAGAGGAAGGAAACTGAAGACGGAGGAGTGGGGATTATTTGGGTGGAGCGGGCAGTGGATACCACTTGCGGGACTTGGAAGAGATGGGGAAGACGAAGAAAAAGGAAGAGAGAAAGAGGAAGCGGCATGGCTCATACATGTTTTTAGGTGTGATTAGCTTTGATTTTTCAGGTCCGGTATCTCTATTCATGGGATGGGCGTATTTGGATAGAAGGGAGAATCCCTTAATGACTCGAGAAATTATGCGCAATTCTCGGAACCAGGGGGTGGAGCGTCTTGATCGGCTAATGGCATCAGACGAGATGGATAATGAATACCCCTTTTTAGTCGAGATTGGTTGGAATGAGATGATAGGAGTTTTTATGGGTACATAAATGTAAGATATGAGATAAGTTTGACACCTGGCGTATAATTACCTAACAAGTGGTCTAAACCTATAAAAACTTTAGATATAAAAATACTCCTGGTGAGCCCATAACGGAAATTATACCAACTCCTAATGAGCTCCCGTTGTCTCTTTTTTATAACCTCAAGATCACAATTTGAATAATAAAACACATCTACCTCATCTAGTTGAATATCGACTCATTCATTCCAAAATCATCATACAATCCAAAGAGCACAATGAAGTGAAGTGAAGTGAAGAATCTCATTATCATGAAATCATCTCGGAGAGGAGTCTCGTGCGTGGTATCTCACTCATCTAATCTAAATCATTTCTCAAAAGTTCCTACCACGCTTTTGCAAGACTTTTGTGAGAAACCCCCAACTCCTTCATTCTCATCCACATATTCATACACACATGTCCTTAACGCCATCTATCCAAAAGTGCTTCAGCACCAGTTTCCCTGCCATCTAAGAGAACCTCTCTCTAAGCATCAGTAGCAGTGTCTAATCCCCTTTTCGCATGTGCATGTGTATATCCATTACCCGCACTCTTAGCCGCCATAGTTGCAGCCCGTTTCTCTGCAACCCCTTGAGCATGAGTTGCCGCAACAGCATCATGAATTGATTTTCGATGCTCCAGCACCTTCGCCCTGACTTCTTCCATCGCACTCCCTCTCTCCTCTTTCAGTCTTCTTCCCCTATCTCTCCGCCCCTTGTCCATTTCCAGCGCCTTCGCTTCATCCTCCGCCACTCTCCAATTCCTACCCCGCATTCCGCTTTCTCCCCACATACTAACTCGTTGGACCTTTTTCAGTTTGGAGATTCCATAGAACCATACAATTGCTGCGAAGATTCCGCACCAGCCTGATACGCCCAAGAAACCTAGGTCAGATTCTTCGATGTGGTTTTTAAGATTCATGCCATAGAGGGCGGCGATGAATGCGCCGGAACCCATGCCGAGCGTTCCAATGGAGATTTTGAGTTCGAGAAGCATAAGGGAGTTGCGATTGGCGTCAAGAATAGCTTTAACTCTGTCGGTTTCTAAATTAGTACATTTAGGAGCAAAATGTAAGATTTCAAACATACATTTCTTCCGTGTTCCTTATGTTAGAAACTAAATTCCCAGACTCTTGAACAATCTCGTCGCAAAGCTTATGGTAGGATTCCAACAACATTTCGACTTCTGTATGATCATCCTCTCCTCTCTTTAAATCATGATCCTTCTCGGTAAGATACATAGCAGCCAAATCATCATCCGCCTCCAATAGCTCATCAATCGAATCTCTGACCAATTTTGCCTTTTGTTCGAATGTGCCGAGTTTCTTGGAGTAAATGAGAAGGTAGCGGAGCTTGTCTCGATCAATATCCTCTTCCAACTCTTTCAAGACTCTGACGACTGGTTCCCGGACTGTCTCAAATTCCTTTTCCAAGCCAGATGTAACGGATATAAGGACAGCTTCGAGGGCGCGGAATTCGTATGGAAGGCCACCGGCAGATGGAGAAGTTTGTTTTTGGCGGAGCTTCCCTTCTAAATCATACATGAAGAGGGATTGTGTATAAGAATCGGTAGAACCATAAGCGTCGAAAATCAGGACTCTATTGGACTTTATAAGAACTCGAAGGTGGAGGAGGTTGATAAGGATAGCTGAAGGACGAACAAGTATATGCGGAAGCGTACTCGAATCAATTTTCCGTAGATCTCGAGGAAGTAATCCATACTATATCAAGGTCAGTAATGGCATACCCAAAACGTGTACCAAAGAAGATATCCTGCCTCACCTTAGCAATAAGCTCACTCTTCTTAAACTCCCCATTTACAAGAACCACCTTCCCATTCTCATCCAGTTCTGTGCATCGCAGCCGGGGCTCACTGGCAGCTTTGACAGATACGGAACGTCCTAGAGTAAATACATCTGGATCTCTTCCATCCTCACTGCGACTTGGTAAGTCGTCCGGTTGTAATGGTTTTCCACCCCTCTTCGAAGACCAAAACTTAAACGGCCATTTCCTTGTGCCCGTGGATATTCCACGACTTGTTTGTGGGCGATTCTGACTCGCAGATCTCTTATTCGGTGCAATAGTCCGTCTGAGTTGAGAGGAGTTGGATGTCGAATTCGAGGTGGTTAACCGCGGGCCCAAGGAATTTAGATCTGGGGATCTAGTCTCGACAGTTGCGCTACGCGGTAGTGAAGTTGAAAGTGGTCGCCTACATGGTCTCGAGGAATAAAAACATCCTACGCCAGAAGTTGTGACATGGGGTGCATGATCGAAGAAATAACCTGGTCGAGGGTTGGAATTAAAAAAACAAACGCCCTCGGATTGCGCCCGCAGAAATCTCAACAAAGATGCTGATGGTACAGTATTCTGTAGAGGAGACCGCATAGCAGCTGAAAAGAGCTAATACAATCGTCTACAGATCACTTGCTGCTTCATGAGCCTTACTTTGAACCGTCTGTTTGAAATATATTTCTATCAGAAAAGCTTGGACAACAAAATTTACGTAGAACCATGATCACGTGAACTATGCCTCTTGCAGCTAAGGGGAGTTCCTCATTTTCAACACAGATTTGGGGAATTATGACGTGTATTACATTAGCAATTAGCATCGTAACATTATACTAATATGCCTTCAATCATGAAACAAATTCCACAAATTCCTCGATCAACCTATTCTTCTCAACATGGCTCTCACGTTCAAGAGAATTGCCAATGAACTGTATCATCAGACTAAGTCTATCTTCCAGGTTGAAGGGCGATATTGTGGAGTATATCATGCTTAATATCGTAGAGAAATGCTGGCTTGCGTCTGCGTTTGCGACATTTTCGAGTGTATAGTTGATGATATCCCGATCAACCTTGTTCTCCACGCCAGCAAACAGTAGCAGGTGGATCACCTCGATCCTACATTCTCGGACAGCGTTCTTATATCCAATTATAGCTGCCTAGATTATTATTAGCCAGATGTTTATTACACAAATAGTTCATTGAGAATATCACCTCTCCACAAGTTGACGTGAGCCAATCAATACGTGCTCCTCCCATGACTAGCCAAAATAAGAACTTGACAGCCTCCTCATCCCATGGGCCCATCAACAGGGTATGGGGTATTTCTGTGTCTTTGGCCACGTGGACATACGTCCGCAAGCGATTCAAACTCGCAAAATGTTGAAGTTGTATATCAAAATTTGACTCTCGTATTTTGTCAAAGAGAAAAAGATATCTGGCAAAATCATTGTCGAGTAGCTCAGCTGCTGAGACTGTATTTGGGTTGACGAATTCGCTACCACCTTCAATGCCCCATAGATTATCATCACCCCACATCCTCTTTGTAATGGAGATCCCCGAGAATCGACGTCCTTGTCCATACTTCCTCACCCACTGATCTTGACTTCGGAGAAGCACCGGCAACCTTGCCCAACGGCATCTTAAGATCGGAGACTAAGCACATATTGTCAGGAGAGCACATCTACGGCTCGGAATCTAGGCTTACCTGGAGCCAGCAAAGCGTATTACCTTCGTTTCCCCAGAGGTAATTGTCACGAAATACCATGCTCGACATTCCATAATACGATTCCCAGGTACCACCAAAAGCGGCAATAATGGTCTGAGTGTAGATGGCTTCGCTGCTTAGCTTTCCTCCTATAACAGGACTGCATGCCGGCAAACTCAGGTTCAAGCAGTAGAGAAAAATCGTCTCGAGAAGTTCCGTTGGCAATTTCTCGAGTTGGGACATCTTAAGCTTCGATTTGATATTCTTCATAGTGCGGACTTTCGGTTTTCGAGGTGCGGAAGACGAAGGTTGCAATATATGTGAGGTGAGCTTTGAGGATTGTAGTTTGAGGGGCCTGCCACGAGGTCGTTTCTATACTCTGGAGTTAGTTGGATTGGCACTGTATTTGCTTTTGTTATGAGAACGTTTCATACCAGAATCTTTCTTGCCAGAAGCGCAGATTTACTAGAATCGCGAGTATTCTTTCCCGGTATCTTAATTGGTGTTCCACCCATGGTTTCTAACAATCTATTACTACTAGATAGGCACTGGGAATGAGGGCCTTCTTCCAACTTGGTAGTTTTGTACGATTGATGTCATAAAACTTCATCTCACCGCTTTTGTTCTGCCATCTGAATTGACCCTTATCGGCCAAGGCGGTGTAATACAATTATGTTGCCCCTCATGTTTTACGATTTGTTGCTTAGGTAGGTCAACAACAGTTGGAGC
Source organism: Ciborinia camelliae (assembly GCA_025890175.1). Classification (NCBI taxonomy): domain Eukaryota; kingdom Fungi; phylum Ascomycota; class Leotiomycetes; order Helotiales; family Sclerotiniaceae; genus Ciborinia; species Ciborinia camelliae. Next base: position 1,443,945 of record JANPYM010000013.1, read on the forward strand.
AAAACCCTTTCAGTTCATTCAAGATCTTCCAACCTGGGTTGTACCCGAAAAGACTAGGCATAGGTATCAATTGGATACACCTTCTATGGGTTTTCGCAAATCCATACTCATCATCCGATATTGAGAAATTATTTGAGAAATTAAGCGCTCCCAGTGCAAAAATGAGGAGATTCCTCTTTATCCTGGAAGAACTTCAGATGGAACAATGAAGCTCATTATTCCTTCAGAATCCCTCAAATACTTGTCTTCGTTGCATCTTCTCACTATAGTAGACTTGCCTTACAATAGTGATGAAATTGTATCAGAAATGGACTTTTCTTTGCTTAGGACTACAAATAATACCATAAAGTAGTGGATACCCAGGTAGTGCATCGCCTCGGGAAAAGAGACCCCAAAGCCCCTTCGTATCCGAGAATTTTATAAAACGCCATTTCTCCCTCCACGCCTTTCAAGTCATTCTTTACACCGGAAAAACATCTGGCACTTGAGAGGCAGAAGTTTCTCAATTTTTATGTATGTTGATTCAATATTATAGTATAAATAGCCATTAACAGTTCTTCCGTCCCGCCCAACAGTTTGGACTCTTTTTCAATGATCAAACTAAATCCAGATATTCGACTATAAATGTCTACTCCAATTTCAAACATCCAACAACTCCCTTTCCATCTTATTTAAAGAACTCGAGACTCCTTAAGCTCAAACTCACTCCTTTCTACATAGTACTACACAGTAAAAAACTTTCAATCTGACAAACAAATCAGATCAAACCAAACCAAATCCAGAATGTCTTTCAACCCTATCCCCTCCCCTTTCATCCTCCCCCATCCTCCCCCGCTCCACGCAGCCTGGATATCCCACATCCCTTCCCTTCCATCATCCAACCCCTCCACTGACCCTTTCATCCGCAAAGCCACTTACCGTCAAAACTGCATCGATCAAAATACCCTCCTCCTCCGTACCTCCCTCATCCACCTCACACAAAACCTCCTTGTAACTTCCTCTTCCGTTCCTTCACCCGCAGGTCATCAAATACCGACTCGCCTCTATACACCTACTTTTCTCTCCGACCCCGATTCCGCACCACTGGCCATCTATTTTCACGGCGGTGGTCTATTTGTGGGGGATCTCGATTGCGAGGATTTGACATGTCGCGCTCTCTCACTATCCCTATCTACACCCCTCCTCTCGATTTCTTACCGGCTTCTCCCCGATTTCAGTGCCGATGATGCAGTATCCGATGCTCTATCCTCGTTCACTTACCTCTCCGCCACTTTCCCCAAACGGAAATTTATACTGGTAGGAAGCTCCAGTGGTGGACAACTAGCTGCTACTATTGCACTTACCCATCTTCAAGAGCGGAAAGGAAAGGAGAGGATATTAGGAATAATATTACGATGTCCGGTAACATGCGATGCTACAGATAACGGGGTAAGTATACCGGCGGAATGGAAGGATTTGCATAAGAGTATGAGCAAGGAGTTTTATACTGGCATTTTGAATAAACCGGCTGTGACAAAGGAGAATAGGGTGAAAGAGTACAAGATGCCTTTGGAGATGTTGGGGCAGATGTCGAAGCCTACGAAAGTGGACAAGCTTGGAGGAGCATCTAATATAGAAGTCAAGACAAAATGGTTCATACAGCTTTGTACAAACGATATTTATTATTCGGATGGGGTGTGTCTAGGAGTTGGGTTGAGGAAAAGGGGATACGTTGTGAATATGAGGGTGGAGGTTGGGTGGCCGCATACTTTTTGGTTGAAGGGGATGGTATTGGAAGAAGCTCAGGCGGCCGAGAGAGAGTTGGTCAAGGGGGCAAAGTGGGTTTTGCGTAGTTTGGACAATGCGAGAGAAACTGATAATGAGGAAGCTCGAGTGCAGGGAGAGACTGATTGGGTATCGTGGAGTGAGGAAGTCAAGTTGTCAGAGAAGTAGGTTGTGGATGGATGGATAGTTTGGTATTCGTGGGTAGTTTGAGCCGGTTGTGGGACCTCGTATGCAGCTGATGAAAATGATGGTTTGCTTTCCAATCTACATTTCTCCTGACTCCAAGAGTGATGAATTCATATACATGCATTCCCAACACCTCAAAAGGTTAATTCGACGAATTTTTAACAGCATCATTCAATCAAAAGAACAGATTCATCAACACGTCAGAGCGTTGAGGAAACAATATCATGATTAGCCAACTTGGCATGTGAAGGATCAGCCACGATAATCTTGCTTCCTCCACCACCGGTTCCTATTTACAATAGTACAGGTAACAAAGAAAAGGGGAGCTCGAGTTTATTCCATTTAAAGCATAGAAAGGTCGCCGAATTTCTCCTGTGAATGTATCAGTCTCTACACCATCCCAAATCACAAAAATATCCCATATTAAACGTACCTTGTAACCTGGAACACCCCAGCGACCCTTGGAAACGAGTTGAGCAGTCTTCTCATCGATATCTGGGCGAGCAGCAGCAACTTCGTCCTATAACACATCAAACATTAGCCAACCCCATCTCTTTCCTTTGGCTCTTCCCATCCCTTCACAGAACCAATACATACCACAGTCAAATCCTCAAATGGTCTAGCCTCCTCGATATTCTTCAAGGTCGCCTCCAAATCCTTCAATTCCAAATCCACTCTACCCTTGGTCTCCTCTGCATTCTTAATAGCCTGTGCCTCAAAAGTTTCAATCGCCTTAATCTGTCTGTCGACATCATATGTTGCTGGCTTGAATGTAGAGAAGTATTTCTCGATTTCGTCGACCACGGCGGTGTTCTTGAGGATCGACCTGTAGTGTGCGAAGTCTACTTTGGTTGGTTGCTCAGAAAGAGCTTGCACGCGGCGTCGAGCATCTTCGTTGCGCTTCTTGAAGGCTTGGAGGGAGGACGCGGTGGCTCCCTTGAGTCCGAGGGATTGGGAAACTTTGGCCCAGTCAAGTTTGAGGGCTGCGCTGCGCTGTTGAAGTAGTGTGGTTAGTAATGATTCGGACTCAATGAGAGCGAGAGGAGTGAAGGTCGGGGTACAAGTCTTCGGAATTCTTCGGAGGGGTGCAAAGTCTGCACGACAGCGAGGTTTGGGGATGAAGATTGACTGATAGCAACAGGACTCCAATTAAGAGAATTGACTTACTCCGGCTGCCATTGTGAAGGTGTTGATATGATTAGGGAGTGAAAAGCTGAGATGTGTTGACTTCGTCGTCAAAAAGCTGCAAGTCTCGGTTCGAGCTAGAAAATGTATGATCACGTGAGTATACCCCAATGTTCAGCCTGATGAAGAATCCTAGATTCATCAGAGCAGAACTGAGCCAATTCTTGGAGATTTGTAGTATGTCTTTGTAATTCACGTAATTATCAGATGATCATTAAATACGACACACTTTTGAATGTACTTCATATTTCACAGGTTTGAGTGTGTTGATGCATATTGAGGTGGCATAGAATCGAATTGCGGTCGTACTTTCAAGCACTCCCAAAGTGATTCGGGTATGTATGTTATTGTATATCCACGTTATACCATTGCCATCCATTTATGTAACGTCAACCTAAAACGGCAATGCGTAAAGATCCAGCTAAACCAGCTTAGAACTATATGCTTAAAGCCATGATAGAGTTGACTATATCGTTGTCATTCTCCTTCAATGCCTTCACGGCCTTGTTGCGCGAGACACTGGCTTGGGTCATGACCAATTCAATATCCTTGTCCTCAAGTCCAGTGGCATCAACCTCCTCTCCATCATCCTCTTCCTCTTCTTTCTTCTCATCACCGGTATCGACAGCCTTGCCCTTTCCGTGATCGTGGGAGTGGTCGTGTCCAGAGTGATCGTGACCATCGTGATCGTGGGACTCTTGAGCAGCCAATTGTGCGGCAGCGGAAGCTTGAGCTTGAGAGTTAAGATCCTCAATCTTAGCCTCACCGAAAACACTGGAGGTAATTATTAGATCAAGATGTATTTTTGAAGTGCGGGGTAGAAATTCCTTACATGTATGTGTTGCTGGTTGGGGACTTGTAAACCTCTGGGTTGTTGATAACAAAGAGGATCTATAGACACCATGCATGATCAGTAAATAGTCGTAAAATTATGCTCGAGTTCTATCAGAGCTACACTGCGCTTGTGAAGCTGTTTGAAGCTCCAGGTCTTGATCGCGGGAAATACCTTCACAAATCGCAAACCAACTAGAAATTACTTACGTTCTTTGGTCGTCTCAAAGTGACTCTGGTAATACCAGGGACTCTTGTAAGACCAAGCTTAGCAATTGACTTGCGTGCCTTCTTCTCGTTACGGGAGTGGACGATGGCTCCAGCACCTGCTGGGATTCCAGAATCTACCTCTCCCTCTGCCTCAGAATCAGAGCTTTCGGATCCCTCATCCTCTGCAGTAACTTGTTGCTTAATTGGCTCCTCATTGTCTGGGAGTTCTTCGATGCGTGGGTTGGACATATTGGGCGGTGGTTATGGCTGTGCAAAAATGTGTTAGAGATTAATAAATGTTATTGTCGTTGTTTTGGTTTTCCGAAATTTTGTGTGCGCGCTAAAGAAATTGGGGGGGCAGTTTTCTTGTACGCCGGAAAACTCCACAACAAGGCTGAAAACATTGTGAACATAATGGCATTCACTGACCTGACTTTACAAGAAGACGATGATGTGGTATAAGAACTTATGGAATCAAATATTGAGGATGTCGCTGTTGCAGTTGTTTAGGGTTGTGAGAGTTCGCTAATTATTAGGTAATCATGATATCTACGGAGTCTTCTGGCTAAGGCTGGGCAGAGAGCCACTCTGCGGGTACAATTTTGTAACGACGTCAGACTGGGTCAAGGTGCATTTGGTATTGTTGAATTATTAGTATCAGTATCTGGACTTATCCGATAAAGCAGTATAATGGTATAATGGCTCATAGTTCATTGTGCAGGAATATGTCCCGCAGCCCTTATGTTGAGGATGTTTCAAGATTCCAGAACCAAATCACACTCAAAATAACGCCCAGTATTCAGATCTAGAGAATTGGTTTGGAGGTATTTTTGAAGTCCATATGCTCATTACGCCGGTCAAATTGACGTAGGATACAAAGCTCACTTAAGAGCAAAGGAACCCATCAACCCTTGTGTAGTTTTGCTTGCGCTCCCAAATATCCCATTACCAAATCTATGCCGCGGCAATCTTAGCCCTGGCGACCTTAACTTGGAATCCAGCCCGCTTTCTCAATCTCATAACCTTGAATCGCTCGAAATCTGTCAAAGCAGCTCTCTTGGCTTGCTTCTGACGCTTCTGTGCCCATGGGCTTTGTTGCCACAACTTCTCGATACCAGCCTTCTCCCACTCCTTTTGAACAACACCGGTGCGCGCGGCTCTTGGAAGACCCTTGAGGACGAGGGGTGTGAGGACGACATTGGCGAGAGAGATTGCTTGTCTGGGAACAGCGGCGACTTTATCGGTTGCTGGGCCATCGATAAGAGCCTATATTTTAAACGTCAGACTTCTGCCCTTCATTCCAACTCTTTTTTTTTGTCATTTATACATACACGCTTGTGGTCGATGATCTCAACGATCGCGGCAAGCTTGCCATCGTGTGGTCCACCAGTTACGAGGACGACACGGCCGACCTCAACCAGTCTCCATGAGGATGTTTTGATATCTGCGTCACCCATTGTGATTGCTTCTGAAAAGAGTGGTATTAGTTAATGCGTTCTAGAAGTTCAATCAATCGAGGACACAATTGAGGAAAACGTACGGGGCGTCGTTGGTCGAGGATTTGTCGATGTTTGTCGTTGATGACTTTCGAATTGCGAAATCGAAAAAGTCGACGGTGGGCATAAAATCTAAGCGAAGATGGCCCTAGGGAGTTGAAGCCTCAGGCATGATTGGACAGCACTCAACCTACGCTAGATTGAATTAGCGTCATTTTGGAAGGTTCAAAGCTTCCGAATGGATCTTGAAAATCTTATAAAAAATTCTTCCAATCAATTTCTCCATCTTCCTTTCAACTCACACACAACAACAAAATCATGAGAAATATCATGGCTTGAATTGATTTATTCTCCCAATATGCCTCTCATTGAGAGACCTTCTGTGTAAACACAGGGTATGAGGTTCGTACATCACAATTCTTTCACTCCCCTTATTTATTTAAATGATGAGATAATTTGCGATTGACCTCACTTTGATGGCACCCTCGCCGGGGTCGCTATATCATGCGAGTGGATGAAATTCATTCTTACATATTCTGATTTCTTTTACAACAATTATTACTCTGTTGGTACAACTTGGAAGGAACTTCATTGCTAACAGTTCGAAGTATTAGGAAGTGTATGGTTGACCACCTCCCCAACAACAACTTGCTACACATTTCACCTCGACAACTAACATAGACTACCAATGGTCTTTATGTTTATTTAGTAAGGTATGTTACAATTCCTTGCGCAGCATTCCACACATTTTCTACTATGATTAAGAAAAATGCACTGAAAATACTGAACTCTCCGGAGTCATGAAAATTCAACTTAACCAAGATCTATGAGCTCGAAAAACATTCACTTCTCTATTAGTTGCAACGCTTTTAGAAGCCGTTTACTAACTGTCCTGAAGTAGGAATATTTGACGCTATTCATTACACTGGAAAACGATGGCTGGATTGACTTGATGGCTATTGACGGACTTCGATCAGAGAGTGTGGCAGAGGCCATAGCGAAAGCAAGAGTTAGTTCTGGCATATGTAAGGGAGCTGCCCATGGCATTACTAGATTTGCTTTTATAATCTCGAAACAAATAATTCTCCATCAATCTCAATCTTAATCTCTCGTAATTTATCGCATTTGTCTCTGCTATAAACTTGTGACCCATGGCCAAGATCTTTTGCTCTCATGTATTTGTCTGCTATTATATGATGGTATATATAAGGCAGGTATATCTTTACCAGCAATTTTAACCATGATTCTACAAATGCCCCAAGTCAATCAATACCTAGGTCGTATCGTTGTGCTCGATATCTGTGATTCAGTTGTTGATATTGGGTTGTTTTTTTCTTCTTCCTCATATTACTCAATACCTAGTAGGTAAATACCTGTAGTATGCATGGTAGGTATAGTACCTAGTATTTATTCCCATTCATTCATTTCATTTACTATCCTGTTTACCTAGGTAGGTATGTCTTAGAGAATCAATGCGTCGAACAGATCCCCTCTCATCTCCATGTTTGATTCGACCTGCTTTGGAGATGCAGTGCAGCGGAAAAGCGGATTGGATTGAAAAGAGTGATCTTTGAACGAGCTATGCTTCCAAAAGAGCCAATCACAATTTCAAGTTAGCATTGGAGTCGGAAATCCGGGGTAGCATAGGACCTCGGTGATCAACAAGAGCTTTACCGGTAAAAACATTAGGTAGGTAGGTAGGTCAAGTACATAATTCCAAGGTTGTTCAACATATTGTACTACTCTACCTTCCATTTTCCTTCCCTCATCCTTTCCGTTCAATAATTTCTGATAATCGTAACTTCTTTTGCAACGTTTTATATTCTTAGATACAAGATTGTCCAGGTAATGATACAGCTTTAACCTTACAAAATCTACGGTATATCATTGTTATGGCTCTCGGTACGTTGACTTTCAACCATATAAGCAAGCTCGCATTCTAGAGCCACGACTGTACACTGCCGATTTCGACTTACCTACCTTCAAAACATGTGTTTCTTTCTACAATCCACAATTTAGACAGGCTTATAATTAATGTTCAAAATATATACTGATAATGAACAGCAGCAGGGGTCGTGGCCGGTACATCTGCTGCGGCAATGTACCTCGATGGCAAATATTCTTTATTAAAAGATTTGAACGACAAATTAAAAATGAGAAGAGTTATGAAATTGTACGCAGAAGCTCGTAAGTCACTCCTTCGGATCATTCTACTCTGACCTAAAACATACCTACAGAGAAGAAGAAACGATTATGCCTTTATTATCTTTTTGAGGACAGCGTTAAGGCTCACCCAAATCGAGAATGTCTGTGGTCCCGTGAGGAATGTTACACCTGGGCGGAATCTTATGACCGAGTAAACCAATACGGTCAGTGGTATCTATCTCAAGGTGTGAAGCCCGGCGACCTAGTGGCATTCTATCTCCAGAATTCTCCAGACTTTTTGTTTGCATGGTTAGGGCTATGGTCAATTGGAGCTGCTCCAGCAATGATTAACCACAATCTGGCTGGTCAGGCTTTAATTCATTGCATCAAGGTCCCCAAGGCAAAACTCCTTCTAGTCGATGATGATCTGGAACTGAGAGATAGAATTGAGGCTGAGAAAACCACGTTGGAGGGAGAAGTTGGAATTAGGATTGTAGTTCTGGATTCTTCTACGCTATCGGAGATTCGAAGTGTAAAGGCAGAAAGACCTGAAGATATTTATAGGGAAGGAGTCAAAGGAAATTCGTCTTTGGGTCTACTATATACTAGGTTGGTGCTTTACGCGGTCTGTGAGAACCTGGCGGCTAATTAATCTCAAGTGGAACTACAGGGTTGCCGAAAGGATGTAATTTTGCAGTATCTAGAGGCTACACGGCAGGTGTTTCGGTGGGTTCCAGCTTGGTCGATGAGAATGTTTCAGAATCGCTTACAACTTCTATAGCGCGCAGCAGGTAAATCCCCAATCAAGGATGATGACCGGTGGTACAGTTGTATGCCATTGTATCACGGGACTGGCGGTATCACTGCCGTGGTGAATCTGATGAGTGGCATCACGAATTGTGTCGGCAAGAAATTCAGCACAACCAAGTTCTGGGAAGATGTACGAGACTCAAGAGCTACATGGTTCACTTACGTTGGAGAGACCGCTCGTTACTTGCTTGCTGCACCTCCCTCGTCACAAGACAAGGATCATTGTGTTCGTGGCATGTATGGAAACGGTATGCGTCCAGATGTGTGGAATAAGTTCAAGGATCGATTTGGTGTACCCGAAGTTGTAGAGTTCTTCAATAGTACAGAAGGAGTCTTCGCGCTGAGGAATCACGCACGCGGAGATTTTCTGGCAACTTGCGTCGGACATCATGGTCTCATCACAAGATGGCAGTTCCATGATATTTACGTCCCTGTTAAAGTGGACGAGATTTCTGGTGCTATCGCTAGAGATCCGAAGACTGGTTTCGCTACTCGGGAACCTTTCGAAAAAGGTGGTGAGATTATCGTTGCTATTGCTGACACCAATACGTTTGCGGGATACTTTAATAATCCAGAAGCGACGAACAAGAAGTTTGAGAGGAATGTTTTCAAGAAAGGGGACCTTTATTACAGGAGTGGAGATGCTCTCAAGAGAGATAATGATGGAAGATGGTATTTCTTGGATCGATTGGGAGATACATTCCGTTGGAAAGGAGAAAATGTCAGTACAGTAGAAGTTGCGGAGGTTTTGGGAAAATACGAGGGTGTTGTGGAGGCTATTGTTTATGGTGTTCAATTACCTTCACACGATGGTAGAGCTGGGTGTGCTGCGGTATTCATCGACCCAAGCATCAACAATTTTGATTTCGCCGGGCTTCTCAAGTAAGTAAAATATATATCACTAGAGATGCATACAACCAAACTAACACATCCAAGACACACGCGAAAGCATCTCCCTAAATACGCAGTTCCAGTCTTCCTCCGAGTCGTTAAAGAAATGGTACCGATCCATAATAATAAACAGAATAAAACACCACTTCGTGAGCAGGGTGTTGATCATGATAAAATTACGGCAGATGATAAATTACTCTGGATTGAGGAGAAGGGAAAAGGCAATACCTATGTGGAATTTCATAGAGATCATTGGGCAGATTTGGAATTGGGAAAGGCAAGGTTGTGATCTTTTTCGATTTGAAGGATTTTGGTCGTATTGGTTGGATCTGGAGGATGCTCCGCTAGTTACATATGAGAAATATGCAAATTGATTCGCACTACCTATGGGTATGACATCCGATTTGGATTCTGAGAATTGGTTACGGGTTCATTTTTACAGTATCTTTCGACATCAACAATGGAGTCGATCTAATGCATCAATCTTTCTAAGCACCTCCAAGTGGGATACTTCATAAGTTCATCCAAACCACGGAATTGGCCTCCTTCTAAGTTTGAATCACTAAATAGCCCTAATCTAGTATCATAATTAGGTAGGTCTTTCACAGGTACAAGTCGGCATCAATATTTCCCTCTTCATTCTTTGATCCAGTTATGGAATGCAGTTGTGGAGACCCGAAAGTCTCATAAGAAGGAAAGTTGTAGCTGGATATTACCTTTGTCTAAAAAGTACTTTCTGTCTTTCTGTCTGTCTTTTGGTCAAAAAGTCATTAAAAGATAGAGATGGAGAAGGATTCCTATGTGAAACCCCACCACTATTTTCAGTAGGTATATATGCTAATATGCTCTCTTTACCTGCTCCTGTCGGGATGCCGCGTTCCATTATTAAACGATGGAGTGTAAGCTCTTTAAAAAAACCCCATTCTGATCTTCATTGATGGCACCGTAGCAGACACTATGATCATGATGATATAAGGATGTGCCACATAATCCCAAGCGAATACTCAGATTCTCGTCCCGGTCCATGAAGTTTAGAATCCGGTGTCATCTTAAGAGGTTCCATGAGGCCTTTCAAACCTATCGCGATCGCACTCGGAGCAGACGTGAGATTGTGCGGGAAAGGTGGTTTCCTTATCGCCAGAGGCAGAGACAACTTTCGAATTCCACATATCAAGATGATGGTTCTCCTTCACAATCACCATCAATACAGCGCTACAGGAACTGGGCCATCTTCAACAGATCAACCGTAGACGCTATCAAGGACAAAATCAGAACTAGTCTTCGGATCGCCAGGGTCGCTCAGCATCTGATGGATCAGCTAGCTCATGGATATCAAAATCGACGAAACGTAAGTAATTTTCTTACAAGTCATCCAAATTTAGGCAGTTATCTAAAGAAAACGAGCAGTATCGAAGAATAGAGCCACGAAGGGATTATGGGGGCGATTAGCGTCGCGGACCGTGATGATCCTGCAGCAGACTGATTGAATATGCACAGATGATATCAAGGGTGGGTAGTTTAGCAGGTACTAGGAAACCAAGCTTGTCTACTACGGTACAATGTTTGCGGTTTTTTCAGCATTTTATTTTTTAAAGCCAGTGAAAAGGGTTCTTCTAAACTTGAAAGGGCTTAAAGCATGCCCACCAAGGGTTGATTGTTCATATGGGATGGGGCTTCAGATTATGGAGCACCTTGAGAGTTCCATTCTATCTTAACATTTTCTTTCTAAATAGGTATGGTATCAATTGGATAATCCGTTACTATATTGGGAATCTGTTCGTAGTACTTCATTATACAATATGGTTGTAGTATATGTTTTCATTCACTCCGACAAGATCTTGAGTATTTAGCAATCTGAAGATTGAGTGGTTAACCCTAATGTACGACAGACAGAACTGCAAGATCTGTTATGAGATGAGAATTTGTTAAGATTCCGAGAGAGCTTAGACTTTGTGATGTTAGATTGGGGGATGGAATGATAGTAACCCCATTTTCAAAATAGATTTATATATGCTAATGTTGCCAAATTATAATTTTGTATCATATCTCCTTAATGTACTTGTCACAAATGGCACAGTTTTATGTTGCAGTATAATTTTTTAAAACGATAACCTTGTGATGCTTGAGTCAAGAACGGGCAACTTTCTGTAGTCAAATGCTTCCACTAACCACTGGGGATGAAGAACAATTCATATCCGTTTGATCGTCATCTCCCCTGAATCCAAGAAAATTTTGGTGTTCTGTTGGGCACCAAAGATGCCCACTCGCCGATACAAATCCGGTCCCAGCTTTGAGGGTTCGAACAGTAAAGTACTAAACCAAGTTGAAGTGTCTGTGTCGTTCTCAGCCTGTATATCTAAGCATTCCTCGTCTATCATGAACCCCACAAGAAGGCAGTAGATTGATGCCGTTTCATCGACAAGAGAAGAAATAGTGCTTGGCATAACATCCAAACTTAGGCAAGGGCCAGAGTAAAAGTCACGGGAGATTCGTTCAAAACTGAGGCCGGGTATTTTTATGCTTGAATCTTGCTCAGTGACACGATAGGAAAGTTGCGCTTGCACAACCAGCCCTCTAAGTTCCATGAACATTGTTTTCGTCTCGTTAAGAAAGTTGGTGACCGAAAATGGAATGTTACTATTCACATATGAAAAGGCCTCAATGAGCCCTGAAAGTACTGTCGTCTGTGGCATGGAAATCAATGATATCGCCAAGTTCCAAGATTGGGGATGCCCATGACCAGCTTGGCGCAAAATGGGGCTCGACTCTGAGCCTCCGCGTGAAAATCGTGGGCTTCTTTTCTCGATTTATTTTGTTTTGCAGAACGCTCCACAAGATTCCTCTGGCCAAATCATTTTTCCAAATCCCAGCCAAATAAGCAGATTTCTGATGTTCCTGAAAAACAGTTGCAATTCCAGAGAGAGCGACTAATCGATCATTCGCGTATGAGAGCGATAATATAGCATATTCTTTCACCACGTCGAACCATCGTTCAAATACCTCCCAATCTTCTAGATCATTCAGATCAGAAGGCTCTTTGTTTGCGTTTGAAAAGATTTTATCGAGGCCTGTGCACTCACAGCGGAGGGTGGCTTTGCATTCCATGGCCATCTCTGTTGGATGGAAATGAAGAGTGCGGGGTGCTAATTGTCTCTCTTGAAATACCCAAGCTCGTGACAATAAAGGTGTGATTAATGAGTCATCCATTCTTGACTGTTTATTGGGAAGATGGTATCTTTGATGAACAGCTTCAAATGAGGGCCGAATAAAAACGCCGGCCGCTTGCCCCTGCCCGTCACTTGCGCAAACGGGATATGATTTCACGGGTAGATTTACAGAGCCATATCTAAGCTTCGAGGATAGAAGCACCCTCCTCTACTGTCAGAAGATCCTGTTGCGGCTAGGTTAAGATAACTATTTGAATAAACACTTGCCATACGAATCGACTCTTTTTCACAATCCTCTTGATCTTGTTGGATGATGCACAAACTATCGATCCAGAGATATATAATCTCCAGTGCTCGAACGACCATAATAGCATCTTGGAAGATTCTTGGCAATTTCGTCCATGGCACTTCAATCTTGTGATCGGCAAAATTGTGACGAGTAGTTGTCAAGGGCTGCTCTCTCACCCAACAATGACTCAGAGTGATATATGGAGAACACTTTTCTGTTTCGGGCATATCTTGACTCTCAACGAGAGATATTGCTCCTCCGTTCAATTTCATTGCCATGACATCAAGTACGCGAGTGGGAACTCGGGACAATGTCTGAAGGTTCGTGTGGCAAGTTCCATGTTCAACGTCACATTGAGAAACCCATTCTCGTATGATTGAAATGCTCCTATCAATTGAATTATCCATGTATACTTCCTTCGCAGTCCCAATAAACATGGCTGTAGCAGTGGTTCTTGCATTAAATGCATTAGAATCTAGCAGATATTAGAATGTATTAACTAGCAGATGGTCAAGAGAGCTCGTACTTAAAAGTGTAGTGGAGGATATGGCATGATTTGCGGGTCAGCAACTCTGTAGTCTAATCTCGCAAGAAGCCTAGGTGTTAACTATCTCCTTCGTCGAGAACTATAAGCATAAAGTTTAAACTAAACACTATTTTACACTAAAACCTGCTCCATTTAATATTAAAAATAAAAATAAAATCATCATTTTATTATGTTGTAATTCTTACATTATATCAAGAATCATATAATATTAAATAAATGAAACATAACAAAATGTTTTCGTTTCTAATAGAGTTATAGAAGGTTTTAGTGTCTTTTAGTGGAAAAATTTGATTTAAATTCATTTACAACGTCAAATCATTAAAGATTCGGAAACATCAATGAATTGAGCTAACTTTTGAAATCTTTTTAAAGTATCAGATTACTACCAACATAATTGGATAGAAACGATGGAATTAGAAGCATTTCCAAGCAATGAAGGGAGCCTTGTTAGACTGGCCACGATACTGAGAAAAATCGGCTTTGTGATGATGGAAAATCTCGACAACTCTCTATGAAGATCTTTTGAAGATATGACTATTCAGAGTGCTTTGCAATGGCTCTTTAATGCGCTTCTTTACTCTGCTAAGTTGCACTACTACTCTGCCATTGAATATTTTGCCTTGAAGAAAGCACTGGACAGAACAGACACTTTTTGACTTATTGATTCTTCTCCCTATTTCAAACGAAAACACTTCCTAAAGTGACGAGCATCTTCTTTGCAACTCAATTAATACCAGCAATGGATATCTTTTCAGGTCTTTGTATTCTTTGGAGAGACAAAATCCTTTTTTGTGTTGAAGGTATATCATTGCAGTCATGGATCTGAATTTTCTTCAACATGCTTTCGTTGGACTACAAGATCTGTACAATTAGATTGCACCACGCATTGTCGACATCACGCTCTCGAAAATGTGTAAATATCGAATCGTCACTTGGGGTAGATGCCAACATACACCCAAGCATCAGACAGCCCAGTTCCTAGAATATTGCAAAAATGTGAAAGATGGAAACGACATTCACCCGAATGGTAGCTTGAGAGATTGCAGTCCACGAACCTTTCGTAAAAATGAGAAGAAATTAGACAATCGTCACGTTTGTCAAGTCTGCCACGGGTAAGCAATATCCCTACTCGTTAGGAAAAATGGTTTTCACGTTGGATCCTGCTAACATGTTTAAAGCACGGCTACGGAATACAGTCAAGATCCCCTACGACACAGCGATGAATTTTATAACCTGTTTGGAAGGAGGACAACTGGACCATGAGATTGGGGGGCTCCTTGATCTCATGTCAAACTACGGTTCCTAGGAACAAGGCAAAGCAGGGTTTGGTCAACTGAAGTCTCCTTATCACAGCCATAGCTCGTAAACATAGTGCTAAAGTGCTGCGAGAGTCCTTTGCATTTTGCAGGCATCGGAGAAGAATAACAAAATTTAGCATAGAACCGAAATATTCATAGCCTTCGCTTCATTCTTGATGTGATTTTCTCCACGGTAACTATACTGTAAATGGTTCAAACCGAAGATCTCATCTTGCCAACAAAATACGATGAAACGAAGGTGGGGACTGCCTTGCAGAGCGGTACCAAACCACTGATAGTAATAAGGCAAAGTTTCTATATATCAGCTCCCTCAAGAGTGTATCACCTATTTACCGAGATTGGATTGAGGTAGTTAAGTAACACATGGATCTTTTGTTGAAGACCTAAAACAGAAGACCGCACTTTACCAGAATATCAACATAGAAAAGAAAATAGACAAGTTCAAGGCATCCAATAATGATGGTTTGAAGACCCCTTAAACCTCTTACTGAGCCAGGGTGGTATGACTGAAATTGAGTACTCATCTTTGTGCGTGAGCTGGGTCCTTACACAATTCATGCTTCAACTCGTTAAATGGACAGAAGTGAAAGGGAAGTTAATGAAACTATTCATACATCCATCACCTTTCTAGAGTGTTGTTGTAAGATTTTACAGGAAGAGATGTGTGCCGTAAACTTTAAGGGGGCGGACGAGCCATGCATTGTGAGAGGAAACACCACAGCCACTACTGCAAGACGATAGAAATACTGGCGAGGGCCAGTGGTATTTGGTATTTTTATGGCTAGAGCTAAAGAGACTCGCCGCAACCATGAAAACTTTGTACAAAATTCTAGATTTAAACCCCCCCTGCCAAAATAAAAATTGTTCTGTGCCTTAAATTGCAAGTGAGTGAACGAGGAGATACCAGCGTACTTCGCTTTCCATGTTGGGCCATGTTCATCTCGGTTTTTATTGGGAGGAATCTTGCCTGAAAATTGAGAAACGGCATGATTCCTATGCCACTCAGCACTCAGTCAAGGTACTGTAAGGTCGGGAGTTTTGTATTAATTGGGAAAGGAATGATATTATTCATTACTAACTAAGATAAAGGTTTTATATTAGCTAAATATATAATTGATTATATAATGCTTCAATAAACTGTTCCTTTCTTTACAGTACACAAGGAGAGATAGGTAAAAAGTCCATTATGAAAGCGTTAAGA
The DNA here is from genome assembly GCA_025890175.1 of Ciborinia camelliae. Lineage (NCBI taxonomy): Eukaryota > Fungi > Ascomycota > Leotiomycetes > Helotiales > Sclerotiniaceae > Ciborinia > Ciborinia camelliae. Next base: position 1,459,986 of record JANPYM010000013.1, read on the forward strand.
TAAAAATATGAAACGTAAATCGAAGAGATCCGCGTCAAATTCTCAATATGCCTTAAACGTCCGTGCGTAAACACGTAAGCCACACATTATCTAGACATCCTTCAACCCCTGAATTTAATCGTGGCTTGACGCTGGGAACGGGCCTGTGGACCTGTACGGAGTGGAGTAGATCGAGATCTCAAACTCTAAATCAATTTATACTTTTCTCATTTGACGACCTCTAATAATTTTGTAGATATAATTATACTACATCAATCATGTTAAAACTTGGATCTGGAAACCGATGGGAAATTCCAAGGTTGAGCTGGAAGGAATTTATTCTCTAGATTGCACACCCAAATGACTGGTAATTCTCTCCATCTCTAATCTAAATTATATACAAAAGACTCCCTAAAATTACACTAAACAATATCATCTCCTCAGGTTTTATATAGTCCAACAATTTAGGGTTGGTTATACAAAAGACTCCCTAAAATTACACTAAACAATATCATCTCCTCAGGTTTTATATAGCCCAACAATCTAAATTACCAACACTAAAATCATAATACCTATGGCAGCAATCAAACTTCCCTTAACACTAACCTTTGAAACTCCGGAGTCCATATACGGATACGCGGTAACGGCACTAATATCACTCGTTCCAGTCGCGCTATAGGCACTCGGAATAGCAAATGTGAAAGTTTCAGTGCTACCTACAGCCTGAGTAGCCGTATCGATGAGGATATCAGTACCAGTTACCGATATGCTAGTTGAGGTAATAATTTGGGAAGATGCGGAGGTGGGTTTTGTGACGAAGGAGGTTGTGGCGTAGGTTGGCGTGAAGATTACAGGATTGGTTGTTCCGGCCAATGTAGCTTGCGCGCTATGGGATTGGGGGGTGCTGAGGTCTTCGGCAAGGGTGGGAGCGGATTGCATGGGGATTACAGTGGCTGTGGAGAGGATGGTGAATGATTGGGCGGAAATCACAGCGCTGGAGCTCACGGCTTTGACGGGAGCCTCGTGACATGCTATTCTGCCAGATACGAGGGCGCCGGAAGCGACGCATGCGGTGGAAGACACGTTAGTGGTCTCACTTGAGATGGAAACACTAGAAATTGGCGCAGAAGATGTGATAGCAGCCTCAGTCTCGCTAGAAACTTCGCCTGAGTGTATAATAGTGCTGTAAAGTGTAGGAACCGATTTGATGCTTGTATTAAAACTTTGAAAAGTCGTGGTCGAATAGGTATTTACGCTGGATGGCGATGGAGTAGCTTCTCCTTCAGCAGCGGTAATAGGGCAAATACTGGTTGAGAGAATAATAGTATCAGTCACAACAGATCCAAGTTCATCAGTGCGTGTGTTTTTTCCGTAAATGGTTGAGGTGGTGTGGGGATATGGAACGGAGGTTGTGGTAATAACTCCGGCGATATAAGATGCTTCTACAGAAGATCCCCGAACAGAAGATGCCTCTATGGAAGATTCTGGGCAAGCGGTTTGGCCAGAGAGAAGAACACCAGTGGAAACGCATGCGGTAGATGATAATGAACTAGCGGTGACAACAGAGGCGATTGATAAAGCTTCAGATGTTGCGATGCTCAAGAGAGGTTCGGCCCGAGCAGTCGAACTGACTACAGGGCCAGCAGTAGTCGAAATTTTGGTTGAAGTAGCGGTGATATAAGCCGATGTTGATGCGACACTATTTATGATCAGTATATATTAACTGACACCTAGGATTTCTAAATACTTACGCCGTATCACTAGTGGCAGCCAAAGTATCGTTTTGGTAAACCTTTACGCTATTGATGAGCCAATAGGCCTCCTTGTATGCTGCTGGGTTTGCTCCAACATAACTGTCGCAAGTAGGATATTTTTCTGCATCATAACAAGTTGTTTCTTGCCAAAATCCGGTTTGTCCAGCATAACCGCCACAGAATGTTGTATCGAACACGATTTTGTGATTGGCAAATAATTCATCAATGTTGCACACTCCTCCTTCAGTAGTAAAAGCAGGAAGGGTCCATGTGGAGGGATCTGGTGTACCGGCAGTAATATCGGCCGGAATTGCGTCAGGTCCAAAGTTCCACATTCTAATAACATCGCTGGTCCATTGCATGGCGTATACACCACCTCCGTTACTGTTGAATGTCGTTCCATAAGAGTTTGGGTCGGAATTGGTACCGGAACATGCAGACGTAGCATCTTGGGCTCCAAATATGCTTGAGGTAGCAGAGTCATCACAGTTGTATGTGGTGATATTATCTTTGAGTTGAGTTGAGTATTGGTTGCCGGAGATGTAGCATCCTTCTTTGGAATGAAGTGTTTGCAGACTGACAGTCTTTTCGTTGATGTTTTCAAGAATATCTATCTCTCCGTATTGTGGGTAATTGGTGCTATTGACGGTCCAGAACGCTGGCCATGTACCGCAAATGCTAGCAGGCATGTGCGCAAGGTCGGCAATGATCAAACCATGAGTGTAGGTCTCTTTACTTTGTATCCTAACACTGGACCGGCCAGTTGTGACCACATTAACGTAGTCCACACCCATATAAGCTTGTCCATTCTCGACCGTTGTCAATGCCACACCAAGCGTGCTATTTGCATTTTCGGCTACTTCTTTAGAGGTGTATGAAACGAATCCGGTTGTTGGGTCGGCTCCCTATGGTAGATATCAGATGAGTTCATTTCCAAATAATTTCTTCTCAGAATGTACAATCCGTCCTTCAGTGAGTCCTTCGGATTGTGGCCGGATGATGACTTCATTTTGATCATTAATAGGGTACTCCACGTACCGTATAAAAATCAAACATATCAAAAAAGTTGGTTCCAGCATAGTCATCAATTAACGTATATTTGTTTGTCGCGGAAACCTCACCAAAGAAAGCAAGCGCCAAGGTGGCGGTGGAAATGATTCGCTGAATCATGATTAATGGATTAAAATGAAGAAGAAAGATAATGAGTGACTAGACTTAACAACGTCGGGGAAGAGAAAAGTAGACTTTCTCTCGGAAAGAATGATGAGAGTAGGCTTTAGAAATGGGCGAGAAAAGAATGTATTGTTGTGGGTGACAACAACGTTTTGAACAAGGTGATATGAGTTCTTTTTTGGCAAAACCACACCCATCCAGTCCCAACTTTGATGACTGGGCGGCGCAAAAAGACATTTCGAGACGTCGAAGCCATTTTCATGGTATGGGGGCTTGTTCTGAGCGGAGGTGAATGGTCCCTAAACCCAACATGATAGATTGAAACAAACAAACGACTGGGGTTAAAGATTCGAGATCACTTTTTCTTAGATTCTAGGTACGGATTAAGGGTAAAATCCCGTTTTCTGAACATGTTCGGGCATAACGCCGTGAAGTTCTGGATGAATAGGTACGTGGAGATGAAAACTGTTATGAATATATTGAGAATGTGGATCTTGCAGACCTTCCTTTTGTGTCTTTATCGGCAAATATCGAATATTGATTTGTCCAGTTGGTTCCAGGATTAGTTGATATTAAGCCCCTGTTGCCCCTGATTTTTTGCCATGTGGGTAACTCTACATTCCGCGACTATTCGATAGAATGTGCAGGGTGTATGAATCCATGCTAAGAGGTACGCGCCTTTAAGTATGTAGTGCCGATTGATTGAAAGTTTGAAATATTTTGACACTTTTGATCTCAAATACACTAACCTACCGAGGATCGCCCTACCAAAATCACAAAAGGATGAAAGACAACCGAAAAAGTGCAACCGAAAAAGTGAACCCTCAAAATATTTGTAGTACAAGGCTCCATTTGTTTCTCTGCTTCTCGGTGAGTAATTGAATTTCCTGCGATGCCTGCCCGAGTTATTAGTATTGGTTCATGTACTGCTCGTGATTTGACGCCCTACCTGCCTGGCATGTCATTCCGGAAAGCTCTCAGCTGCGACCTTGCTATTGGTCGCCCGATGTTGGTACGGATGGAAGATCAAGCTTGACTCCAGCTCGGCTGCTGATGTTACATGAAACTTAGGTATCGTACTCGGAGTCATGGAAGTTTGTGCTGACGTGCTGACATGCTGACGCGGGAGGCAGAATTTCGGGTCCTAAGCTTGCCGCGACCTCCCGCAGAAAGGCCTTGAGTGTTTGTTTGAATGCATCACGTGACTATATGGAAACAGCAGTAAATCCACAATCTTCGAAAGAGGTTTAAGATTTCCTGGATGGTGGAGCTCCTGATAGAATTCTCAGCTTGGCTGTTAACTTGTCGCAATCCCAGGAGATGATGAGACAATATACATAAGTATGTCACGCGAATATTCAAGATAAGTTTTGGTCTCGAGGAGATTGAAAGTCATCAAGTTAGGAGATATCATAGAGCTAAACTAGATTGAAAAAAAACCAATGGCCACTCTCCCATGTAATAAAAACCTAAAAAATTGGAAGCAACTCGCCATCAGTTGCTCTTTCCCCAAACACTGACCCGCATTGATAGAGTTTCTCCCCGCATTATATCCATCTTTAAAAAAAACTAAATCAATCAAGATGGGAAAATCAATCAAGGAAAATCAATCAAGGAAAATCAATCAAGGAAAATCAATCAAAGGAAAATCAATCAAGGAAAATCAATCAAGGAAAATCAATCAAGGAAAATCAATCAAAAGTCAAAATCAACCCCAAAATAAGCAATTCAATGAAATCTTCAAATCTGGGGTCAATATTTGTGGTTACAACTCGGCGGCAGTATTCTGCCGAGTTACAACTGCAAGCTATGAATTCGTCGAGCATGATCCTTCATCTTATCACGACGATAAAATTGCTTGGGGCATCCCGGTTCTGGGCAAGAATACTCAAAGGTCCCATGTTTCTTCATGTGACGATCGCAGTCCCCTTGACGTCCAAAGGTTTTCCCACAACCTACAGAGTTGCAAGCAAATCGAGGTGCAGGGGTGACATTGTTGTGGACAGGTCCAGCTGGCGGAATGGCTCGGCGTCCAATAGGTTCAATGTTGGGATTTAATTCTCCAGAAGTAAATTCTTGTTCGATGATCATGTTTGGTGCTGGTGCCAAAAGATTTAATCCTTGGCCACTGAAGTTGGAAGCGAAATCGATTCCGTCCATGAGACCCTGAAAATACATACCAGAGTTTGCGTTTGCCTCAAATGATGCAAAGTTCTGGAAGTTCATAAATGGATCCAAGGGAGCGCTTGTCATATCGCTAACTGAATTGAAATTCCAGTCCGAAACATTTGCGAAGTTGTGTATCTCGCCAGAAAATGATGCTTCCTGGTTGTTGTTTACATCGGTATTGCAATCGGCAATGCCGAAATTGTGAACATTATCGACATTGTCGTACAGTATATTTTCAGTCGTATTGGCGATGGGAATGTTCGAATAGGTTACCCCCAAGTGTCTTGGGATAAGTATAGCCATCGGCCACTAATCCACAGACCATTCAACGAGCCGAAATGATTGATTGGAGTTGTACTGGAAGCGCTGAATTTCCCATCAAGCTGGACGGAGTCTGACTTTGACCTGTACAGAGAGGCATACTTGCGTTAGCTTGAAAAAAAAAAAACTCACATCTCGTTATTATTGGCTTGAAGAGACATTTCCACCATAAGTCTGATCAGGCTTCGATTGAAAGGGGCGGCCAATTAAGAGATGGGGCAAAATGATGGGGCGACGGTTGGGCAGTAATAATGGAGTTTCTCTTGAGCAAGTGTGAGTGTGTTACTGAATCGATGATGCGTAAGGATGTTGATTAATGATGGTCGTAGAGGAAGAGATTGGTCGGAAAATTGGTAAAATTTAAGAATTTCGAGAGGGGGATAACTCTCTATAAGTAAGTATTCATCGGTCAGTACCCTCCTCATTTTCACTTACAGGGATTCTGCTTATAATCCCCGTTGCCTAAATCCAGGCATGTGCTAGGTAGGTACTCAAAATCAATATAGATACCTACCTAGCCCCTACCTTTCTTTACTTTCATAGTATGCTCTTTGCCTTCAGGTCCTGCCATTCTTCTCCTATTACTATCAATCTAGATTACAGTCATTAAAACTATAAATTCACATGTTTCCATATTTCCATATTTCCAATTTCCATGTTTGACGATATCGATGATGTCATCTAGTATTGTCAGTAGTCGAGTTCCGGGTACTTTTGGGTGCGGATTCTGCTCAAAAGCCCTGCCTACCAGAGGGTCTTTAAAGTATTAATATTTGCTTTTCATTTTCTGCTCAGGAATTATCGAGCTTCTTACTGATTTGTATGCTAGTCGCCATCGAAACACTCACATCCGACCCTACAAGTGTAGCATATGTCAGGATGGCTTTGCGTTACGGAGCGATTTACGACGCCATGAAGGAAGACATGGTAGGGTAGACCCGCAATACATGTGCAAATGGCCTGGATGCGAATTCAAAGGATCGTCCAGAAAAGATAATTTATTGAGACACATGCGAAAAATGCATTCAAAGGGGGATGTCGCAGATGTCGAAAGTGTCGAAAGTGCCATTGACAATACCATTGATCTGCGGAGCGCTTACGATGAGGCGATAAAAGAACGAAAGGAATCAGAGAGAAGTTTAGGCGTGCTAAAAGCCGTGCATGATGGGAATTTCACCGCTCTAAAAATATTGCTTTGCCAAGGGGCAGATATCACAAAGACCACCGACACCGGAAAAAACGCACTGCACGTAGCTGCATCAAACGGACGCTTGGAAATGATAAAGCTCCTCCTAAAAACAAATCTCGACCGAAATGCCAAAGACACAAGTGGAAGATCTGCACTCCACGATGCCGCCAGATATGGGCATATTGATGTCTTACGTGAGCTCGTCGCCGCTGGGCTGAGTCTAAGCAGCCGTGACAAAAATGATGAAGATCCGCTATGCGAAGCATGCCGTAGTGGGCATCAAGATATCGTACAGGAAATACTCAGAATAAAGGCACTGGCAAATCCAAATCGCGATACGCCACAGTCCTCGGCCCAGACAGAACTCCCAAATATCACGCAATCATTAACCCCGGAGAACAGTAAGGTAAAAGACATTAGCCCCAAGAAATATATCAAATTATCAATGAAAAATGGATATAGTGCTATAGCAGAAATTATTCTGGCCCAACACACGGATAGCGATGAGGAGCTCTTAGTCTACACTCTCAAAAAGGCTGCAACTATGGGAGACCATCGGCTGATTGTCTCAATCCTCAAACAAAAAGATCGATTGCTAGTGAAGGACACTTTTTATGCACTTGGGCTTGCTGCTACGCACAACCATATACCCATTATGGAAACAATGTTTGAGAATGGAACTCCACTTGATCCAACTGAGTCGATGGATTCTTTACGAAGTCCGCTTCTATGTGCTATTATTGGTGGGCATGATGATGCTGTTCATTTTCTAATTGAGAAAGGAGCAAATCCCAATGCCCAATCTGGCCGTTATAGAAGCCTACCTCTGTCTAGAGCTTCTTCTCTTGGTAATATAGCAATCGTAACTAGACTGCTTAAGGCTGGAGCTGATGTCAACGCCCGTTCTGGTTATGATGGCACAGCACTTCAAGAAGCTGCTAAGGAAGGACACGAAGCAATTGTTGCATCGTTACTAGAAGCTGGAGCTGACATTAACGCTCCTGCTAATTATTGGGCTAAAACAGCACTTCAAGAAGCTGCTAGAAAAGGACACGAAGCAATTGTTGCATTGTTACTAAAAGCTGGAGCTGACATTAACGCTCCTGCTAGTTATTGTGTTGGCACAGTACTTCAAGAAGCTGCAAAGCAGGGAAATCAAACGATTATGGATATGTTATTACTAGCTGGGGCTGATTTCAAGGTCCCGGCTAATAGTTATTGTGGCACGCCTCTCCAGGAAGCCGTGAAAAATGGCAGCGAATCGATGGTCAAGAAATTGATTGGACTAGGTGTTGATGTCAACGCTCCGGCCGTAAAATCATGGCGGCGAAATATTCCGGAGGTTGCAATCCGAGAAGCTTTGAAGAAGGGGAACCAAGCGATCGTGGACATGCTCATCGAAGCTGGGGCAGTCGACCCCCAGAGTGGTTGATTTGATTTATTAGTTAGGGGATTTTTTTCCGAAATGATGACTACATATTTCAGAAATACCTTTGCACCCCCGCAGACGGTCCGGTCTGGTCAATGTTATCTAGTCTTTCGGCATTTACAATCTATATTCATCATATGATATGTCCATATCAGAGGATTGCTCATGATTGGACATTTATTGTAAACCACCATCGAACTTTTGTGATCAGTCGCTTGTATTCCCCTCTTTGTTGCTGGTTATAATGTATCCATAGGTCGTGGTAGATTGGATATTATTGAAATCTAGAAGGCTACTCTAACAGGAAGATACCTAGTCAAGGGAAGACTTTTGTTGTAGTGATTCTTGTCTAGTTTGCATTTTTCATGCTCAACAGGCTATTTAAGTATGAAATGAAGAAATATATGATCACAGCCCATAATCTTGGCGGATTTAGCGATACTGTACCTGTAAGAACTGTCACTAGGTACCTAACGCCTGGAAATAATAGGTGACCAAAGATGGCATATCTGAGTTAAAGTTTATTATTCAAGTTGACTTTAAATATTGAGAATCCATCATTCGAACTGATTTATTGTTACAATCAATAATAATGATCAATTCCCGCCATTCTTTTCGATCATTCAGAGAACGATTCACCCTTCCAAATTCCAAACTTTGCGCCAATATCCATTCTCACTCAAATTTCATTTCAATTATCCCCCCCTTTCCAGTCAAACAGAAACAGATTTAAAGTACGCATATTTCTTTATTCTAGTTACACCAACCCATTGATGGCGGTACTACTTCATTTCGCTTTTTCTTTGTTCCCCAACCTTTGTTTCAGCCAGAGTTTTTTTTACAGCTATGACTACCCACCTAGGTACTTATATCCCCAGCAGCAAAATGTAACGGGACAACATTTTTATATCGTATTGGGGCTTCTGGAGTGATTTTATTTAAGTTAAAAGATTGAATTGGAGGAAGGAACAGAGCGAGAGCGGTTCGATGATAGGGTTGAGAAACGTAGATTTGGTTGAACAAATATTCAAGCTTGAGGTTCGTTTTTTCTTCTTTTTTCTTTGTTGGAGTTTTGAACACAAAGAGAACCTTCGGGTAGGGATCAACAAGTTGTGGCGTACAATACTTTCTTGAACATAGTGGATGTTCATAGAAGTAGTATGCCAATTTTGGGTGGTGAAGGTCTTGAATCAGGCAAATTAGTACCTGGTGCTACAAAAAGGGACATTTATTCTATGAACCTAAGTCTAAATCTATATTAATCTCGGAGGAAATAGTTTAACTTCGATTTTGACACTTTCCAGATACCAGATGGAGTCAACCAACTCAAGATCGGAACTCCCTGGCGATGAATACACCATTCCAAACCTTCCCGAGCTTCCAGAAACAACTTACGAGCCCATTACCAAGCAAGTCCTCAAACAATACATCAACATCCAACTCATCAAATCATGTGCACTCCTCGCCAATTCAGAGCCCGCCCGAGCTCTAGAGCACGTAGAGGAGGCTTTATTCATCGCAGAGGAAAAGCAACTTTTCTACGAAATTAGCAAATGTTATTTGTATCGAGGGTTGTGTTTTATGGGGATGAAGAGATGGAAGGAGGCGAGGGTTGCGCTGGTGAGGGGGGTTAATGTTAGGGGGTGGGGTGGAAGGGTGGAGGGGTTGATGAGGGAGGCTCAGGGGCATGTTGATGAAGAGAGGAAGGAGAGAAAGGGGAAGAAGAGGGAAATTTAAGGATAGGGATTAATGGTGTTGTAGGTGGTGAGTGGTGGGTAGAGCGAGTCATGAATTGTATTGTTTATCAAGAGTTGCTTGAATTTTATTTGACATTCAGACTTGAAATGTGCGCAACAATACATCACAAAAGTGCAAGCGAGGTTCAAGGAGGGTAGTATCAGGCATTCCTCTACTTCCCCCTCCCTTTAGAAGCTATAAATGTCTCCTTTCAATAAATCACCTAGTCTGTTGACGGATTAGTGGTATTTCTTTGATGAAGACTGCAGGAAGAATGTCCATGGCTGCCGGATGCGTCAAGAACAATAAACCCTGTCATTTACAAAGAACGCATTCTACTCGTATATTGACCTACAATTTCACCCCGCTTCGGACTTTTATCACAAATTTGGATAAACAGGCCTATGGAGATCTTAGCCACGTTTACCAAATTACTGTACCAATTTGAAGACATAGCTAGGCATTGAAATCAATTACAATGGCTGCAGTTCCACCATCCGGCGTAAGTATTACACAATACATTTACCTTACCTAGCTTTTAGAGGCGGCCCTTCTAATCAATATACCCTAGGACGAGGGATCGGATAAGTGGGCGCCTAGATTTCAGCGTCCAGTGATACCTGGTGAAAGGGAGAAGGAGGAGACAGAGGAGGAAGAGGAAGAGGAAGAGGGGGAGGGGGAGGAAGAGGGGGAGGGGGAGGAAGAGGAAGGAAAGTCTGGATCCAAAGGTGTCGACCTACCGAAAAAAAAGCCAGAGGCGATACGAGGTACGCCCACTGTCAAACAGGTTGGGCCAAGCTTAACTGAGACATCCCAACAAGAAACTACAAAGGAATTCTTCGAGAGATGGAAGGAGGCGGAACGGACCATGGAGAAAGATGTGAAGGACGGGAAATTTAGCCGAGAACAAGTTGACGAGATTAAGAATTTGATGGATGCAAGTGTGAGTTTGATTTTTGATTCAGCTGCGAGCAACTTTTAGCAGCAGTGTTGGCCTTTTGAAACAAGTACTAATTAGATTAATAGGCGAAAAGGATGAACTTGCCTACCAGCGAAGAGGTTGCGGAAATGTTCCCTGAACAATTAAAAGAGAAGGTCAAACAACTTGAAAAGGAGCTGGATGAGAAGGGAAAGCAAGATGATCAAACGTTGGCTCGAATAATAGAACTCCAAGATAAGGTGAAGCAAGCGGATATTGAAATGGCTGCTGAAAAGGCTGCCATGAAAGCTCGTGAAGCGGAACATAAAAAGCAGCATGAAGAAGCCATGGCTCAGATAGATGCGGCAGCAAGAGAGCGGCGCCTCCAACAAGAGCAAACGGATAAGGAGAGGGAGGAAGAGATCAGACGAGAGGAAGCTCGAAGACACTCGAGAGCAATGCATGATAAAGACAATGCAATCGCCTTGCTAGAACAACAATTAGGTGCCAAACAAGAAGAACTAAATCGTGCAGAGGCCGAGAAAAAAGAAAAAGAGGCCACGGACAAAGATGCAGAAAACAAGAGGGAAGCAGAGGCTCGTGAAAAAGACGAGAAAATTAAGGAGCTGACTGAATTGTTGCAAACTGCACAACATCAAATAGATGGATACAAGGAAAATGAAAATAAAAATCTCAAAGATGTGGTTAAGCATCTAGAAAAAGAGAATAAGCTGCTACAAGATCTCGCAAGAGAATTGGAGTTCAAGAATCAAATTTTAGAGTTGAACCAGGAAAAGTACTTGGAGGATTTTCAAGTGTTGCAAGATTTGGCTGAGGATGCGAATAAGAGGGTCAAGAAAGGACAAGAAGAGATTGATTCTCTCCAAGAAAGACTGGTGGTGTATCAAGACGAAGAGGATCTACAAATTCACAGAGAATCCGCTTTAAGGAGAGAAAGAGAAACTTTGAGTAGGCAAGTCGTTGCGTATGAAAGGGACAAGAAAGAAACAGATAAGAAGTTTAATGAATTAGAAGCTATGTTGAGTGGAAACGTTGCAGAAATACTCGAATTAAACGACCAACTAGCCAATCAGAATCGTCAGCTACGAGAACAATTGGAAGAACTTCAAAAACAGCCAGGAGAAGAAGAAGCAGCCGAACTCGGAAAACAGCTAGAAGCTAGCCGACAGGAAGTGGCCAGTGCCAAACAACAGATAATGGATTTAACGAAGAATCTCGCAAACGACCAACTAGCCGAGGAGAATCGTCAGCTACGAGAACAATTGGAAGGACTTCAAAAACAGCCAGGAGAAGAAGCAGCCGAACTCAGAAAACAGCTAGAAGCTAGCCGACAGGAAGTGGCCAGTGCCAAACAACAGATAATGGATTTAACGAAGAATCTCACAGACAATGCAAAGAAAGCAAAAAGTGATATTGCTAGTTTGGAGCTATCAAAATCTCAACTCCAAAGTGAACTTCGTAGTCTAGAGTATCTCAGAAATATGCCATTGGATACATATCAATTTGAATTGGGAAAATTAAAATATATGCTTGAGGAAAAAGACAGAAGCGCGACTCGTTGGCGACATCAATTCGTCGAGCTGGAGCACCAACTAGAAGACCATGAAGAGCTGATGACAGCGCTGACGGAAGAACAACAAAAGCTCCTGGACACTGTCCAGGATCTCGAAAGTAAACTGGCGGACTCAGTGCGATCTGAGAAGACGATACAAGAAGCTTTGAAAGATGCGCGAGATAAAGCTTCGGCGGGAAGTCGTGATGCCACCCAAAAGTTACAACAGCAGGCTTCAAAAATCGCGAGACTAGAACGTCAAATTGAGGCTCTACGAAAGCAGCTTGATGATTCCAGCCTGGGTTTTACCGGGGAGGTGATTGGATTTCGCAGAGAGAAAGCATATTCTAGGGTCCAGACTATTGAACTTTATCTGGGCTTTATGGTTCTTCAACGTGCCTTACACGGTATGGTCCCTGGCGACATTGATATTGCGATGGCAGAAGCGGAAAAAGGCGTACTCGAGGCCACAGAGACTGGTGATGAAACCTTAATTACAGAAATCACATTCTGGTCTGCTATCATTGAATACTATTCTGGCAACACACCTAATGCTCTCAGAGGATTCGAAGCCGTCCAAGCTTCAGGAAATTGGCTCGATACTGACATAGAGCTATTGGAACTATGGATCGGCGTGTGTAATCAAAACTCCGTTTGTCCGAGCGGAAGGAATGGGTATAGGGAGGCTCTAGGGTTTGGACCTGTACGTGGAACCTTGAGAGCTCCTCTGAAACTTCCGTCGGATGAAGATCGCAAGAAAGCAAAGAAAGCTAAGAAGGCAGCAAAGAAGGAAGCAAAGAAAGCTAAGAAGGCAGGAAAGAAGGAAGCGAAGAAAGCAGAGAAGAAAGCGAAGAAGGCCAAGTTGCCAAAGAAAGTCAAGAAAGTCAAAAAACCAAGAAAAGCTCCACCCCCTAGGCGTCATGGAATACACAGACGTGATTTATATGTGGGTCTTTTGTCGCCGATGCAACAGCGTATCTGGGATACCATTGACTTCGGTAATTTTGATTATGATAAATTGACTATCGAGCAACAATCTCTGTTTTCATTCGAGCCCTTCGACATTGATTATAGCCTGGGTTCACCGCCAGGGCTTCCACCACGACCACCACAACCACCACAACAACCTTCAACTCTACCACCCTTACCACCAAGTGAAGCTGGTTCGCCTCCATTGTCGCCATCAACCGCCGTCTCATCTGCCGCCTCAATTAGAGCAAAAGAGGCAGAACAACGTCCAAGTTGTTTGAGTACTCCTACTACAGATGCAGCTCTGCATATTCAATGGCTTACTGCTCGACTTGCTGATAGAGACGCACGTATCCGCGAGCTCGAGAACATACACGGCGATATATTGACTGTAAGAGCTCACCTTCATAGAAGAGAGGGTCAGATTACGGAACTGAGGCGCCATCAGGGACGCATAATTGCAGAATTGGAGCATTATAGAGACGAGGTCCGAGAGTGGCGGAGGCGGGATCAGAGTTGGTTGGCGATTAGAAGGATTTGATATGATTTGATTTGATTTGATTTGATTTGATTTGCTTTTCTTTTCTTTTCTTTTCTTTTCTTTTCCTTTCTTTTTCTTTGTGAAGTAATATCTCTTGGTGTGTTGGATAGTGATTAGTTCTATATATGTACAATGATGTATATAGGAACTAAGATGTGTGTTCATATTTAAGCCATCCTTGTCACTATCTTGATTGTATGACTTATGTGAGTTCTGGAAAATTAGATTCAAATCTCATGTATTTATAAGTCTTTGCACACTATATTACTAAGATCCAAGTATAATCATAAATCGTAAGAAGGCCAATCCTTAAAAGGTATAAATGCTTGAAAATGGGATATTCCATACCCAACTTGCAATACCCATAGCCCCTAAGCTCATGGACAACGCCATGAGAAAATTAACCTCATTATTATCAAGGATGTTTAGATATCCGTTCTCGACGATTCGGCTTGGATGATCACGCTTGAGACTTGATTTAAGTGAGGCCTTGGAAGCATTGGACGCGGCGCTCTTCTCGTAATGCATACCAGTAGGATCACCAGCATCGATCAATGCCCGTTTTCCACCATGTCCTTCAACGATACGTCCAGTCCTTGTATCCACAACGCTCATTTGGAACCATCCACCCAAGAAGCTATCCACCACACTTCCTAGAGCTCCCCATATAGTCAACGCATATGTAAAGCGTTGCCTGTGTAAAAATGACCATCCATTTTCAGCAGATTCGTTGGGGTGACAGAATGGCACCAAGACCATCGAAACAGTAACAATTACGAGAGAACCTAATAAGCCTGCCACAAGGCCCCAAACCGTAACACCTCCATTCGTTCCCGGTGGGACTTTTCGCAGACTTGGGGATGTGATGAGTCGTGGGTGAGCTGAAGATAAAATACCGAGTTCCGAGCTGAAAGTGTCCGCCGCCACGACTGCGTAATTCGCTATTATCCCCACTACCAGTAGGTCACCACCCCAAGTGTAACAGGCCTCCTTAGACGAGCCGGACTCATTTCCCCGTTTGTATATTTGGTACGCATGCATGAGAGTAAGGACGGAGGCAACGGCAGAATTTGAGAGAACTGAAGCGATTAGGATTGACGTTCAGACTAGGGAAGTAAGATCTTACCTTGCATATGCGTGCGGGCTTCTTCACCTCCAGAAGTACCGTTAGATTGCATCGTCAACTTGGCCTTGACATCGTGTTTGATCTACACTGGTCAGAATAGCAAATTGGGGTAAGGGTACGCGAGATTAAACAAACCTTGGTAACTCTTGTGCCAATAAGATAGAAGATTATCAGGAGCGCAAAAGGCAAATTCCATGGGTGTAAAGCATGTGCGGCAGCTGTGAAGACAGCTGCAACAATACCAGCGGGAGTTAAACTTTTGTGCGATCCGGCTCGATACACCATGGCCAGAGTGACCGGGATAGCGATAGCAGCCTTCATTTTGGCTTAAATCCTATGTATTGTTCCTTATTGAAGACTGTTTATGGAAATAGCTAAGTAGTAGGTCGCACTTTGGGATGTAAAAACCGCGGGGGATCGAGAACAATGAGATGAGATGAGATGTGACCAATCAACAGCGCGTCATCTCATGTAAGCCGATTCCTACACATGTTACATTTAGCGTACATTACATGAAAAGTCAAAACAAGATAAGTTCCTCCTTCCAAATTTTCTTCTTTTTTACACAGAAGCTTTCCAATCCGTTCAATATTTAATAACGCAATAAATACTCAGTACCTACAGTAAGGTATATTTTCGAGGGAAGGATTACAGCAAAACCTCTCTATAAGAATGTTTTTTTTAGCGCCAAATATAAGGATATAGAGAAGTATCCTTTTATAGAGTTCCGGCTAATCCCGATGGGGTAGCATTTTGATCTAATTTAGATCGATTTTGAGTATATGGATCCTGACTAATTTCGATCAAGTATAAATTCAGTATAATTTTTATAAATATTTTATACTTTAAAAAAATATTCTTAGAAAAGATCTATTATAAACTAGATTTTAATTTTGGGATTAGGGAATATCAAGGATAATTCTAATAAAAAGAATATAAGAATATTAGCATTTTTTATATCTAAAATCCAACGGGACCCAAAATTTAATCCTAATAAAGAGGTTATCCTTATATAGAGGATCCTTATAGAGAGGTTTTGCTGTATTGATGAAAGTTCGGGATGAAAGGTTTCTCCGACTCCGAAGCTTTTCATTTCACCTGTCGAACGAAGGTTTCCGTTTGTCAACACAAGTGAAGCTCAGACAATGTCGTCCACAACTTCTTATCTTCTATCTTCTGCCCACTTCTGCTTCTCAAGTATCAATTTGCATTTGCACCTGTGTTCTATCTATCGGCAACATCCGACCAGCTCACCGGCAACATGGTGGAGAATATATGATGAATCTGTGATTTCTCCACCAGAAATGATCTACCATCCATATCTTGGCTTGCATGATTGCATGATTGCATGATTGAATGAGCGCTGAAAGGCTAGAAAATATGCAAATGTATATGCAAAGGTGGGTGAGAATATGCATACCTTATCGGTGAACCTGATAGTTTTCAATACATAATGCTCTTGGTTCCCTAAGTCCCGTCTTTTTTCATTTATTTTGTGCCAGCACATAGCATCATTCTACGACTATCATGGTGCTTCTCAAAGCATTGGTCACAGCGACAACGTTGATTGTCTCGACAATTGGTAGTCCAAGTCCTAAGTACCTGAAACCTGATTTCAATGTCACCGACTTTGTAGAAGCCCAACTCTTGGAGGATCCTTCTCCATACGACTTTCCCATTCTTCAAAATGGCAGTTTCGCAGACAGTGGTCAATTCCCTATGCCACTATGCAACGGGTTCAAGTTGGAAGAAGCTTCCATTGACCAATTACAGTCTGCTTTGTCAAATGGGTCATTGACTTCGGTGCAGATCGTTATGTGCTATTTGGAGAGGATTTACCAGACAGACGAATATATCAGGTGAGTGAAATATGCCCTAATTCGTACTATCCTGGTTCGTGGGCCCAATTGGTTAACAAAGTTGATAGGGCTGTAATGCAGATTAACCCTGAATTTATCCAGATAGCTTCTGCTCTCGATCATGAACGTAAACTCGGTAATCTCCGTGGACCATTACACGGTATACCATTTCTTGTGAAAGACGTGAGTGCCAAAGGTTCAAATCTCTCATAGCCCACTAACAGGTGCCAGAATATTGCTACCAAGGACAAGTTAGAAACCACTGCTGGCTCTTGGATGTTGCTTGGTTCCATCGTTCCTCGTGATGCCCATGTCGTGAAACGACTCCGCGAGTCTGGGGCTATTCTAATGGGACATGCAACTCTCAGTGAATGGGCTGACATGCGCTCAAACTCATATTCCGAAGGTTATTCAGCCAGGGGTGGACAATGTCGATCACCGTATAACTTAACTACTACACCCGGGGGAAGTTCGTCAGGAAGTGCTTCAGCCGTCGGCGCAAACCTCATTAGTTTTGCCCTAGGCACTGAGACTGATGGGAGTGTTATCAATCCTGCCGAGAGAAATGGTGTCGTCGGTATCAAGCCGACTGTTGGTCTTACTTCGCGTGATGGGTAAGTGATGGGGATTATGATCAAAGTGCCCAATAGTTAGGACTGCAGTCCTATTCCAGACCTTTCGACTTTCGAAATGTTGTGGATCTTTGAGAATGATTTATTTGAACAAATTCATTGTTTCAAATGACTTCAAGAACCTCTCATCGTTGGCCTGCAGTCCGAACTATTGAACACCCTGATCGGGGCTATCTTCTTCATGATTATTGGATTATTTGTTAACCATTACTCAGTGTTATTCCCGAATCCCATAATCAAGATACCGTCGGATGTCTCGCCAAAACTGTCCGAGACGCCACCTACTGCCTAGACGGAATTTACGGCCCTGATTCCCGTGACAATTATACCCTTGTGCAAGAGGCCCCGGCCAGTGGCTACTCTCAATATCTTACCAACAAGACCGCTCTTCAAGGAGCTATTTTTGGACTCCCCTGGCTCAGTTTTTGGAAATTTGCCGACTCGAACCAACAGTCCCAACTACTGAATCTCATTTCTGAGATAGAAGCTGCGGGTGCTACAATCATAAATGGTACCGAACTTCCCTACTGGCAAACCATCATCTCTCAAGACGGCTGGGATTGGGATTATGGCACTACTCGCGGGTACCCAAACGAATCCGAGTACACATACGTAGCAGTTGATTTCTACAACGATATTGTGAAGTATCTCGCAGATTTAAATAATACGGATATCCGCACTGTTGAAGATATCGTGCAGTACAATATTGACAATGCTGGATCTGAAGGTGGTCTTCCTAATGTCCATCCTGCCTTTAAATCAGGACAAGATGGGTTCCTAGCGTCTCTCGCAACAGGTGGTGTAATGAATGAAACATACTGGGAAGCCCTCAATTTCTGTCATCGCACAACCCGCGAAGACGGAATAGATGCTGCTCTGTACAATAATGGTACTCAACTCACCGCACTTTTGGTACCGCCGGATGTGGGTCAAACTTATCAAATTGCGGCACAAGCGGGGTATCCAATGATTACCTTGCCGGCAGGCGTAAGCCCAGTCGACGGGATGCCTTTTGGATTAGCATTAATGGGGACTGCTTGGAGTGAAGCAAGCTTGATTAGGTATGCGAGTGCAATTGAGGATTTGCAGCAGAGTTTGGTTGGATTAAAACAGAAAAGGACGAGTCCGTTGTGGTATGATTATAGGGCGAAAAATGTTCCTATCGTTTAGAGATTATTGATAAGCAAGATGCAAAATGTGTAGCGGTCTACCCTAAGAAAAGTTGGAGATATTCATTTTTCCCAATAAGATATAAAGTTCAATATTGAAGGTTTCATTTATAATCGAAGTCAGGCTTGGGCACCCGTGCCCTAGGTTTTGACCTCTACGGGTGATTTACTTTACCCCGTAGGATTTTATAGGGTGTTTACCCTATAAATTCCGCGGGTATCTGGGGTACCTGCGGGTAGTCAATATATAATCGTCCAAAGTTGAGGTTATTCCTACCTATATCAGAAAATTAGAATCATCAAATACTAGTACCCATTGAAAGATTTTAATCCCCCCTTTTTATTCCACTTCTATATAGGTAATATAATTTGAATGAAATTGAAATATTACTTTCAACTCTACCTAGGTACCTACAGCTACAACGCCCACCACCATCATTACTTATGCTCTCCACCTAAATTTATTACCAATTATATACTCCGTACACATAATATTTACCCCAGATACCCCGGATACCCACGGCATTTTAAAAGTGGTTACCTTACCCTGCAAGTGAAAGGCCAACCCGCTGGGGTTTCCTGGGTTGCCCCAAGTTTACCCTGCCCTTTGCCCTTTGCCCAACTCTGATGGAAGTAAGTCGTAACATGCAGCCATCTTCAAATCCAATGCCCCAATCCATCCACTTACATCTTTAAAACCTTCCTCTCCTCACCACCAAAGCCCCCAATTCCAATTACCTCTGGTTCAATTTCTATATCACTGGCCATGTTGCCTTGGCCTCCCTTTAATCAATTTTCTTTGGTATCAAAAGATACTATCCATGTGTAGTTTTTCTGCGGTCTTCCAACCCTCGATTTGCGATGAGACCAAGAGCTCTTGCTCAATACATAAGCACCCGATGAAATGGAAACATCTAAACATTCATTCACATTAACAAGCAGATATTATCGTTTTAATATTTTATATCTCTTGGAAGAAACAATGACGACATATCTTCCTTGATTGCCACTACCGTGCCAGATGCCTACTGAACATATTAGCCCTATTTTACATCGATATACGATCCAAATTCCTTGGTCTCTCCACCTCTCTACCCATCTGCTTTTGATCCGACTTGCCAGCCTTATCCCAACCCTGAAACCTATCTTACACCCACGCCTATATCCGATGCTGACTCTTCGACGCAAAGGCACCTGTCATTTTTTTAAAGCATTTCTGTAATGACAGTGCTCTTTCTGGCTCATATTCCCACTCTCCAATATGCCAAGTCGGTACGTACATGTTTCCCGGCTAACAATCTGCGACTCTCTTCGGTTCGGCGTTAAGATAATTGAAGTAGCGGTCTTCCCAGTCATCATTCTGAAGTTTGTATACTGCTTCTTGCGCTTTATTTACATTCCTCGGAATATTGGACTCTCTCCGTCTCAAGTTCTCCATAGCTTGTTTGAGCGCATATTCGTACATCAGCTTGCCTAAGTTCTGACTATTAAGGTTATGATCACAGCCATCTACGATCCCAGGCTTGGCCCTCCCCTCTGCGTAAATGATGTTGATATCATTCGTGCCATAGATGACACGTTATTCTAAGGGGGTCATGCAATCTTCATCCTCCGCTTTACATCTTCTTTCGCCATTAGGAGTAACATAGGATTACCATCCTTTGCCATTGCTTTATTTTCGATAGTTGTTCTTGTTGCAATAATAATAGTAATAATGGCCCCAACAAGTATCAGTTGAGCTTCTTCCGATGCCTTCTGGAAATAGATTACGAACAATGATAATCATATCGCATGTTTCCCTAATCGATGTTAGTTCTTCTACCTATACATATATATATAAAGATGGAATGGTGATACTCACTAGACAGTTCGCCTGCATTCGTCCTCAGAGATACCAAGAAATTGCACCAGCGACATTTTGGCAGGCTTGCATTAGAAAACTCTTGGAATGTAGGGAATAATCACGAATTTTGAGAGCCATAAACATGTGCGACAGGCACGGGGGAGGCACGGGGTAGTCCTAGGCTTATGCATAGCGAAAAGCAACTCGTACTAGATTTTCCTCATTAATCCTCAAATAGATGGTAGCCAGGGAATTAGCACACCCGCAAAAATGATAGCCAGAAACCGAAAGCCAAAAGCTGATGGGCTCATAAGACCCGCTCAAACCCACCACGTGGACAATCAATAGAATGGCTTCAAACTTGAAGGATAGAAACAATTCGACTAGAATGTGTACATCATCTTGCTTTGATCTCAATTTTTCGTTGGACAATCATCTTGGGATAGAGGTCTCTTCCGGGGTTTGCATGTGCACCTCAATTGCAAATACGTTGTGGATTCATGGTTAGATTTGACACCAAGGTGGTCGGAATAGGATATATTTTGTAAAAGAATTAGAACGCTACACCCGGCTGGACAGGAGTTTCGAGCTTCTGAAAGAGAGTTCCCAGAATCCATGATGTATAATCCGAACAAGTATGCTGGCTCACGAACAGCACTGGCCAAAACAAGTCTGTTGGTCGAAAGTCTATTCGCAAGCGATGTTTTATTGATATCAGCATTGGATACAGAGTGATAAAAGCGGCTTGGTGATTATAGTAGTCATATCTCGATTTGTGGAGCGTTATATATGATTTTAAGCAGTATTGGGTAGCACTCCCCACATTTCATCTAGCGCTACCATCCGAATCTGAACCCTTAAAGTTTTCATAGAGCAATCGGGGCGACGATACCGAAAATAAATGTCATCTAATGCGATAGATGGAACTTGCGGAGCCTTCCAGTCTTCCAAATCCCGACTTTGTCTCGAGGGGTACCTTCCATAAAACAATGTTTGCTTTCTTCATTCGGGAAAAATCATTTCGAACGATATATATTTCTATTCGTAAATGAGATACTCAAATTTAAGTAGAGATGGATCCCGAGAAGGTGATGTATCTTGATATTGTGAGTGGGACCAACAGCATTCCCAGAAATCTTTGCACAACTTACCAAGCAAGTTGCTAAATCTGAGTACCATAAAAGTTATATGCACGCCTCACAGCTCGAAAGCTATGATGAAGTATGAGCCGTGTATCAATCTGTCACCTTCAAGAAACGTGTCGGGATGAATGTCTATTGTGAGGTGCTACCAGCAGTGCGAGTCTGCAAGATGACCGGAGTCTTGAGAGCAGCTCAGTAGCTTTGTCATTCAGCATAGCATCCAAGATGGCGCAAATGATGAAGCTGTTTATGGAAAGGCTCCTTTTGACAAAAACTCTTGATCGTTGCTAAATGTGAGAGCTTATGACCGAGGTTTGCTAGCTTGAGCTTCTTGGGTCGATCTTCGTGATCTCCTTGGTTGCCTTTTTGTTGCCAATGGAAATCTCTTCTCCAGTCCACAAGTATTGCACTTTCGAACCAGTACATCAGCCCATGGCTTCTTTCCGCCCTTACTTTGGTTCTCAACCCGAGCAGTGCAGGTTGTTCCCTCCATCAACAAAGTTTGACAATTCTTACAAATAGAATGCTTCATGTCAGGGGACATGCGCATTAAGCCTTTCAGAGATACTGAGCGGAGATCTGATATTAATCGACGGGATAGAGGCTGGCATGACCCAGTGAGGTTGATTTCCATATTCGGCTCACACTGCATGACGTCCTCCATCGAAGAATCTGATGCGATTCCCTTGGCTGGTTGCTTTTGACTGCCATTTTCTTGCACGGCTAGATAGGTGGCTGCTTGATAGAGATACGATATTCTGCTATACAAGGCTTTGTTTGGAATCTTGGATACTCCTTTTGTAGCCTGTGATTTAGCCATTATGCTGCTTTTTAACCCAAGATTGGATTGACGAATGGCTGAAGTAAAAGGTACAAATAACACTGAAAGTTGATCAAGCAAGATTGTTAAGAGGTTCTGATAGGTACATCCGAATTTTGAGAATGAGGAATTCGGAGCCAGTAATTAGTAGCCAATCAAGCGGTTGAAGAATAAATTAGCGTGAAAACCGAGCCACCTAATCACGTGACATAATCCTTAGCGGAAATTGGAGCCGCGCCGACAAAGCAATCCCTTAAGTCGCGCTCACCATCTTTCTTTCAACACCTCTACCTCCGTCCATCTCAATTCTTCTCCCCACGACTTTGATCATCACGATCTATTTATTAATTCGTTTGTTTCGTCTCGATATTTTCCTTTTACTCCTAACAACTTCAGCAAAAATAACGACGACCGAGATCGACTTTCGCGATCGACTTTACCTTTGAACAACAAATCCAACTTCTAACTAAACTTCATCAAAATGTCTGCCGCCGAAGAAGATTTGATCGATTACTCTGATGAGGAGCTCGCAACAACAGAGGCACCAGCACCAGCTGCTGGCGCGAATGGAGGTGTTAAGGGTGATTCGGGAAATTTGACGGTGTCTGGCAATTCAGCTGCGGCCAAGAAGGGCAGTTATGTTGGTATCCACTCGACTGGTTTCCGCGAATTTTTATTGAAACCGGAGCTTCTACGAGCCATTTCCTGGTGCGGATTCGAACATCCTTCGGAGGGTTAGTCATAACTTTCATCCCTAAGCTCCATCATTGTCCTTCTCGCTGCGCGTCCGTCCATCTCGCACGCAAGAATGAATACTCTCGGGTCAATACTTCAGCAAGTTAAGAGCGGTCCTGGAATGTCTCTACCGGCCCGATCTAAAATTCGGATTGATGGCAAATATATGCTTAAGGCGAGAATCTCGAGAGAAAGCGGCGATATAATTGCTGGCAAGATTGTAGGAGATACGTCTAAAGTGGCATGCCGAGAGACTTCCAGGATCGACTCAAAATCGACGCCTTCCTTATTGCATTTGTGTAAGGTTGACGATCTGCGCCTTTAAAGGCAAATATCGGGCCTCCACTTGGATCGTTGAATTCTGGGTGTGTTGCGTTGTGGATGTATTTTGCGTAGATGGACGGGCTTGCG
Organism: Ciborinia camelliae; assembly: GCA_025890175.1. NCBI lineage: Eukaryota > Fungi > Ascomycota > Leotiomycetes > Helotiales > Sclerotiniaceae > Ciborinia > Ciborinia camelliae. Next base: position 1,483,476 of record JANPYM010000013.1, read on the forward strand.
ATCTCTTGCACCTCATTATACATTTGGACACTTAATCTAACTTCGGTCCGATCACTACAGTTCAGCAAGTCTGTATTCCCCAAGCGATTCTTGGTACAGATGTCCTCTGCCAGGCCAAATCTGGTCTCGGTAAAACCGCCGTTTTCGTCCTCACAACTCTACAACAAGTCGAGGTAGTCGCTGGTGAAACATCCGTACTTGTGATGTGCCACACTCGTGAATTAGCTTACCAAATTCGAAATGAATATCAACGCTTCTGTCATTTCATGCCTGATGTCAAGATTGGTGTTTTCTATGGTGGAGTTCCCATTAGCAAAGATGTTGAGGTATTGAAGAACCCTGAGACACACCCACACATCATCGTCGGTACTCCAGGTCGATTGAACGCTCTTGTTCGAGACAAATACTTGCGCCTCAATAGCGTCAAGGTTTTCGTTCTTGATGAGTGTGATAAGATGTTGGACCAAATTGGTAAGTGTACTCTACGAATTTCCAGGTCCATGATGTTGATCTTGTTATAGATATGCGTCGCGATGTGCAGGAAATCTTCAGAGCCACACCACCACAAAAACAAGTCATGATGTTCAGTGCCACTCTTTCTCAAGAGGTTCGACCTATCTGCAAGAAGTTCATGCAGAACCCTCTCGAAATCTACATTGATAATGAGACAAAACTTACCCTTTATGGTCTTCAACAATATTTTATCAAGTTAGAAGAAAGAGAGAAGAATAGACGTCTTAATGAATTGCTTGATGAGCTTTCCTTCAACCAAGTTATCATTTTCGTCAAGAGCACAGTCAGAGCCACCGAATTGGACAAGCTCTTGCGCGAGTGTAACTTCCCATCAGTTGCAATCCACTCTGGTGTCAGCCAAGAGGAACGGTATGTCTAATTATATCATGAATGATCGTTCATTGTTAACACATAAGTAGTATCAAGCGTTTCAATGACTTCAAGGATTTCAACAAGCGTATTTGCGTTGCTACTGATGTGTTTGGCCGTGGTATTGATGTCAACAAGATTAACTTGGCTATCAACTACGATCTCCCACCTGATGCAGACTCATACCTTCATCGTGTTGGTCGTGCTGGTCGTTTCGGAACCAAGGGTCTTGCCATCTCATTCGTCAGCAGTGAGGCAGACCAAGAGGTCCTCAAGGCTGTTGAGAAGAGATTCGAAGTTGCCCTTCCGTAAGTTCCCACCTCTATTACCCCCCTACCCCCAAACTCGTGCCCCACCGCACACTCTCATTGGCAGATACTGATTAACGTACAATAGAGAGTACCCAGAAGGAGGCGTCGATTCCGCCGCCTACACCAAGACGGACTAAATCCTCAGTACCTTTTATGCCGATCCAAAGATAATATTTCCACTTTTTTCATATTTCGGCTATCCCAGCACCGATTGTTTGTCTAGGTTGTCTTTTTTTTTGAGAATTCATTGCAATACAAGAAAAATCATGATTGTTTCACGGAATTCTTTCCTTTGCCATTTGTTTATTCGGAGGAATTGTGCTCTAGTCATGGAGACTATGAGATAAATTGTGCGTGGAAGTTGATGGCTAGTGAGGGTGGCAATGATACATGATGGTTGTGGCTAAAGACAACACGATGGGAAAGACAGAAAGTTGGCGAAAATATTACGTGCAATAGAAAAGTTTCTTTCTCCGATATACATGCGTGCTTTGCTTTGTGGTTTGTGTTTGATATGATGTAATATGATACTGGTCTTCGACCCATATTCTCTTGCAGCACTGAAGTTCGTCATTCCTTCTATAGACTCTCAGCGCGATCAACCCAGCTTCGGAACAGACAGCCTTGATATCCCAGTGCGAAGCTTCGTTTTTAACACTTTATCATTTCTTAAATCTAGACCTTGGTTGTTCAAACTGGATTAATTGTTTGCAACGAAAGGATCATTCAAACGGTGATTCTGGCTGAATGTCTAAGCTGGCCTGGATATCTGCTTCCAACTGATGGCATTGCTCTTAACCGACCTTGCTATCAGCACTCAACAGCTCATTCCAACCCTCATCTCCCTACAAACCCTCCCAAACCCAAACGATCCTATCATGAACTACTCCTGTTTCCGACCAACTCTCTTCTTCCAGCTGCCCACCTTGGATTTCCCCTCAACACCGCCTCCGCGCAGGATTGGATCTTCCTTGCACCCCAAAAACCCCCCCTGGTAACCTAAGAACTTCACGCATAAACTTTGTGCCTGTTTACTTGCAGCCATCATCTGAGAGATGTTTCGCAAGATATCTTCAATGTTTACAAGAGCAGCGTAGTGAGCGTCGGAATTTGCACCGGGGACTGCGGGTGGGGTGGCGGTAAATTTGACGATGTGGATAAAAGTTGGAGATTTGCTGATGTGAGTGGAGAGGGGGTTGTGGGGGTTGTGGGGGAAAGTCTGGTTTCAGAAAATTGTCAGCTTGCTTGGCTCTCAACATAGCAAAGCTCGTCACGGAGAAAATTTATACGAACATAAGCAAATCCGATCGAATATTCACATAGAGAATCTGTTGCAATTTATTTCCTCGATAGGTCATATTTCTAAAAGCTGGAACGGTGGCAGCTGAAATGACGAAGTTGACACGCTTGTATTTCTGCTTGTAGGACTGGGAAGTCGGAGGTACTGTGAAATGCATGGAGGGTCGCAGGGGGGGCGGTGATTGTCATGGAGAGGTTTGCTATGTAGATTTCAAGGCGAGATTCGAAGTGGGGGAGATTGGTGGCTGGAGCTGGAGATATGGTGAAGGCATTCATTGTTGTTGTAGATACAAGAGCTGACAATGGTGCAGAAGAAGATGTGTTATTATTATCCATTGTAGTTGCTCTTGCGACAGCTGATGACATCCCTATCCTCAGGTGGATTAGAGATGTTTGTTGGGGTGTTGTGTTCTCGCTTATCTCAGGGGAATAAATACCAAAAGATCTTTTACAGATGGTAGGAATATTCCCTGTATAGATAAAATCATACAATTTGTATGAAAGCTTGTTGGATTTCATCAATTCGTAGACTTGTTATCATATTGTCAAGCAATGTTTCTAAAATTGATAGTAGATTCAGATGAGATATCTGATGGTATATTTTCAATTATTCTATTTAAAATTGAACTTGAACATTGGAAAAGTATTCTTTTTATATTGTATCATAGCCTTTTGGAAATGGATATTAAATACAAATGAGTAGGTAATTTCATGTGGGAATGATTGATTTTTCCGTCCAAATCTGATGATATTGTATTTGCTAATTATCTACTCTTGTTCTCTTTCGCATCATTAAGTCATATCTAGCCAAATTTCCTAACTGTACAACAGGAACTATAAATTATAGATTTAATAGATCAGTAGATCAGTACTGCTCTACTCAAGATGAATATCTTTCTTATATCTGCCATGTCTAGTCTAACAAAGTACTCTCTGCTCATCTCGTCATCTTTGATTCATTATATATACTAAACCATACAATTGGAATCTGGAGATGAAGTTGATCTACTAAGTATTACACTACTCGGTACAAATATCTTTCTTCTCTCTCCTCTAGGTCTAGAGAGCAGGTCTCCATTTATCAACTTCGATCCAGTTTAATTGTAAGGTGTGGTACATCGAACCCAAAAAATAAGTGTGCAGTAAAAGTGTGTCATTTCTTAATAACTAGTAACTACCTTTCATGACATCAATAAGCTACATGTGGCTTAAAATGATAGGTTTAGTAGCTATTTTTGTTTATTGAGCAGTCCTCTCATTGCCTCCTTCTATACACTGCTGAAATATATCAATCTATGTCCATAAAACACCTATAGTTCCACCATTTTACCATACAGACCCCCTTCATTCTCTTACCTCCGTTTTCCCTTCCTCTCTCCCCTCCATTTCTTCATCAACCCCACTTGC